>CM029639.1:7483154-7825912 GCA_017311315.1 Dendrocalamus latiflorus
CATTTTTCTTGGAAGCTTCTTTTCTACTCCCGAGAATAGTTACTCTCTATGTCGTATATTACAACGTGGGATGTATCTCGTATAATGGAGAACATGTACGTGTATTATACGAGTATATAAAACCATCTAAGTGGTATGTATATTTTTAGATATACTCCTTTTTATATGCATATATGAAGGTCTTTACAAAAAATACACTAAAAACTGTAGATTTCTTTGGAATTTTTCCGTGTGGTTTATATTAGAGTATTTTATAATTAGTATATGAGTACACCTAAAATGATAAAGAACTATTTCAAATTTGTTTAGATGTGTGGTATGCATATTGTGTGCATATGTGGAGGGGTGTGTGCATGCCCATCTACGTTGTAATCACAAAAAGGATAAAAATTAGAGTGCAGTGGTGGAAAAAATGTGAAAATATAGAGTTTCTATTTTTTGACAAATGGTTGGTCTATATAAGTCCAAGCTGTACCGAACTGAATTGAATAGTGTAGATTTTGCAATACCATACGATATGATAAAACAAGTGTTTTTATACGGTTCTGGACTTGATCATATGGTTGGCATTTGCACATGGCTGAACTTTCATTACTAGAAACTAGAGATGCTATCCTGACTATAAATTAGTGTTTCTGCAAATGTTGGTTTGTTTTTTCTGATGTGTGTTTTGGTTTTGATTTGATCTACATTGTGGTGTCACGGCAATCTGCGGTGGTTAAGGGGGAAAAAGGTAGCCGTCCGATTGTATGATCAACGGTTCAGACGAAGGCAACCATAACGAGAAAAAAGAGCCGCCGTACTCAGCCCCACGGCTCGATGCCTCGAACGCACTAGTCGCTACTAAAACCCTCCTCTCATCTTCGAGTCCTGACCACCTCCGCGCGCCTCCGCCGCCGCCGGAGCCGAAGGTGGAGGAGGCCGAGAAACCAAGAGTGTCTATGGAGGCGGAGGAAAACCATGAGCCTAACGGAAACCCAAGCCCGAAATCCGACCAATCCGTTGTGGGGCCATACGCTGGGGATGGAGCGGAGTGGAAGGACGGCAATTCTTCCTCGAGTGTCTCGGAGTCGCTATTAGGGTCGCCTCCGTCCTCGAATTGCGCGTATGGTTTACTTCCGCTTGTTATAATGTGTTCTTGCTTTTCTTTGGCTGGTTCTGTTGGGCTGTGCTTTACTGCTTAGTCTGCTTTGATCTAGCATACTGATTAGTTCCTCACGTGATTAGGTAGTTGTAGAGTTGTAGTGATTCAGCTATGCATGTTTTTACCGATTTAAGCCCAGATTTTTCACCCTAACTATGATTTATTTTGCGGCATGAACGATTAGTTCGTACTTAGTAATGCAAGGCCTGTGAGGGCTTTGTTACTGAGATGTGAAAGACATTTCCTCCATTTCAGCTGCTGCAATGATGTGGAAAATCCCTAAGGAGAGAAATACCATCGAGTTTTTCCCTCTTGCATCTTCTATCTATTCTATTATATTATTAAAAATAAGGAAAAAGAAGCCACCACGTTTCGCTCTCAATAGGTAGAAATTACCATGTTAATCGGAGGAAAAAGAGAGAGATATACCGTCAATTGTGGTGGGTCTAAATTATAATGGTCCACATTAATCAGATGTATATGGGACTGTTAAAGTAGTACGGGAAATACAAATGTATTTTCATTCATATATAAGTATTGTAGTTGGATAACAAATACAACACTATTTTTAGAGATATTGTAATAGCTAGCCATGCAATTGCACAGGGAGTTCAGCTAGTTGGTATCATTATTGTGATTGTTACTAGTGCTTGCTGTTTCTGGGCAAGAAAAGCATTGGTAGAATGGTGGTCTTAGCTACCATATCGAGGTTAAGGCTTGATATTTTTCAGCTCATGATGAAATGTTATTATGTTGATAAATAATGAAGATTTGCTTTGAACATGTTAGTAACAAACTAACAATAGTAGAAAGGAAATATCTGTACATTGCTATAGTTAAGGAGCAAGGGCATGCCTATAAAGAATGCAAAACAGTTGAATCTGGCACATGAACTTTGAACCTGTTGTACTTTACTGGATTGAGCTACTCAATTAGTTTGGGTTGGGGTTTGAGATCATACAGTTTACCACCTGACATGTATGCTTTTTATATACTCCAGATTCTCGACCGGCATAATGGTATATGCAGGTGGTGGTTTTACCAACCCATTGGGTGTATTTTTTTTTTCAACTTTGCATCTAAACCTTGTGATTTAGCTCAGACATCTTCTCTGATTACCTTTGACATTCCAAACGTTCTGCTCAGCCACCAAGCACCCTGTATGCACATACCAAAGTTGGAACAAAATTTTATTAAGATCTAGTTTTGTGGTTCATGCGAGGATGGCATCAAGTATTGATCTCAGATTCTGCCCAGTGATTCTACTTATGTTACATTGATGTTAGCTTTTTAGCGAACTAAACTTTCATATTTCTTGAAATATCCGATTGCAATTGCGCATGATTTTTTTTTTACAAAAAAAATAACTTAGTTTATACATGCATTTGTCGATTACTTAGTTTATGTGCTAAAGCTAGATCAACCTTCCAATGCAGTTGGGGAAGATGTAGTGCTTCACCACATGATGAGACTTCAGCTCCAACTTCAGACAATTCTCCTAGTCCACAGCATGAACATAATAGTGAAGGCCAAAACTATGATTCAACAAAAAACTATACCTTTGATCAGGAGGCATCAAGAAAGGAACTGTGTAAAATGATTGTCTTACATGGATATCCGTTGTCCATCGTCCATCATGATGGGTTTAGAAGCTACTCCCGCAGTCTGCAGCCATTATTCAAAATTCCTAGTCGCGATACAATTAGAAGTGATATCTTGATGATGCATATGGATAAGATGGTAGAAGTTTGTTCAGAGCTGGAAGTTGTGGAAAGGCGTATTGCTATTACTATCAACACATGGATGACTTCTGATCATCTTAAGCACTACATGGAGGTCACTGCTCACTACATAGACAATTCTTGGAATTTGCAAAAGCAGATAATTGGGTATATATTTTTCATAACTGTCTCCAAGCTTGTTTTGCGATCATTATTTGTTTTTTACTATAGTACTGTTTTGTGACAACATAATTTTTTAGAACCACTAGAGTAGTTAACTGCATTGTTAATTTATGTCTTTTTGTATAAATTGTAGGTTTCTTTATGTGCCATATCCCCTCAAACCAAAAGTTGCAGCCAAAATCTTGATGAGATGTTTTCGAAATTGGAACATTGCTCAAAACCTGTCTACAGTTACAGTTGACAATTATGGTGTTAATGATGATATAGTTCAGTCATTGCATGCTCAACTCTTCGGATCACTTATCCCAGGTGGAGAGTTCTTTCATGTGCAATGTTGTGCAAGTATGTTGAATTTGGTAGTGAAAGATGGTCTGGATGTATTCTCCAATGCTATAGAGAAAGTTCATAATGTTGTTGTATATTGGAGTGCCGTCCCCAAAAGAAGAGAGTTATTTGAGGATTGTGCACGGCAATTGAAGATTCAAACAAAAGAGAAGCTACATATTGATGTCAAGACCAGATGGAACTCAACTTACTTGATGCTAAAATCTGCTTTACCTTATAAAGATGTTTTCTATAGGGCTATAAAACGAAAGTTTAGATGGGAAAATGTGCCTAAAAGAGAGGAGTGGGACATGACTTGGGGGATGGCTAAAGAGATTTATGAGAGATTGAAAGTATTTTACAGCGTTCATGAGCTCTTTTTAGGCAAAAAATGTACTACTGCTAATCTGTACTGTCCAAAACTTTATGAAATCCGTTTGGCATTGCTTCAATGGTGTTCTAGTCCTAACAGAAACGTTGCGCAAATGGCTGCACGAATGTGGAGTAAGTTTGAGAAGTATTGGACTTCTGTTTCTTGCATTATTGGTGTTGCAACTGTCTTGGATCCAAGGTACAAAACTTGTTTATTGGAATATTATTACGAGCAGATGCATCCAGAATCTTGTGCTGATGAAATTGCTAAAATTGTTCGTGTATGTCATCAACTGTTTGAGAAGTATAAGCGACCACTTCCATGCATTCCAACTTCTATGTCTGGTGATGTCAAATTGGATAATGATAGTATGTTGGGGTATGATTCGTATGCTCAGAGGAAAAAGAAGCAAAAGGTCCATCCAAGCTCCGAGTTGGACCACTACTTGGAGGATGCTTTGTTTCCAAGAACTCCTAATTTTGATATTCTTGACTGGTGGAAGATATATGGTCCAAAGTACCCGACACTTCAAAAGATTGCAGGAGACATCTATGTTATACCATTTTCCACTGTCACTTCTGAATCTACATTTGGCACTGTTGACAGGAAGTTGAGTTCACGGTGCAACAGTCTTAAAGAGGATCTAGTCGAAGCTTTGATGACTACTCAGAGTTGGTTATCAGCTGAAATACAAGGTAATAGATGCGCATATATTTTTCCACCTTCTAAAATTTCTACTAAAACAACTGTTCCCAGGTCCGTCTGGTATGGTCACCATCGATGATGAAGTGGACGATGGTGAGGCCAACTGGCCAGCTGCCAACAACAAAAATATTACTAGCTAGGAGGTAAAGGCAATCATTCGGTATAATATTATTTCATCATTTGCTGGTTTCTCTGCCTGAATATCTTGTTGTACCTTGTGTGTAGGACTAGCTAGTGTCTGCAAAGCTTCCCCTTTTGGAAAATCGTTGGAGTGAAGCCCTGAATGGTGTGAAGTTATGATGTCCCATGACTTCAGTAGTTGTAGTTGTGCAGACTTGGGCTAGGCTTCTTCATGTCCGGACTCCAGGCTTTAAACCCTGATATGTGTTTGGTATGAATATGCTTGCCTTGATGTCCAACTGCGACTGTACTTATCTGCCTGATTCAACATCTTGCATGGTTTAAGACATGCCTGGTAAGCAAATTATTGGCCCAATGCCCAGATAGATTGTGGTCGTGAACGCGGCGGGTTGTGATGTGCCCGGAACTGGAAGCCTGTGAATGGCCCGGTATTGGCTCGCATCTGCCCATTTTTGTCAAGCTTGGCGCGCCTTTGTTTTCTTCTTTTTTTTTAGCGCCAACATGCCCAAGTGAGCATCTGCGAGACTTCGACCGTTGGGTTGTGGACTCGACGGATTGTGCGCAGCTTGGTTCTCAGAAGGATAGAGGAACAAGCGCTGTGCCGGTGTATATTTCTGCATTCAACAATGCTGTTCTCACTTACTGCGCACTCCCTCGGTACCGATCTTTGCCAACGTGGCCGAGCGGCCCGTGCGAATGGGCGGACGTGGCCGAGCCAACAAACCGACACTCCAAATCCCCCCGACCCGAACCAACCAACCTAGGCGCCGCTTCCCTCCCCTCGATTGCCTCTCGTGTCGTCTCTGCCCCCACGAGTCCCCTTGGCTGCCTCTCGCGTCCACGCCGCATCCTACCCGCCAACCCGGCCACCGTCGGCTGCCCCGTCTCCGGCCGTGCTGCTCCACCTTCAGGTAACAGGAGGGTTTGGATGATTGGCTAGTAGTCTCCTAGACTATGCACAATTGTCTTTAATCAACTGTTATTTGGTCTTGCATGCGTGCATAAACTGTAAGTCCGTAGTTAATAGTGTAATGCAATGCAGAGTTGACACATGTGGATTGAACATAGGATTTAGCTGAAGGGAACTTGTGTTCATCCGTAGTCCTAATCCTAACAGGAGTGAAGCTAGGGTTTGGAAGACCCACCGCTGCATCCGTGGATCCCCCTCTCCGTATTCGGGTTTTGCAAGGTAGGGTTTGCAACAAGAAATGGAATGGGGCATTCGTACGTTGTTTTGGTCCCTAACCTATGATTTTTTTTCATATGTTCTGTGCAAATTATGTCAGGCTCATTTCAATAGAGAAGAAAGCCTGCATAACAACTCATTTATTCAGTGAAGATCCGCTGTTGATGACATTTCACCTGCTTGCTTCAAGCTCCTAAGAAATAGCTACTGTGATATGTGAACAGTTCTTATATGCTCAAGCAGTGTGATTTGTGAACAGTTGTTACGTACCAAATCAGTTCAACCAGTTCTTATATACTCTGTTCATGTAATGAACCAGTTCTTATGTACTATGTTCACTTAGTGTTCTGCTTGTGATGAACTACAGTATCATCAGTTTCTATCCTTTTTCTGATCTGAATGATTGAGCTCCAATATGTTCGAAGCCTTGATCGTACTGTGCAAGATGGTGAATGACATTCGAACAAGTTCTCGGTATGGTTGTTGAGTACTTTGGTATTTCATACTGAGAAAATTGTGTTGAGTCCCCAAAATTGTTTTTTGCTATTTCAGAATGGGGAATTGTGTTGTGCTGTAAGAATTTTGTGAATTAGTACTGGCTGAATGCTTTGGTCTACAAGAATGCTCAAACTTGAGGCTACTGATCTGTAATGTGAGAGCAGAAATTGTTCTGTAACAATGGGAGCGGAAATGGAACACGAATTTTTAGCTATACGGTCATATTGTTTCTTTTTAGCTATATAAGTTGTATGAATTCAGTGCATGGCATTTTGTTTCTTTTTACTGTTACATTACTTGAACTAAGCACAATCTTACGAACATAATTACTTACTTTCACTTATAAACTGTAGCATGTCTGATGAGTTCTACCTGCAGTATGTTTGTAAACATAATCTTGCTTTGTGATTTAGGTGACAATGATAGAAGCATATCTGCGAGCTAACAAGATGTTTGTGGACTACAATGAGGTATGCATTTTTTCAGTGTTACAGCACTTGAATAAGAGGTTTCGATCAGAATTTAGACACACAGATCTGATAAACATATTTGCATGACCGTGTCCCTTTGAAGGAAATGAAATCAGAATGGCATGCTTGCCTGGACAACAGAGTTGGTGCATTGGTAAGCTCTTGGACAACAGAGTTGTGAAATTTGGCTTTCATGGACAACCTGCTGAAACCAAGCACGGCACTGTTGTTATACCCGCAATAACTAGCTGCACAAACACATCAAACCACAGCGTTATGCTTGGTGCGGTCTTGTGCCAAAGAAAGCCTGTTGCGTGCTTGTGGTCAGGTGCAAATGGGTTCCCAAGTTTCCACTCGTTGGGTGACTTGTCGCATCTTCTTGCTACTTGTTCTACAAGAATCATTTGCAAACATATCATGCTCACGTAGTACATTCAGGAGGTGCAACTTTTTTTTCGGGGACAATCATAGGGATGTTACATCTTGGAAGGATTAATTATTTCAATCTTGGACTCTTTACTAAGGTAGGCATCTGAATTTCCTGTGCTGCGACAAAACAATCGTCTGCCAGATAGCTCAGCTTCACGTAGGAAGTTGCACTGCGGTCTGCACAGCACACTCGACTGTGCGGTGCAAAATGATCGTATTTACTTTTACGCTTGTTTGACCTTGACCAGAGAGTCTCCAAGCCAATCGAAAATATTTCACACGTTGCGACTTGATCAACAAGTAATTCAGCACACATCTCCGTAGGATATCTATAAAAGGACAGACAGGTAGCAAGTGTAACCAAAACACAGCAGTCGGGCAAATTGGGGTCACCCAGCCAATTTAGCTTTGCTTCCAGTCTTGCACAGATCGAATTAAGTGTTTCCGGATCTAAAATTCTGGGAGGTGATCGACCATGGAGTACGGACCACCGAGCTTCTCCTGGCCGGCGGCGCTGGCGTCGTGGTTGGCGCGCTTCTGCTCGGGTTCTAACGACGAACCGGCCGGCGGCGACGACGGCCCGACGAGGCAGATGGCTGCAGCTGCCAAACACTTCTACAGCGCTCGCAAGATAAAGTTTAACTAGTTCTAACTGTTTTTTAAAAATCTTTTTCCATATATATAACGGTTGCAGATTGCTTAATTCTCTCTCTGGTGTATGCGTTGTGTAAGTATATATGTATGATGCACTTTAATTGGTGGCGATCGATCACAAACCAACAATCCAAATGATAGGTCCAGGCTTCCCTGGTCTCGCGTGCCGGCACGGCACCCATGGCCATGAAGGCGACAACTCACTCCCAAAGCCCCAAACCCACATGCTTCTCCCCTAAAAAACAGATCCATGTTCCATAATCTAACCGAAAAGCAACCCAAATCCCGAACGCGCGGGCGGCCATCCCGGCTAGCTAGCTCCTTACTTTGTTACTGCACAGCGAACACAGCAAAGCAGGTGCTGCCACTAAAGCAGCAACGAACTCGGCGGTGGCTCGCTCGCTCGATGCGTTGGCCACGTGATGTTCCATCCAAAGCTTAATTAGGGCTCAGATCTGACTGACGAGCGCCGCGCATATCTTAATCGGGAACTTTATTAGTTAATCGATCGGATGGGAGTTGTTTACTGATCCCTAAACGGATTCATCGGCTTGGAGTTGCAGAGGGAATGTTCTGATCAGAGGCACGTCGGTCGATCACTGACCTGTCAATGATGGGTTCAAATCATTTTGGGATCGATCGATCTGAGAATAATCCGCCACAAGGTAGGTGGAAGCTAGCCATGTACGTACGTTTTCTTATGTCCTAAAAGGAAACGGCCGCGAAGCTTCGTGGGTTATGCGGGACACATGCGCCTTGTCGTTTTTGGACGCAACGACTTTGAGCTTGAGCTTGAGCTAGCTCTAGCTCTAGCTCCTAATTTTATGCCCTGCGTCACCTCGCCTACCTGGGTTCACGAACCCTAGCTCAATTGCGATCTAGCTACAAGGTCGTTCATCGATCGCTTCCCCCAGATTTGCTAAACAGGCGATCTGATACTCGCCATGCTGCCTGCTTGCAAGGCATCCGTGACTTCACTTTCACGCGTCAACAAATTGTGGTGCAGATCAGTAATACCGGAACCGTCTCCATGTTCGGTTCATGCACCGCCCGATAGATCGATCAACACGGATGGGCCCATGAAAGCGTTGAGCCCCACTGTTGGCACGTGCACCATGGTACGCGCGAGGCACGGCTGACAAGGACATGCAACGCAGATGCGCCGGCCGGCCGGGTACATGCGCGATCTCGATCGATCTCCCGGCCGGCCGTTTGACGGTTTGCGCGCGCGGCAGGCAGGCAGGCTGAAACGTGCCATGTCGATGGACAGATCTTGACGCTCTTCTTCTACCTACATCGATCGACGTGCGCCTTTTTTTTTCTTCGCCCTCTCGCGCGAGGTTGTAAAGGCCACCCACACTGAACGCGACATCAATCATGGCGACGCGCGCTGGCTGGCTGGCTAGCGCGGCATGCGTGGCGTGCCGGCGTGTCACTGGCTCATGGGCGATCCAACGCGCGCGGGCGGAGGCATGCATGCGCCGGCTGCCGGAAAGCCCGGGTGTCGCGCCCGCCTCGGCATGTGCGCGCGACGGATGGGAGGCGGTGGACGAAACAGGGGGAAAGGGCAGGGAGGGGGATGCCCACCGTCTCGCCACCGCTGGAGCACGTGAGCTAGCCCCCTTTTTCTTTCGTTTCTCCAGTGTGCAGCACTGTGCAGGGGCACAGGGCTTCATCGGCTAATGATACCCGCTGTGCCGCGATTAGCGGTGGATCGTCTCCGCTGTCTCAGCAAAGGCTGGCCGTCAGACGTCGAAACTACCGGACATAGTATTACTTTGCCGACATGTAACCTCCTTGCTTCTGCGGCTGACGCGCTAACGTCTTTGCTTTCGGAATTTTTTGTACGGATAATCTGTTTTTTATTCGAAAATACATAAATATACCCGCGACAAAATTTTTTACAAAAATAATCTCCAGTCGCCACCCCATTGGGCGACTGCTACCTTTCGCCCAACCGGGAGGCGACATTTAGGGAATCTGTGTACCGTTGGGCGACTACTGCAATCGCTGTACGGTTGAGCGACTTCGATTGAAGTCGCCCAACCGTTGGGCGACTGCAATTGCAGTCGCCCAACCGTAGGGCGACTGCAATTATGCCGCCCACTAACCCCGAGCACATTCCCCTCGTTCTGCCATTCTACTCATTCATTCTGCCCAGAGAGAAGAGAGGAGGAAGAGGAAGAAAAGAAGAGGAGAAGAGAGGAGGAAGAGGAAGAAAAGAAGAGGAGAAGAGAGGGAGGAGGGGAAGAAAAGGAGGTGAGGAGAGAAGAGAAGTCGAAGTTATTCAATCGATTTGGATCCAGGTATTTTTTTAATTATGTTGTATTTACAGTCTTCAACTCCCATGTTATTTGACATGTCGTAAATTTCAATCATACATGTAGGCATACATCATTAATGGCCAGTACTACATTGAGAGTGTATTATGGTGTTGGAATCATTCGTGATGGTCCGACTGGTGTGGATTTGAGCGATTTTCCGCAAGTCACTCTCGTACTTCCGGATGACGAGAATGCTCAAATGACAGATGTGCAGCATTGGCTGACCCAGAGTTTTTCATTGGACCCCGAGGTGTGCAGCGTCGTTGTGCAAGGGCTTTGGAGCCGGTCTTCCACTGACATCAGATGGGAGTTGAAGACATTGGTGCGCTCTGGTTCGTGGAAGGGCTTTGTGTAAGGGTGCCGGCGCCGTGGATACGAGTGTGTCCTGCTTGTGCAACCGTGCTCACTACAAGCAGCTGCGCAAGCTCGTGCGTCCGCCTATGCTTCGGGGGGTGCTAGCACCTCGGGCGGGCCGCACGTCGGTGGAGCTGATGAAGTTGCTCGTGATGAAGGCGATGCGGTACACGGAGGAGAGTTAAGGCCGTCAAGCTATACAGAGGGAACTGGGCAAGCCGATGCGGTACATGGAGGAGAGTTACAGCTGTCAAGCTATAGAGAGGGAACTGGGCAAGCTGATGAAGGAGAGCATAATGAGTATATCGTGCAGCAGATGGAATCTGATGACCAGAGGGCATGGGATGAAGAGCAAGCTGTAGAGGACGACGAGGAGGACAGTTCCGATGATGAAGAATTTCCTATCCCCGAAGAATGGAACCAGTATAATGCGGAGGGTGTTTCCGCACATGATGAGCATGAATCGCCATGGGAGTATCATCAAACAGAGATTCGGGTGCATGCTATGTTTGCTGACAAGGAAGCGCTGCAGGATGCCATCAAACTTTGGGCCCTTTCAATGCAACGGACATTTCGCGTCGTCAAATCAAGCCAGGAGCAGTACACTGTGAAGTGCGAGCAGACTGGTTGTCCTTTTAGGGTGCACGCACGTAGACCCAAGTATGAGACTCATTGGATTGTGTCCAAGGTGGAGCCGCACTCCTGCATTGTAAACACAGTCTTGGCGAGGCATCGTAACCTGACGTCCGGATTTATCGCCAATTTGATGTATGGGGAGATAGTGGAGAAGAAAGATGTTGCGGCCACACATATTATGCTAGCTATTGAGAATAAATTCAAGTATAAGATTAGCTACGCGAAGGCGTGGCGTGCGAAGCAAAAGGCGTTGGAAAAACGTTTTGGCACTTTCGAAGCGGCGTACGACAACCTTCCTCGTATGCTTAAGGTGTTGCAGCAAAGGAACCCCGGCACGTACATCGCGGTGCACGACAAGCCGTCCATAAGTCCACCGGGATTTGCAGTGTTGCAGAGAGCATTCTTTGCATTTGGTGCTAGCATTGAAGCATTCAGACACATGCTGCCAGTTATCTCAATAGATGGGACCTTCTTGACAGGCAAATACAAAGGGCAGCTCCTGACGGCCATAGGCGTTGACGGTAACAATCAAATATTGCCGCTGGCCATTGCATTTGTGGATAGTGAGAATTATGAGAGCTGGCTGTGGTTTCTGAGACATGTGAGGGGTGGAGTTGTAGGCACCCGACCTGGTGTGTGCATAATCCATGATCGCCACGCCGGTATTATAAAGGCGATACGAAAACTTCAGGAAGACCCTGAGGAGACCTCTTTTTGGCCGGACATGAGAAACCGGTGGTGCAGTCGTCACTTAGGGGCAAACTTTTTCAAGCAATTCCCGAAACAATCTTTGATGAAGCTATTCAAGAGGCTGGCTAGGCAGAACCAGCAAAGAAAATTTGATGCTTTATGTGGGTTGTTGGATGAGCACACCAGGAAGAACGTCGACGAGAGGAGCAAGGGGCCGGTCACTCCTGGGGAGGCACAACCGCAATGCTTGCCAGCAATCGATGAGTCTAACCCAAGTGGTTCAAGAAGGAGGAGCGCGCGAAACATCAAGTGCTTCTCGCAGTGGATCGAGGGGGAACAATTGGAGAAGTGGTCGCTGTTGCACGACACGGATGGCGCAAGGTACGGAATAATGACAACTAACCTTGCCGAGGTGTACAATTGGGTTCTCAGGGGTCTCCGTTCTCAGCCCCTTGTCGCCATCGTGGAAGGTGTTCTTCACAGCACAATCCGCTACTTCAGGGAGAGGCACGCGAGTGCCGCGCTTCATGCGGCCAATCCCGGAGCCCAGTATTCGTCAAAAATTACTGCGTACATGGAGGCGAAGGCACAGAAGGGTCAATTGCACACAGTGCATGTCATGGGCAACAGGGAGCATCGTTTCGAGGTGGTACTCCGTGATAGAGCCGGATTTGGGACATCTCGTTCACTTGTTACTCACGATGTATGCCTTGGAGATCATGCAAACGAACCTAGCTGCACATGCAACAAGCTTAAGTTGTTACACAGGCCATGCTCTCATGTCCTCGCTGCATGCGGGACCGTGCGCATGGATCCTTCTAACTTCATGTCCGAGTACTTTTTCAAGGAGAGAATACTGCAAGCTTGGTGTGGGGAGCTCCGGGGGTTCAGGGCAGTGGGAAACTTCGCCACTTTGGACATTTCAGCGAGGACCTGGGTTCCGGATATTAACATGCTGAAGGGTGGGAAGGGTCGGCGACAGAGCCGACGTATTAGAAATGACATGGACGTATCACAAGCTGGAACATCTGGTGCACGTTGTGGGCGATGCGGTCAGGAGGGGCACACAGCTAGACGATGCAATGCATTTCCGGATCAGTAGTTGGTGTTGTAATGCATGCTAAAATTCATGTACCAGTTGTAAACCTTGTATGTTACATCCCTTTTCTGTAATGCACTTATTTCGTTGAACGTACTGTTTCCCTTTTAAGTATTGCAATTTATTGGTGGCTACGAATCCACTTTTATTACGAAACTACAGGCTCTAAAGTGCCTACATAGAGTAATTTATTGCGAGATGACAAAAGATGCCAGCATACATACACTGGCCTCTGAAAAGCCTACATACACTGGCCTCTGAAAAGCCTACATAGACTGGCCTTTGAAAAGCCTACATACACTGGCCTCTGAAAAGCCTACGGAGGGACATTTATTGCTACACTGGCCTCTGAAAAGCCTGAAAAAGCAAAAAGATTCATATGTACTCTCCATGGACTATGCCCACTCACCAGTTCACCTGCCTACATAAAGGCATCCCATGTATTACATACCACAACACAACCTCCTCCTCAAGCCATCACAATACTACTACACAACAATGTCTTCCTGGAGGTCCGACCCTTTTGGAGTGCCGGAGTGGCATGAGCGTCCGAAGTGCCATTGCGGTTTTAGGACGATGTTGTGCGTCTGGACGGATCCACTACCACGAGCCAACTACGGCCGTAGGTACTTCAAATGTCCAGACATGGATGACGACTTCGTGGTAACGACGACAACTAAATCCTTTGTTTCTCGTTATCGTTCTTCAACTTTATCCATGACATCTACCACGACACACATAGGCTTGCAAGTTCATCGAATGGGTGGATCGGGTGCCGCCGGCATGGCCACGGAACCCTCGCGAGGTGGAAAACAAAGGACAATACCTTGTCAAGATGGATCAGGCTCGCGAGGTGGAACGACAAATGCGGCATGAGCAAGAGCGTCGCGTGAGGGTGGACCAAATCCGTCTTAAGGGCAAGGAGGATGAGCTGCAAAGGAGGCGGGAGAAGTTAAGTCTGCGTGAAGCAGCCATCAAGCGTCAGGAGGAAGAGCTTCAAGCTCGTGAGGCAGCTCTCAAGACCAAGACTGACAGGAAGAAAGATGCAGCGGAGCCATCTTCAGGGCGCGACAAAAAGGGCAAACAACCACGCTACACCCAGTAGACAAAATGTAATATTCCCTAAGGCATGTTACGACTAGCGGTGGAGTTCTGAACATTACAAGTACAGAGTTCCACACATGCCACTGGTCACATCACTTATCACTTTATGTATCGACCGTTCTTCGGTCAATCGTGCCTAAAAAAATTGACCAAATTTTTTTTGCATCTACAACTTACATTGAACATAAACTTCTATTACAACTTTATCTGATTTTTACGCAGTTTATAACTAAAAAATTGACAAAACATACAAAAATCACGCGGATTGCAAACCCTTAAAACATACCAATGTATATATCAAACGTTCTACAGTCAATTGTACTTACAAAAAATTTCTCAAAATTTTAAATGCACCTACAACATACAATAAACATAAACTTTTATTACAACTATACCATATTTTTTTCCAGTTTAAAACTACAAAATTGATAAAACTCTAAAAATTCACGGGGACTGAGTAAAGTCGCCCATCCACTGGGCGACTGCAATTGAAGTCGCCCAACGGTTGGGCGACTGCAATAAAAGTCGCTCAACCGTACAGCGATTGCAGTAGTCGCCCAACGGTACACAGATTCCCTAAATGTCGCCTCCCGGTTGGGCGAAAAATAGCAGTCGCCCAATGGGGTGGCGACTGGAGATTATTTTTGTAAAAAATTTTGTCGCGGGTATATTTATGTATTTCCGAATAAAAAACGGATTATCTGTACAAAAAATTCTTTGCTTTCGCTTGCTGTTTTATGGCATTGACTTCTTCTTATTTTTGTTTGAAAGCGTCACAAGATAATATAAATATATTACTTTTTAAAGCAGCGTCTTCGCTATTATCGTTCTCGTCTTACTCCGAGGATAAGTTATGGATTACGAGCGCAACACATACCTCATTCTTCTCGCTTCCGTTCTTACGTACGCATCTCCTCACTTTTTGCACCACTCGCTCTATCTTTCTAAAAGCAATTTCTTTCAGTCGCTACTATTTATTTTCAGGCAAAAGTCATCTGCCGTAGCTAAAGGCTAACGGTAGAAGATAATATGAATGTCCCTATATGTTGCAAGAGAGACGTAGAGGAGACAGCGTACGCATAAACTTTTGAAGATACAACCAGGCAGGCAGGCGGCAGGCTTACCTCCCCCCTTCAATTGTATATCATTATCAGTCTCCTCTCCTCCCCGACTCTCTCTACCTGACTATAATAAGCTCTGGACAGCCGAATTCGCTACATTCCGTCAGTACCAGGCTACCAGCTGCAAGATCCAGGCAACATCTTTCTGCTGCGACGGTAGGCTTGGAAGTCGCGAGAGATCTCCGTAGTCCCGTGTGCCAATGCAGCTCTTCCAAGGTAACAACAACATGCCAAGAGAACCTTCGCCGTGTTCGTTCTTCCTACTGCTCAACCTCTCCTCTTTTCCTCTCTTCCGTTGATGCTCATGGCTGGGCTGTGCCGTGCCTGTCCGTAATTCGCAGGAGAGGAGCCGACTCATGATTTCCTCTCGCTCCACACCGGAGGATCTCCGTCGCCTTTTCAGCACCGGGACGACCAGCATTCCTCCCAAGGTGAGCACCATATCTGGTCGACCGGGTTATACGCATCGACTTGCTAAATAACCCATGAAATTTCACTGCAGGTGCGGGATATGGTTTGGAGGTGCACAATTCCCTGAAGCCCCTGAAGCTGGCCAAGCAGCGCAACGGCAATGGCGCTGCGGGGAATGCGGCCGTCGCGATCGCTGTAGGATCGTCAGGACTGGAGGCGAACTCGGAGGAGCATGTGCTACCTGGTGGTGTCGGGACGTTCAGCATCAGGCAAGCGTCTGATGCCCCGGTGAGAGGAGGAGCTGGTAGCCATGGGAGCGTCAGGGGTGCATTCGCACCTGTTCTTCATGGCTCCGGGACAGAGAATACACATGAAACAGGCTCTGGAAGCAGGGCTCATCATGCACCGTCTATAACGTGGCAAGATTCTGCCATTGACCAGAGATCCATAGGTAAGACGATATATGCAGCCTTTGCGACAAGTAGCAAACTACACTGGCATTGTTCCCTAATGTTATTACATACAGACACTGATTGAGTGATTGTTCTGCATGTTCAGCGACGAGAGCAGAGGGAAGAAGCAGCGCCAGCAGCGGTGATCAGGGGCCCAGCACTCCGAGGTCAAAGCATTCAGCTACTGAACAGCGACGGAGGACCAAGATAAATGACAGGCAAGCTCTTGAGGTCAAAATTCCATTGTGAATTACATTGTGCAGAAAAGAAACTGACAGATTAACCATGAAGATTGTGGATATATGTGTGTTAACAAGTTATCATCATGTCCAGGCATAGCCTGAAGACACAAATAATATACACTTTCTATTCCAGAACAATCCATACATAGAAATGTTTTTTTTAAGAAAAAAGTATCTCTTCATGCTCATTTTCAGGCTTGAAATACTTCGGGAACTCCTGCCACACTGTGATCAGAAGAGGGACAAAGCGTCTTTCCTTCTCGAGGTAAATAGATCAACTTTGGCACGGCAGTCAGCATGTTACAGTGCAAATTTTCACCTTGTGAAACATACTGCTTGCAGGTTATTGAATACATAAGGTTCTTGCAAGAGAAAGTCCAAAAGTATGAGTCAGCCGATCTAGAAAGGAATCACGAGGATTCCAAATCCATGCCATGGGTACTGCTACTAACATAGCCATGTTACGACGTTCATAACAAAATTGCGCAACAAGCAAGCATTGCTTTTGCCGGAAATATGGTTGCGTTCGCGTTTTAACTTTCCTTTCCCCTTTATTTTTTTTCTGGGTAGGCAAAAGTGTACTATAGATCATGTTGGAGAAATACACAGGTAATCCTGTTAAAAAAATAATACATGAAAACTTAACGCGTAATACACTATACCCATGATATATCAATGATAGGTACCTTGTCTTTGTTCCTTTTTCATGGTCTTACAGAACATCAGTCAAGTCCAGGGAGGAGATTTATCAGCTTCCGCACAAGATATGAACAAAGAACAGTGTGGTTCCAAACGCAGCACAGTGGCACCCGTCGCTCTCTTCAGCATACAAAGTGTAAGAGAAACCAGGAGGACTGCCAGTTCCTCCCACATGGCGGCAGGCACACCACAAAATTGGGCAAGTAAGCTACCTTTCACCCCGTTTTTTGCTGAATCGTCTCAGTAGTCAGAGTTCTTTGTAAGAGCTAGATCCACCAAGTCTTATGTCTTTAAAATGCAGAGAACAGCGCATCGAGCAATCAGCCACCAAGGCTGAGCATGTCAACAATGCGCCAAGACTCTGATTCAGGCAATAGAATGCAAAGCAAGCATGAGAGACAAACCCTTCACGATGACACTCATAGTCTTTCTAGTGCTTACTCTCAAGGGTCTGTTCCTTAACCGTTTTCACTTCAAGGTTAAATTTAGCTATGCCTGTAACTAACGGAAGTACAGAACACAATTTCAATTTGCAACAGGTTATTGAACAGACTGACAGAAGCTCTAAAAATGTCGGGCGTAGACATGTCTCAAGCTAATATATCCGTAGAGATCAATATGGACAGAAGAGCAAGAGAAAATGCTAGTGACAATTCAAAGGTATAATGATTTATAGTACATCAGAAAGTTAAGCTTCAGAAAGTTGACCTATTCATGGTTTCTAAACATCATAGATCACCGGCTTTACCAATTCTTTTGCCCACACTTCACATCACAGGTCAATGAAGGTGATGAGCCTATCCACATAACCAAGAGGCTTCGGTGCGATAAAAGCTAGATCTCTATTCCAAACTAGAAAATTCAAACATCGCCCAAGTTCAGACAAGGACTTCACAGCAGCACAGCACAACTGATGCAATTCTTTCATTTATATTGCAATCACAATTTACTAACCTAAGCTTCCATTCATATACCGAGGAAATTGCTTTGGGGGGAGACAGTGAGAAACCTCCCCAAATTGCTCATTCGTCATTTGTAAATGCAGTACAGATTCTAGAATGTGTATGTGTATTGCTCTCTCTAAAAGTTCTCGATTCAATTCATTTGGTCATACAATGGATTGCAATGTCATTGTATCAACCCTCCATAATTCTTCCGTTAAATTGATGACTGAAAGTCTAAACCTGTAAACAACCACTGTACTAAACTTGTGAAATGTGATTCACAAACATCAATCAACCATCGAGATGTTTACGCATATCAGATTCCTTTTCGCTTTTCATGAGCAAGATTCGAGCAAGCTCACATCACCTGGCGCTCGGCTGCATCTGCGACGATGGGCAGCCGTGGCGTCTTCCCGAGCAGGCACGCGCCCCCGCCGTAGACCAGGCAGACGAGCAGGAAGAGGAAGACGGTGTTCTCCATGCTCTGGAAGAGCTCGAATCCAATCCCGCCGCCGGAAGGCGCGAATGACTGCGCGAGGAGGTCGGGGAAGATGAGCAGCACGTCGAGCGCGACGGCCTGCATGGCGTTGAAGCGGACGAAGCGGGAGAAGGCCTGCTGGTTGCGCACAACGGCGAAGTAGAGGGTGAGGAAGAGGAGGAATGGCGTGAGCGGCGAGGAGTGGAAGAGGCGCGCGGCCGGCGCGAGCGGGCGGAGCAGGGCGCTGAAGACCGGGAACTGGGAGAGGAGGAAGCGGCCGTGGTGCGCGCCGTCGAGGAACGGGTACAGGTAGGCGACCGCGGCCACCACGCGGTCGGGCGCCTCCACCGCGCCGCTGTTGTCGTTGTTATTGTTCGGGTTGGAGGCGCGCGGCGGGGCAAGGAGGCGGAGGCGCGGCCGCGCGGTTTCGGTGAGGATGCGCGCGTGGGAGGCCGGGGGTTTGAGGAGGGCTGGGGCCGCGCGGAGGTGGGGCCGCGGCGACGAGAGGAGGAGCGAAACGGCGGAGGCCATGGGGAGTGGCTCGGCGGGTGCGGTTTTCGGCGGCCTCGGTCGGCGCGGGTGGGAAATGGAGATTTTTGTGGAGTTTGCGGGGTGCAGGCGTGCGGCCGAGGGGCTTGGCTTGGTTGTCGCGGTGAAGTGGAGCGGCGCGGGTGCGGCGGCTGGTGCTGCCTCCGAGCGGCGCGGGTGGGAGTGGAGATTTTTGTGGAGTTTGGGGGGATGTGGCCGAGTGGGAGACGAGGAGATTGGTTGGTGGTGCCGTGGTGGCGTGGCGAGGACGCGGCACGGGACGGGCGGGGCTAATGAGCTACCACATCCTTGCAGTGCTGTGCTGTGCTGTTGAGTGGGCCGGTAGAAAGACTGGGCTGTCGTGCGCTCTTTGACAGAGAGTAGGGCAGATTTGAGTTATGGACAGTTGGACACGTCTCCCAAGAGGAATGACGTGGTGATTCTAAATTTTTTTCTCACATATTTTTTAATCTTACTTTAATAACTATAAGATGATATGAAGATCAAGAAACCAAAAAAATCCAAAAAATCTTAGTGTTATAGTGATTTCAGTCTGTGAATAGGAAAAAAACACTATTTCAAATCTAAAAAACTATAAAAAATTTTGATCCATAAATCCAAAAGACTTAAAACTTGAACCAAAACTAGTTCATGACCTTAAGAATATATCCGAACCAAAAAGCTGAAAGAATTTGAGAGAATTGAGATATTTTAGTTCATGAAATTCTGTTGCACCAAAATCGGGTCAAAACCTAAAAAATGAGATAACTCTTAAATTAAAGTTCCAAATCACTTGAAATTTGATATGAACCTTCTCTAGGATTTTAGAAACCTATTCCAATCAACGATCAAGAAAATTATTGCTAAATTGCTAACATTTTTCCGTTTGAAGAAAATCGTACCAAAAAGGGTCAAAACCACAAATAGTGAATATGACTTGCTCGTGGGTAAATGATGGCTCTAGATGTGTTCCCATATGTCCTAGCAAGCAAAAACACCGAAGAAATCAAGATAAAATTAACTAAATCAAGAAATCACTTGGAGAGACCAAAAAGAACAAAAACTAGATTTCTTCATGAACTTGCCAATCAAGTGTCTAGATGGGTGGAGATTGATTTTTAAAGTTTATCTCCATCTCTTGCATGTCATTGGCATAGAAAGATCAAGAAAGAAAGAGATAAGAAGAAAAACCAACCAAATTAAGAGCAAATCAACACAAAATAGATTCATAGATATGAACAAAGATTGATGCATTGCTATTTAAGAACGAAGGTTTTACAACCACTCCACTTGAAGGACAAGAGAGCACACCACAATACTCAACATCTCTTAAACCCTAACCCTAGAACTCGTGAATACTTGATCTCAAGAGAGGATGGTTGAATGGTTAACCACAAGTCTCTACTCCAATCCCTTAAATAGATGGACTAGCTAGCCACATCTAATTCTTAGTGGATGCTATCCACTTAACATAATGGACAAAACCTGATAACCCCTCACACGGTTTTAACTCACACACTACACTTATGCAGGTTTTGCGTATAAGCCCGAATTAGATAAGTTCTTAACCTTGATCTAACTTGATCTTCTCAACTTCTCTATGACGACTTGTATTTTTACCGTGGGGTAAAAATACTAGTCAATGGATTATTATTCATTTTAGCCGATAGAATATCGCTATAACGAATAATAAGTCCATAAGAGTGTTGCAACTGAATAATAATGCTCTATTCTTTTTTACTTTTCTGCGGCTTTTGGTTTTTAGCTTCTTTCAGTAATCATTATTTATTATATTAATAAGCCACAACTAAAAGCCATAAATCGTAACCCAAAAGAACAGACCCATGGACACCCTGCAACCCACGCTCTAGGTTGGTTTTACATGCACTATGATGTCTAGTGCTTTTATAGAGGAATGCAGCTAGCTAGGTGACATATAATAGTGATGGAGATGGTGCTAATTGGGAATGTGTTGTTTTTTCTTAATAAAAAGTTCTCTTTTTTGGGCTAAGAATCGTGTACATGATTCTCCCTTTTATGTACATAACATGTTACACTTTGATACCTCTTCTTATATGCAGTAGTTCTTGAATCAGATCAGAATTTGTGAAATACGATACAAGCATACACAGTATTAAGAATGAAGAAGATGAATCTTGTAGATAACCAAAATAATGTCGTTGATGCAACCACGATGAGAGAGAAAAGATTTAGCGAAACAATTGCAAATTCCTTACGCAGAATCTCAAAAGAGTACAAGGGATTGTCACTCTCTCACAACCCTCTCGAATATTTTAGGACCCTCGGATCCTTGCCCTATATAAAAATCTAGCGCTAAAGAATAACTTAGCCTCTAATCCTCTCATGTATCTTTACCTTTGGATGAGTGGCTTCTTTACTTTGTTGCTTAGGTTCTCCATGACCATCCATTATGGCTTTATATACTTCCCCTAACCCTCCTCTAAAGTGGAGTAGAAATCCTATCCCAAAATAAAGTAGAAATCCTATCATATAAGGGTTCATCTAGGACTCTTTATAGCACATATTTCTAAATCCTAACAGACTATGATATGAGTAACCATACTCAACAATTTTCACCTTGACTTTTATCTGTTAAAGTCACTGTGCTCAAAGATGGCTCTGTATTTTTTCTTTTTTCCTCCCACCTTTAGGAGTGCCCTCACCACAGAGGCTCATGCACATTACCGTAATGTGTGTGTTAGTGTCTGAGCTAGTCTGTCTGATCCCTCTACTCACGAGCTCATTTTATTTTGTAACTTGATTAACCACATCTCCTGTTCCTATGATCTTCTATGCCTTATGTTTGTACCGCCTCTGAGCTCCACCTGCCCGCTAGTACTGCGTGGTTGATCCCACCACGGCTTCCTTCTTCCAACAGCATGTACTTTCGTCTTTGCATCTGCTAGATTTTGCAACCATCTTTGTAGTTATGTACATGACTGCAAATAAGATTTGAGCACCTATTGTTGATGACATGGTTTCCTACTCCTGACCAGAATTTTTATTAGACCTCCCATTGGTTGCCCTTCCTTAAGGTGTACCCATCAATCGATATCCTCTATTGCTCCAGATATTTTTCATGATCACTTGCTCTTTGCAAGTAACTCGTATGATTCCACCTCGAAGTGATACCTCACATATATTAGATTCTTTTTTTAATTGGGAACATACCAAACTCTCATCGATGTGGATGTGCTCCATCATAGATCTCCAATGTAACTGTTCCCACCTCAGTAATTATATACTCCTTACAATCCGCTAAGTGAACAATTTCATGAGCCAAACGTAGAGATCCTTTGTCGAATATCTCCCTCGTCGAACATATGTGGGATTAACAATCTGAATCTAATATCCATCCATGAGAAGTACCTGATTGGCTGATGACTAGTATATCTGAATCATCCTTTGCTACCATCGCTGAGCATGCACAATTAATTTATTTCAAATTCGAACAATCTTTTATCGTGTGGCCTTCCTCGTCACCCTTGTTTTTGCCCTTCTTTCTGCAACACTTACTACAACTAATGCTTGATTACCTGAGGATGAAGATTCCGATGGCTTTTTCCAGGACTCTGCCTTCAATAGATATACAACTGTCTCATTGAAGTTGAGAGTAGTTTTTCTTACGAGAATATTCATCACAAATTACTCCCATGATGGTGGTAGAGATAACGTTAGTATGACAACCTTGTTGTTTTACTCAATTTTTTTTATCCATACTAGTCAGTTATGTGATAAGTTTGCTGAAAATATTGAGAGGATTAACAAATCATGTACCTCCTCTATGCGTAATCTGTATAGCGTCGCTTCAGCACCCACTGGTTTATCAACGACTTTACTATATACAATTCTTCTATGTCATCCTGTAATTTTTTTGGCAAATTCTTCTTGACCACTGAGTACTTTACCTCGGCGGGGAGACATAGACGTATTGTACTGACAACCTTCCACTCCATCACCTTCCAGTCTTCATCAGACCACTTTTCTGGTTTGCCCTCTTCAAGAGCATCGATTAACTCCTATTGGACAAGGACATCCTTCACCATGCATTGCCACACGCTGAAATTTCTTCTACCGTCAAATCTCTCTACTTGATTCCATATCGTCGACATCAATCTTGATTTTGTGTCACCTAATGTTTTACTGACATTATCACAAATCAGAGTAATCCAGTATTTACCTCTGATACCACTTGTTACACTTTGATACCCTCTCTTATATGTAACAGCCCTAGATCGGATAAGAGTTTGTGAAATATGGCATAAACGTGTACTGTATTAAGAACAAAGAAGATGAATCTTGTGGAGAGAACAAAAATAACAACATTGAAGCAACCATGACGAGAAAGCAACGATTTGGTGAAGCCGACCGCAAATTTCTTAAGTATAATCTCAAAAGAGCATATGTGATTGTCGCTCTCTTACAACCCTCTCGATTTTTTTAGCTCCCTCGGATCTTTGCTTTATACAATAATATAGTTCAAAAAAATAACCTAACCTTTAATCCTCTCTGCACCTCTACCTTTGGGATAAGTGATTTCTTTGCTTTGTTGCCTGGTTGATTTGTTGCTCGTGTTCTATATGACAACCCCTCATGGTTTTATAGTCCCTCTTGACTTCTTCCAAAATAGAGTAGAAATCCTACTTTTAAAAAATAAACTCTAATCCTATTGGGATTCATATAAGAGGGCATTCATGTTGGCTTTGGTTATGGTTTTGGCTGAAAATGAATAGTAATGGTTGAAAGAAGAGACATTAAGGAGGGCATGAGTGGTAGAGAAATGAGGGAAAGATGTGTGCGCGTGACGAGATTAAAAGAAGTAGGATGGGTGATACACCCGTAACTCCGTGTCTTATCTCTAAAGTGAGACAATAGTAAGAGAAGTGGAGTAGTCGCTTTTAAAAAGCAAATATTCATATTAGCTTTTATTTTTTTTAAAAAAATAGCCTTCAACTTTTAAGGAACGCAATATGAACATAGCGTAAGACTCTTCGCACCGTACCTTTTCAGATCCTAACAGTCACCATACTCACCCGTGAACCAACACTGACGGACGTGGATGTATGCGTTCAGTTTAGTTCAGTTTAGCAGCTCCAAGGTTGGAACAGCTAGCATAGTGCACCATTGGACTTGGGGTTCATGCTGGCGTGTACAGCAGTACGGAGGAAACGATGAGGCAACAGCCAAGGGCAAGAAGCAAAAAAAGGGACCCCTTCTTTTCTCCCAGCATTTTTTTATCATAGTATAAATATTTAAATGAACGAATTAAATAGTGATAAACCACTTTTAAAAGACAGACGCTAGGAGATAGGCCGAGCAACTGTGTGTGCTAGTAGCTCAAAGGAATTCGGGCCTGTTCTTTTTTTGTTTCGGCTTATGGTTTATAGCTACAGTTTATAACTTTATGCTGTTCGCAAAAGAGAATACGGAGTAATAGAAACTCATGTACAGTTTTGGCCGGTATAAATAAAGTCACAATTATATGTACTATGATTAATTTATAGCCTTTATTTTAAAAAATATTTTATTTAAAAGTTAGTTACTATAGAAAAAATTAAAATAATTTTTAAAAGCTAAAAAAACATACCTTCGATCATTCTCAAATTCCAAAGGCACGTGAAAGAGAGGTACACGGGCATGTCACCGGCGTAGTACATGACGTGCTCTGTACTTTGTACCACTTACTTTTTTGCCGAATTATTTACACAACTGTGTGGTCCTTGCGTAAATGAAGTGGGCCGTGTATTGCAACACGACGGTCCATCATTCATGGGCCGGCCGCTTGCTGCATGGAGTAGCAGGCCCAGCACCCGCGCTCGCGGCTCCGGGAGCCTTGGAATCTGGAATAATCCCACATCGGGGAGGCAGGGCGGAGCGCGGGCGCTGGGTGGGTTGAAATAGGAGCGAGATGGGAATGTTGCGCTTCAAAAAGGGTCGGTTGGCTATGTATGCCACGTCCATCCTTGGCTGATGGGTGCTGTATGGCTATCAAGACATATGGCCGACATAATTTGTGGAAATCAATAGGGTTGGCTCGCCACGGCCGACCCTCCATGTACCAAATTACAAACAGAGTAAAACAACAATCAAGATATGATAGATCGTAGTAATTTGGCATCTAGCACAAAATTTATGGCCGTGGGTTCGTAAGCTCATTTGTAAGATGATGAAACAGGCTTATACAAATAGACAAATTTATTTGACATGAGAAGCCATTTCTGGCTAAATAAAATTTAATTTGTAAGATGATGAAACAGGCTTATACAAATAGACAAATTTATTTGACATGAGAAGCCATTTCTGGCTAAATAAAATTTAATTTGTAAGATGATGAAACAGGCTTATACAAATACATTTTTATTTTACATGAGAAACCATTTCTGGCTAAATAAAATTTAATTCACCAAATGAAGACGACGAAGAATATTACCATACGCAGAGCGGCCTAGATAAGAAAAGGCAAAATCAAAACAAGGGTACCAGTTTAACAGGATTTTAGTCGACTCATAAATTGCAACAAGAAAATTACAGCATTGCTTCATCGGGAGAGAACGAATGAATAGATGTAACCATCTAATGTACAACAGCAGCTGGACTTATAAGGGGTAGCTTTTCGCGCTAGCGCCTCCGTTATCATTATCATCATGTGGAGTTGGGAAAGCATGGCATTGCATATAACCAACACCTCTGCAAGCTACTACTTTGCACTTTCTGCCTTGCTTGCTGCTGGATTCTTCTCATCATCATCACTCTCCAAGCCCTGAAAAAGGAAGAAGCTGTGCTGTCAGCACGAACCAAACAGCTGCGAAGAAAAAAACAATTTAAGATCTTATCTGTCTTAAACACATCAAACTCTTTTTGTGAACCACAACATAAGAAGAGACGTGTACATATTACATAATGATAGTGACACGGCATATTGGCAACATTTCAACGAGGACTCCCAATTGTACAATGTCTTACAGAATACACACATAAAACTCTACATTCTAGAAGGTATGAAATACCAGAGTACACACCATCTTATATATATACTGTAGCCAACTAAGTGCTGGTTGAATATAGCAGGTAAAGATTAATATATATTTTAAAGGAACAGGTGTACTTACTGAGGTACCATCTATCTTATCAAAGTCATCATCTAGCCCTTCATCACAACCATCTGTAAATAATTAAACAAAAAAAAAGGTCATACACAAGAAGTGCAGAAGCATATAGCAATTTGTAGGATGGATCAGGTGCAGGGAAGTGATTAGCATACCAGGTCCTTCATCATCACTGCCCAGATCTCCAAGAAGAAATACATCCAGATCGTGCTCTGGATTTGTTGAAGTAGATGTCTTGCTTTGCACCTTCGTGTCTTTCTGTTCTGGACTTGTAGCTTGTGAGGTCTGTGATATTTCCTTCTGGGGATCTTTTTTTTCCTCCTCTGCTTTCACTTTCAGCTCCTCAAAATATTTGCTCTGATAGCTATTTGGGTTACATTGAAGTCAGTAAGCTATCAACTTCAGTGTGCAGGAAAGCTATGCTGAAACTAATGAAAGAACATGAACAACATTATAGTGCTTCCAAAACAAAAGTTTAATCTAACTACAAAAACATTCAGCCTGATACTGATGATTTTGTTGGCCCAGCCTATCTCAAACGACTGTTTTTACGGTGCATGCACAAGTAGTTTGCTAGAGTTGGGAACAAGATGAGGGAGCTAATAACAAGACTGAATACAAAAAAACTGATGCACGAAATTGCGGTGCTAATTGCTCGCACATTTTCTGTGTTTACTCTGTTATTCTCTGGCTCAAATGCTCAGCAAATTACATGGCTTAAATAGATACAAACCGGCCGCACATGCAGGCCACTCACCCACGGCTACCTCTGATCCGGTTTTCTTGGCTACAATCCCTACGACTCGCGCACACTGCGCACTACCCACTAGACTCGGTCTCACTGAGACCAACTCAGACGTCTACAACCACGCACACAGGCTTCGAGTTCTTTGAGTGTGGCACTTCAACCACACAGGTCTTCCGAGTACCGACCAATTCAATAGGCCTCCGACTGCTACAGAGATCAAACAACCATGGCGCTACGACTGCTACAGTGACTACGACCATAACACTACGACTGCAACAGTTACCCTACGACCATGACCACAGTACTCCCTCAAGTATGATGTCTACAATACTCCTCCGAGTATAAAGTCTACAATACTCCTCTGAGTATGACGTCTACAGTACTCACGACTACGACCACAACGATTACTTCAACCACGGCCGCTACGACCACGGCCGCTACGACTGACACTTCAACCACGGCCATGACTGCTTTTTCGACCACACCTTCAACTGCAGTTTCAACCACGCATTCGACTGTAGTTTCGACCACGCTGCCACAACTTCTACACGTACTCGTACACATGAGTACTCAACACGCACTTCTATCATACACGCATGCAACAAGATTAACCCAACAGATTTCAATTAAGTATAACACTCAAGACTAAAAGATCCATCCTTCCACCTATCATGAAGACATATACAGGCGATTATGTGCGATTATGTGATTGAGCCTAAAACCAGAGCGTAAGCCAGAGATAAGACATCATAAAATATGCCATCAATCAATGCTTCCAACATAATGCAGTTATATCGAAGTATTTGAATGGAAACCAGTGGAATCTTATCTTACAAATTACAGAGTCATGAGTTAAGGCTTGAGCAATCCAAATATAGATTCTGAATTCATTCAACAAGTGTGACCTCCAAGGATAAATGACAAATCATCCAAGTTATCAAAATTACAAGACTATTCCAATTCCAACATTAAGACTTTTAGGATTAGGAACAAAATACATTGAACAAGGAATCTGTCCAAACTATCTATAATATTCCTGTAGTGATTTGATGAAAAATATTCTTCTATAGAAACGCTAAAAGTCAGATGTAATAAGTGGCCTCCATTCTGTTACACAAGCGTACCATGCACTACCTTAATGCATGTGTGACCAAAAAATGTACTTAGTTGGATTATTCATTACACAACATGAGCTAAAAAGGAACAAGGAAAAAACTTACAGGGTTATGTAGCTGTTTACTAGTGAGAAATAAATCCGCCAGAATTTACGCTCTTTCATGTATCGTGGGCACAGCTCATATCTGAACTTTGAAATTTCCTGGAAGTAAGAAAACACTATTCAATAACATTTTAACAAAATACAAAATTAGGTACTCAGAGAATAACATGAGAGATCTCTTTGATGGTTAGCAATGAAGGTTAACACAAACACTAGCATGAAGGTTAAGATAGTAATGATTTACTAGCCCAATGGAAGTTCAGAGAACTGGACTGGCAATTAACTCATGCATAGCAAGTTCACAAACAGAAATCAAATTATCATCCTAACGAAGACAAGGGTGATCAACAAACCATTTTGGCCTTCTCGGAAGGTAATCTGATTTCACTAACTTCACAGAAGTTAGCTCATTGATTATATAGGTAGATCAGTGTCTCCTTATTTCAACATTTGTAGCAAATAGACTTCAGTGCTATAACAGTGTTGCGCTGCACCTAACTAGAAAACGACACTCTTGGTAACAATCAGCCCTGCTCACAGCAATATTGTTACTGCCACAATTCAAAACAACATAGTTTTACCATATTAAGTATAGTCATGCCTCTCTCTAAGTTCTAACTCCTGGCAACATTTAATCACTTCCAAAATCAGTGTACCAATGTCGGGAATCACATTTAAGTGTGTACACGGGTCTACACAAACAACCTTCAGTGAAATCTACACTTTTTTGTTGGGACAATAACATAGAACATGCATTTCAATTTTCAAGTATCACTGATTTCCCAACGTTTGTCCTTTGATCTGTAGACACACAATAAAATGTTGTCGTATAGCCTATAAATCGGTGCCAATTTTGCAACATATCATTTTGGTACTTTTGGGTTGTTACCAACCAGCTATCTGTCCTCACTTCATATAGCGAAATACCTAGCAAACTAATCTTCATTATACTTCATTCATGGAAAATATCACACCCAAATACCGTATTTGACATTTCCTAGGTGTCGATAAGTCAGTCACCTAACCCTAAGCAGTAAGCATTTACTGGATTTTCCGGAACTACAAACTCAGCACTCTAAGATCTCAATATACACATCTAATCAGATTTGCAAACCAAACAGATTTGCCATAGAACCCCAATCCCCAACGGCAGACATGCATCAAACAATCAATGACGGAATGGTAAATGACGAGACAAAACCTTGACGGCCGAGAGGACGAGTGTGGCGTGCCTGGCCTGCCATTCGTTCAGATCCTGACGCACGTTCGACACCGTGGGCACATCCGACATCTCCGGTTCATCTGCGCAACCAAAAATCCGATCAGACAATCTAACCTCTCGAATTCCCTAAACCCAACCATGAGTAAACCGCACCTTGCAAGGGGAAGTCGCGGAAGGTGCTTATGGTCATGCCCTTGACGAACTCGCGGAGGTCGTCGGTGATGCCGTATCGCTCGAGCTCGGCGGTGTCGGGCTCAGGCGCGACGGCGGAAGGGATGGGCGGGATCGCGGGGATGGGTGGGATGGAGGGGACGGTGAGGTCGGAGGCGAGGTGATTGATCTGGCCGGCAAGGAGGTCCGCCTGCTTGGTGGCCTCGGCGGCGATCTCGCGGGATTTGGTGGCGGCCTCCGAGAAGATCTCCTTGGACTTCTTCGCCGTCTCCGACACCAGCGCCGACGACCGCTTGGCCGCCTCCATCGACAGCTCCTGCGAGCGCCTCGCCGCCTCGCCGGCGAAGGCCCGAGCCGTCTCCCAGAGAGCCATTGCGTCTGGAAATTTCTAGAAGGTTCTGGGTCGTCTCACCGCCGGTGCCTCGTCGTAGTCGTCGTTGACGTCGGTGCGGGACGGGGGAGGTATTATTAGCGAGTTAAATCCAGATTTGGTACTGCTGTGCAATATATATATATATATATATATATATATATATATATATATATATATATATATATATATATATATATATATATTTGTATAAAGTTAGATTTGTTACTATTTCTGTTGTGCATTGTATTTATAAAAATAGTGATATATGCATCCTATTTGCAAAAATGACCCTTCTGTCATCTGGTAGGCGGATGGCAGCACTGGACAGACGGCACGTGGTGCAAGCCTGTTGTCTGGTGAGAGGCGCGGCAGGTGATTAAGCCGGATAATTAGCAATTTAATTACATGTCCTAATTTTTGTGTTTACTGTTTATTTAAATTTTTAAATATATCAAATGAGTTTAAAAAATTACAAAAATTTATGTACAGCCTTCTTACATAACGTACCTCGCAATATAATTTTTGGATAATTTTATCCATTGTGAATATTGCTAAAAACTTCATACAATTTTGGAATTTTTACGAGTTTTTACATATAGCAAACGAGCTCCAATAATAACAAAATTTTATTTGAAGCCTCCCGATACAGTCATAGTTATTGTGTATTTTTTTTTAGAAATTTTATGTTGTCCGAATTTGCCACGTTTATTTGGGTTAATTTAATCATGAAGTTAACAATGGTCAGTCATGTTTTGAAGTGGCATGTGTTGGCCAATCCTATTATATTTTATTTCCTGCTATCTGGTTAGCACAATTGTCACTCTCTGTGTGTCGTGCCCCCCTCGCGCGCTCTCTCATTCACACTAATGTCATTATGTCCGTGTCGTCCCCCCTCGTCCGCTCTCTCGTTTGCACATTTGTCAGTGTTACGATGTCGTTCCCCCACACCTGAAGTGCTGCTCATGATAATGAGTCCTCAATGTACCGGGTGAGTGCACCGGGTTCACTTTTGCTCGGTCATAAATACGAACATCTCGTAGTTCGTCGTTGCTCATCTCAATCGCTCATCGCAGAAACTCATTATCGCGGTTGTCGCTCAAAATTGGGAGTGCATAGCTCATTACTTCAAGAAGCCAGTGCGTAGCTCAAAATTGGCAGTGATGATTTCTTTTCCCGAAAGGCAAGTAATTTTTCATTGTATGCTTTCGACGTTATTCTTGTAATCATAGTCAATTAGTGTTATTTAATTAGTTGTGATTAATGAAGTTTGTATTATGAAGCAAGTAAGTCGTAGTAATTTAGACATAGTTTTTACTATTTTTTGTGTGCGTACGGTACCCATAATTTGTTATTGAATGGAAAAATGTAATTAAGTAGTCGTAATTATTGTAGTGGCAATTAGTTAGGGGTCAATAATGAGTTAGTGGTAAGAACGACGGTAATGAATGGCTCGTCAATTTTTTGGATTAGTAATCAAATTATCGATAATTAGTGAAGATATGAATGTAGTTACACGCATGTAATCACTAACTTATAGTATGTTGCTGTCATTATCAATTTTCGTACTAATTTTTCGTCAGTCCCATTTGTTGCAAGGTACTCTCAAAATTAATAGTGTGTACATAATTATTTAGACAAAGCAGTGCATAAGTCATTAAGGACGCGACAGTACTAATTACTTCTCCCGAAAGATAGGTAAATTTGTATAGCATGCTTTCGACGTTATTCCCATAATCCTAGTCATAATTACTGTTATTTAGTTATTCATAATTAATGTAGTTTGTATTATAAAGTAAGTTTTACTGTCATTATTAATCTTTACACTAATATTTGATCAGTCATATATATTGGAAGTATGGTTTAACCGAAGCTTCTGGAATACTCATACGATGAGAAACATCGTTGCCACTTATGGATGACGGGTGACGCGGATGGCCCTTTGCTGTTCAAGTTGCGGGGGAGGGGGACAGATCCGTGGGCGCTGGACGAGCGCTACGTCCCAACCCTATGGGCCACAGGCTTGTTGCCCTTTGCGAGACCGGTCTCCACCAGACATGAGTTCTCCATCAACGATAGTCTACTCGCGGCACTGGTGGACAGGTGGAGATCCGAGACGCACACATTCCATTTTCGGTGGGATGAGATGACGGTCACTTTGAAGGACGTCACGTTCTTGACCAGTCTCCCTCTTGGGGTGACGCACTTCTTCCAGCCCTTGCACCAGCCTACTGGAAGGAGAGGCTGGCGGACCGGTTCAGCCTGCTTATCCTAGAGAGTGCACGCGGTGTCCCCCGCACTTGGTTGAACAATTTCAGTGTGTGCCCGTAAGATGCACCGCCAGAGGCCGTCAGGACGCACATCGTCGCATTTCTTATTTGGCTATTTAGTTGGAGCATGCTTCTAGCCATACACGACGATATTTGCAATGCTGAGTTCATCGGCCTCACCGAGTCTTTGGCGGACGCAGAGTTTGGGGCGATACCTTGGTACAGCTGGGGATCATCTGTTCTGTGCACCACGTATCGAAGGTTATGTGATGCTTGCCAGTGTGCCATTGTTGGTACCCCCTAGCTATCTGCTATGTGCTCCTGCAGCTGTGGAGCTGGGAGCACTTCCCTATCGGACGTTCGACCATCGTGACGCCAGTGCACCCGTTCAGTGAGTTCGTCGACCTAATAGATGGGCCCACTATGGGGTGAGCCATATCGCATTCAGTGTGATGTATTTTTTGTACTACTATAATTATTTTTACTTGTACAAATATTCGTAATGTAAAAAATTGTTAAAAAATCATGAAATATTTGTAAATTCATGATTAAATTAAGCCGAATAAACATGGTAAATTCGTATAACATAAAATTTCTAAACAATTACACAATAATTATGATTATGTCGGAAGGTTTCACATGAAATTTTGTAATTATTGGAGCTCGTTTGCTATATGTAAAAACTCGTAAAACTATCAAAATTGTATGAATTTTTGAGCAACATTCGCAATGCATTACCAAAAATTACACTGCCAGGTATGTCATGTCGGAATACTGTGCATAAATTTTCATAATTTTTTGAGCTCATTTGATATATTTAAAATTCAAACAAGTACTAAACATAAAAAAAATTAGAGCAGGTAATTAAGCCGGCTAACTAGTCGGTTTAATCACTTGATGTCCCCCCATCGGGCGGCAGGCTGTCTGCCGTCTGCTGGAGGGCTGTAGGCGCCTGCTGCAGGCGGCCTCACCGCGTACTACCTCGCCGGCGCTGCTGCCCGCCTACGAAATGGCAAAAGTGCCATTTATACAAATATGGTACGCATATAGCTACTTTTATATATACAGTGCACAACAATACTAAATCTGACTTTAACTCAGCGTTCTATAGACGTACCAAGGGACAAGGGGGTGAATGGATTTTGGGAACAAGAGGTGGCCCGGTCCTTTTTAGGTCTACGAAAAGAAACTAGATTTGTTATATCACTGTCACATCACATGAAAAACTTAGCTATTTTACTCTCGTGTTTAGCTCGTCACCTTTCTTTTGGTGTGGGACCTAGCACCCACTCTTTTCCTTGTCTTCTCTCTCTCAATTCTTTTTTTATTACACTAGCCTCGAATTCTGGACTTTTCTCCAGTTCCTACTATTTTTGGCTTAGCTTTCCACCTTCCAATGACTTACCTCAGAGGTTTCGAGGCTAAAATTTCTTAACTCTCTATCTTAGCACAACGCTGCACATGCTCTGATTTATAATTTATGATTTCTCTCGAACAAATAAGTAGGATAGTTTTTTCATCGCCGTTTGGAATTGGCTCATTGGAATAATATTTTTAAAATAGTTTATAGTTATTGATTCGTTTGCACAAAACGATCGCTTTAGGATGAAAAAATTACCGGCCGCAACCAAAAATAATAGGGCTAAGGGCTTTATTGCCGTGCCGATTTGAGCCCTCACCTACTAGATCTGACTGCGAGGCCACAAAAGAGAAGGCCGAGAACGGCACAGCAGGAAGGCCGCGGGTGCGTCTGGGACGTGCAAAATTTGGCCGATGCCGATGGGCTGCAAGTGGGCCCGGCATTCTTCTGTACAAGTCCATCCCGAAAGGAGTTAGGGGTATCTAAACCGGGACATGACAGCTGGCAAGTGGCAACCAGGGCCCGTGGGCTGGAAGGGCACAGTAGTGGCTGTTCTCATTACTGTTACGAAACCTTTTAGGTTATGTGATGGATAAATATCAAAATTATTTCTAAGAGATTTTAATTATAAATAGACAAGCATATATACAAGAAGATATTTGAGATTAATAAAGACTTAGTTCTCTTGGTGTTTTCTTCTAATTATTCTCTGTTGATTCTCCGTTGATTGGTTGTGTTGATTGCATTGGTGATTATTATTTCTCAACAACATAACACCACTGGGCTGCAAGTTTCTGAAACCACATTTCTGAACGACTGAAAATCTTACATGGAGTAGCTCGCAGTTCATTTAGAGCACTGTAGTCTGTCGTAGTAGCAGCAGCAGCAGCATTTTGCCCGCTAAGGTTGGGTTATTGGAAGAACAAAAGAGCAGTGTGTGTGATATTGATTGGTGATTACTTTTTTTCTAGAGAACACATGATGTGCGTGTCTTGCGGTGTTTGCACATGACCATTCATCTCTTTTCGTACGTATAGCTTCGTTCTATTGCAGACTGAAGATAACTAAGTTCAGGAAGATGGTTAATTCATTTTCTAACAGAGATGCACAAATCGCCATTAGACTGCATCCGACTGATGGAACTGATGAGCGCCAACTAGAGGGTAGCAACCTACATTTTGTCAGCCAAAGCCCCCGAAGATAAGGTCGGCACTGATTTTGTCTCCACTCCCACAAAAACCTACATTTCCCCAATGAATTAAGGTTCAGAAGCAAAGAGAGAAGCCGGGGAATCAAACAACAGTGCAAGACAACAAGAGCAAAAGGCCCACCCTCAAGCCTGTTTTGTTCATACAAGTGCAAGTTGTTCTTGGCAATAGGACCCTCTGATATGCCCTGTATATTGTCCTCACGTCCAGTCACAGGTCATGCGCGCGTGCACTAAGGCACTGTTTGCTTCAGATGGCAACATGGGCAGGATCCTAAGGATCTCTAGGCTTACGAGAGCAGCACCAAACGCCAATTAGGGTCGTAAGTAGCCTCCAAGTACCGGTCATTTTGGCACTTGTCTTTATTCTTGCCATCCTTTGACGCTATATCTCATGGCCTATGCCCTACGGCGAAGACGTGGAGTCACACTGGACAGGGTGAGCCGATCGAGCCGTGACAAACATATCCCTTGGCACCAGAGATATGCCAATTTGGTGGCTTGCAGCTGCAAGTTTCAGTTTTGTAATCCAATCTACAGGTCACTGGTCACTGCCCAATGGCTAAGGGCGTAATTGAGCTCTGATGAGGGCACTGCGCATTATCTGAAATCTAATCCGTATGTGAAGCCTCCGATTTCTATGTTAGAGAAGATATCGTTCAAACTTCAATTCGTGTCATATACCATAGAAATATAGCTATGTAGTGGGTCAGTTTGGTAAACAATAATGCTGACTTGTGGGACCAAAGATAGATGTGAGAGGATGTCATTGTTACAAGCCACAAGTTGTATCCTGTTTGCCATCTAGGCTTTATCTTCCTCCTGTCCTTGTTTTCTTTGTTAGTAATATGTCCTACATGCAATCGTAGGAATGATTGTATCGTTTTTATATTTACGAACTTTTAAATAATATGTTATTTTGTCCTTTGAATGAACTATTATTTATATTGATGGCAAGTACATGATTTATTTGTAAAACTCTCTATTTGTGTTTACGATTCTAAACATTCCTTATCTTATATCATTATGTAGAATACTTATGATTTATGCATTAACACATGTATTGATAATCATATTTTATGAATCATAAATATGAAGTATCAAATCAATAATATGAGCATATGTTAGAGAACATATTGTTGGATTGACCTACCTTGAGACGCTAAGATGATATTTAGAATTGAGGTAGTTATGGTTTCCTACATAGTAATATGGTTCCATACATATGTAATATTTTACTTAGGGGTTGCCAAACGTTACTCTGTAAACATGTAGTCATAAAGATAGTTTTCGGTTTACTATGAAACATGTGGAGGAATATGAGTGATTATGATGAAATTTGCCAATGGAAAAGATATCTCTTGGTTCCTCGATATGGTTTATTAGGGAAATATATGGACAAGCCGATTTTGGTTGAGGAGTCAATTACATCTAAGTAATCCACTTCAATATCGAGTGAAGTAACGAGCTATCATAAGATGACACACATCTTGTCTTGAGCTCCATATGGTATTATGATAAGTACATGCGTACTATACAAGTTCATCCAATATTATCTTTATGTGGGTCGCTATATCCTGTGAGGGACCGGTACCGACTTGTGGATTGGAAGGGGTTTCCGGATCGCTGCTGAGTACATATGAACCCATAGGGTCGTTCATAATGGTCTGGAATAAACCAGTTCAGATATGATATATTCGTATGGGCTTTACATCTTAATAGGCCCTAGCGTAGGGTTACATTAAGGGGGCTCTTTATAAGAAAAGGTGTGTAGCAACACAACTATGCAATAGGACCATATGCATCACCATTGAATTCCAGAAGGCCTTCGTCACCCTTATCTCCGCATGACCATCGAGGGGTGTTAATGAGTTGGGTTCAAATGGATTAAATGGGTTGGATCCTTGATTGGGTTCGCTTTGGTTGGGTGAAAATAGGTTGAAAAAATGAATTGGGTCGAGTTGGGTTGGGTTGCCTCATAAAAAGGGTTGGGTAAGGTTGGAACATGTGCTAAAATTTAGGATTGAAATTGGGTTGAGAACGGATTTAATCCATAGTGTTGCAATATGACTCACCCGTGGGTTAGCTCCATCCATAGGCGGAACCACATAGTGGATACCGAGTCCAAAAATTTATTTAGTAGGGATTAGCACTTTCATCCTATGTGTGAACCCCCTACGCTAAACTCAATGCACCCGGTTCTTTCCTTGAAACCTACTAAAGGGAGCACTAGCAGTCCATATTTTTAGTAACTAGCAGCAGTCCACGAGAAACCTCCACTTTTGTCAGTCCATGAGACAACTACAGCAGGCTGAGCCAGCCTTTGAGCCAGCATAAAAGGGAGGATCGCAACAGACTATGGTGTCTATTTAATGATCCTAAGCAGATTGCCTCACGGCAACCCTCGACGTGAGATAGGGTTTTAAGCTTCTTTAAGTGACAATTCTGTTAGTTTTTGGTTGAACTTTAATCCATTACCACCGTTATGACCATCCCAATCGTTGGAATCTCACGCCTACAGTGACCTACTGAACACTGGAACCTCACACCTACAGTGACCTGCCTCCGTCCTCTTCGTCTGGATGTGTACACAACTGCAAGTGGCCGTATATCGCTTGCACAGTATATATCTGGCTGGGGCTCGAGCTTAGTACGGCCGAAGAGACGAAGTTTTTGTATACATGATACTGTTTCATAATTACGAAAATAGTAATATATGTGTTGTATTTATAAAAATAGCCTTTTTGTCACTCAGTTGCCACCATGGCGCAAACTTAACGCGTGGGTCTATCGCCCCACCACCAACGGTAGGTAGCCTACCACCCCACTATCAGTCGGCAGTAGCCTGCTGCCCCATGGGTAGATGACAGGTAATTAAGCCGGCCAATTGGCTAGCTAAATTACCCGCCTTAATTTTTTGCATGCTATTTCTTTGAATATTTAAATATAACAAACGAGCTTGAAAAATTACAAAATTTTATATACAGCCTCTCAATACAACGTACTTAACTACGTAATTTTTTTAGCAATTTTAGAATTTTTGTAGGAGACATTACATGTAGCAAACGAACTGCAAAAATTATGAAATATGTGCAGCATCTTGACACAGTTGTAGTTATTGTCTATTTTTTCGAGAATTTTACGCATCGCACGGGATGCGATATGGCTCACCCATCTGGTCCACTGCTATCTCCTCGCCGCGTCTGCCTCCCCGTGCGTGGTCTTGTCTTTCGTTAAGTATGAGCATGTCTTGTGGGGTACGTCAGCCGGTCCAGTTCAGAGGAGGTATGGAGACCATTCCATTTGTTCAGTGGTTGACGGTGGTCCAGTAGGCTGAGGTACAACATGCTAGGTCCAGTAAGCATCGATGTCCTCCAGCCGAGACATGCCGAACTACATACAGCTAGTAATAATGTTATGAACAAATAACTCTAGAAATCCCCCTTGTGGTGTAGATGAACTCTTGCCATGACTGGTATGACATGGCAGCGAAGCCAGAGGAGCTCTACCCATCGAAGTCTCCAAACCCTGGGTATGGTGTGAATGATGAGCTCTGTCCTACGTACGTTGTAAACCCTAGCAGTGTGTACCGCTCCATGGAATCATCTGGGAATCCCGTATCATCATCAGTGGACTCAACGTCAGCCCCATATTGAATTAGAGACTACAAAATGAAACGATGTTAGTCCCAATAGACATTCTGGATGTAGAATGTGAATCTCATAACTCCCGGATGTGCAGCAAAGATGAATGACCACAGTTTAGGTTGTGCACTATTTTTTGGCCTGCCTTAAGATGTACTTCAAAGTATTCTGCATGGCCAGTGGTGTCTCTGGGTTGTTGATGGCGGTCTCGGACGCGCTTACGATGCGCTGCGCTTGCTCCAATTGCCGTGATATAAAAAACAGATTCAATAATGACCAGTATGAATTCCGTAAATGAAACGATAAGAAATTACAATTGTCTTACTCTAACATGCGGCGCTGTGTGGATCGATCAAGCGCTGTAGACTGTCCTTGTGCGTGATCTGCTCGAGGTGATCTGGTAGAGGAACAGTGTCTACTGTGTGACCGGGGTACGTACTACTCCAGGTACTCATCGTATGTCTGGACGCCATACGGAGCTACTCCATGATGTCATCCAGGTGCGCCCTATCCATCCATGCTGCCGTCGACTCCTACTACAGTGACTACCAATCCGTATCGTGCAGACCTGCCCAAGATTGCTTACATTTCTAGAATCATCGATGTTACAGAGTCAGACATACAAAGTGTAGACACTACTCGGATGGAGTTTGACTCATCGGAGTACGATTCGTGGTTGGAACCTGCTGTGCAGAAGGGGCATAACCTGGTGCAAACCAAACTGTCGCATTACGCACTGCGGCGTGTAAGCCTCCTCCATGCACGAGAACACCAGATGGTGTATCGTCGTCCATAGCTCCACGTCCTACTGGCATTACAGGGACAACCTGTACGGTAATACACGATGCATGAAATCTACAGTCCATATACCCCAAATGATGTCACTGTCATGCAATGACTCAAACTTATTGTGTCACAGTAAGTAGCACCTCGACGGTTTGCCCTTGGCCCAGCACAGATGGGCACAAGTTCACCAGAAGCCCATAGTAGGCCCGTCTATCAGGTCGACGAACTCGCCAAACGGTTGCACTGGCGTCACGATGGCCAGATGCCCGACAGGGAAGTTCTCCCAACTCCATAGGTACAGGAGCACATAGCAGATGTCCAGGTTGGGGGTATCAATAGTGGCGGCTGGCAAGCGTCATTCAACCCCCAATATGTGGTGCACAAGATGGCTGATCCCCAGCTGTACTGAGGCATCGTCCCAAACTCCGCGTCAACCAAAGACTTAGCGAGGCAAATAACTTGACATTGCAAATATCGCTGTGTGTGGCTACAAACATGCTTTAAGCGAACAGTTGAATAAGGTAAGCGATGAGGTGCGTCCTGACGACCTCGAGCGGTGCATCATAAGGGCATACAATGAAATTGTTTAGCCAAGTGCGTAGGACACCATGAGCACCCTCTGAGATAGCCTAGCCGAATCTGTCCACCAGCCTCTCCTTCTAGTCTGCTGATGCAGGGGCTCGAACAAGTGTGTCACCCTGGAGAGGGAAACCAGTTAAGAACGAGATGTCCTATAGAGTGACCGTCATCTCACCCCACCAAAAGTGGAATATGTGCATCTCGGGCCTCCACCACCACTGCCATGAGCAAGCTGTCGTCGATGGTGAACTGGCGTCCAACAGAGACCAGCCTCACAAAGGGCAACAAGTCCGTGACCCGCTGGATTGGGACGCAGTGCTCGTCTAGCTCCCACTGATCCCTCCCATCCCACAGCTTCAAGGGCGGAGGGCTAGCCGCGTCACCTATCATCCATGAGTGGCACTGGTGGTTTTCATCGTAGAACTGTTCGAGAAGCTCCGGTAAAGCCATACCTTTTAACAAATGGGATAGACCAAATATCAGTGCAAAGATTGATAATGACTATAAGATACTACAAATTAAAATTTACGATGGAATAAATAGTATAAAATTATATATATATATATATATATATATATATATATATATATATATATATATATATATACTTAGGACTAAAATGAACACTGCAAAGTATTGGTCCAAATAAACGGTGCATATGAACACATGCTCGTAATCTGATTAAGAAAAACATGTGGGTCTTGATGCTACTTGTCATAATTATTTTGTTTTACTATATATCTACCTTAAACTTTTCTCTACCTTAGTTGTCTTTTGATCAAAAGCAAGCAAATTAAGTGCTTAAGTTAATGAGTAATAGTGCGGCTTAAGATCTGATATATACATATATAGGCTTCTGTCACGTCGTACCCTCTACTAGCTTTATGGACTAAATAACATAATATGCTATCATAAATGAGTAGTATAACAATGGGTGATTCTTGTGTCCAGAAAGAAGAGTTCAAAGGTAGTGTGATAATAAACCCAGTTTTTTTATACTATATAAGCTAGGAGTAGCACTACTCAGTATAATAGCACGCAACATGCATGATGCAATAGGAAGTTTGCTAGAGATTCTTTTTTTATGTTTTAAATATAATCTTTCCTCTAGCATCATAGTTTAATTAATTGCTACACATAGTAATTACGATTTTAATGTCTAATGTAGTCAACATAAAAGCATATAAAAAATATACAATTAAACAACATATACTTGCTAACAAAAAAATTAATTAATATAAAAAATTAATTAATTATGCCTAAATAATTAGTACTAAATTAATTGCACCTGAATAACTGCAGCTAATTATGTTGTGAAGAAAGCAGATGAAGGGCGCAGGCGAGGAGTGTCAGCGAAGAGACTGCAACTCGATGCAGTCAACATCAAAGCATATAAAAATATACAATTAAACAACATATACTTTCTAACAAAAAATTAATTAATGTAAAAAATTAATTAATTATGCCTAAATAATTAGGACTAAATTAATTGCACCTAAATAACTGCAACTAATTATGTACATATTTAATAAACACAATTCGTATGATAAAAAATTACTTGTTAATTTGACTGCTAATAACGGTACTAAACATATTTAATCGGCTGTGAAGAGAGCAGACGAAGGGCGCATGCGAGGAGTATCAGTAAAGAAACTACAGCTCAAGATTTGTCGCGAGAGCGATAGTGAAACGCACGGTAACGACGCGTCGATAATGACAGGAGTGAATTGCGCGTGGAGAGACATACTCGACTCAAGTTACACTTTCGGTGGTCTATTTCCTGCACGAGTGCTCAATTTTCATATGAGCCAAATGTCTATGGCCCACTGCATTTGTTCACCTATGGATTAAACAAAGCAAATAAAATCAAAATGCGAATTAAACAAAGCAAAGAAAATGAAATGATCCACCTCTACCGCACCTGCTAATCACTGGTAATTGTATGAATTTTTGAGCAACATTCATAGTGGATAAAATTTTAAAAAAATTACGTAGTCAAGTACGTTGTCGTGAGAGGCTGTACATATTTGTTTTTTATTTTTTGAGCTCATTTGCTATATTTAAAAATTTGAACATTACCTAATAATCGTATGAATGTTTGAGCAATATTCACAATGAATAAAATTGCCATAAAATTACACTGTCAAGTACATTTTGTCAGAATACTGCACATAAAATTTTGTAATTTTTCGAGCTCATTTGCTATATTTGAAAATTCAAAGTAAAAGTATATAAAAAATTAAGGTAGGTCTTAATTACCTGCAGTATGTCCATGGGGCGGCAGGCTACTGTCATCTGGTGGCGGGGTGGCAAGATGCTGCTGACGATGGCAGGCCCACGCGTCAGCTTTGCGGTGTGACCATCCGATCAGTGGGCGGCAAAAAAGATATTTTGCATATATAGTGTGCATACTGTTATTTTCATCTTTATGGATATAAATAGTGATATATATGACAAAAATTCATTCTAAGCAGATGTTATTTTTGCGCGTGTTTAAATGGACAGGTATCTTTGACTTTGAGCGCCCAACAGGAGGCACGAGAGAACCCTGCAGGCCGTCGCTGGGCATCCTATCCGTGGTGCCTTCGGAAGGCAAGCATTAAGGCGAGCCAACAATAGAAGCTTGTTAGGCTCGACAGCTAGGGCAGCACATGGGCAGGCATATTGCCGCAGTGGATTCGAGTAGTAACGAGCTAGCGTATTTATCCTTCTCGGTCACTCGTGCAAGATGGATGGGATCAGAACCTAATTCTCGAGTTACTCCTATTATGTATGTCGATAGACTCCTGTATGTGTACCTACGTAGGTGCAAAACATCAAATTAAGATTGCGAAAGTAATCGATGGTTGGTGTAGCTTCAAATTAAGGTGGTGCTTATTTTTACTTAAAAATTTTGGCTTAAAGTTTACTGTAGCAGTTGAAAATACACTACAATTATTAAGTAGATTTTTTAAATATAATTAAATTTAAAAAAATAAAAAAGAAAAATTATATCATCCGGGAATGAAAAGAAATAAAGAAAAAAAATCCAGAAGCTAAGGCTTCGGTCGTTTCGGCTTCAGCTTCTGGCTTCCGACTTATTTTTCACTATTCATAAATTTTGTCTTTTTCTGAACTTTTGACTTTTTGTTGAGCTTTTTTGCTGGTTCTTTTTTCCCTTATTTGTATGCATTATACGTAATAGGCTAACATTTGTATGCATATGTCAGTTATAGTGTTTTTTCAGTCCGCTACAGTGCTTTTTAGCCATAAACCAAAAAAAAACCGCAATGAGCATCACCTAAGAGCAAGTTTAATAGTATAGATAGCTGCTACCTCCAATACATTTCCATGTCATCAAAAGGTAAGATGCAGCCAACTCATACAATAAGCTGGCTATAAGTTGTCTCTACAAGAGCTCTCAATCATTTAATACATACATGGGTATTGGTCATTTAATACATGCATGGGTATAGCAGTTAGTTCTACTGGTACATGCATGGATAACGCCTCTTTTCCTGTGCTATAGCCTGACTCTTGCATGGGAGCCGGCTTGGCTCTCTCTCACCTTTTCTCTCCCCTCCACATAGGACTATGCTGACATGGATTCCCTTATAGCTAACACAGTCAGCCTTATTAAACTTGCTCTAAGCTAATAAACAGACGCTTACTGTCGGCCGTGGCGTCGCTTTCGGCTATCCCACAGTGATCCATGTCTCGGGGATCGCCGAAAGTAACGGGTGGGGTTCCCCGCTGCGCCCTACCGCTGTCTGTCAGTTTCTTGTCATGCTGTCTTGTTCGCCTAGAGCGCCCCTATGGCTAGTCTAACCACCTACCGTTGCCCTAGCACCTAGCTAGGCTGATGCCGTCAGGCGTCAGTACAGTATTGCGTCTCACTCGTCAGGTCTCCACCCCACGACGTGCTATGCATGGACGTATACCTGCCAGCTCCAATCTTAACAGTAGTTATAGCCTCACAAGTTTCAACCAAGTTGGCAATTGCTATGCATCAGCAGAAACACGACTCCGTCTTTTCTTAGCTTGGGGCTCTAGCTATTAGCTTGTTAGGTGTTCTGCTGCGCTGGCTCATCGATCGAGTGGCCATCGTTGATCGATCGATCGTATGCATCATCAATCACAGTTTCACCTAACAGTACGTCATTAAGCCTAGTGCTTGATGGACTGATTGCTTAAGCATTACCCGATCGATCCAACACGATCGATGCATCGACAAGCCAACTGTGCGTACAAATTACATTGTAGCTTTTTTAAAAAAATTTGTATTTAGATATTTATTTTTATAAATATAACCTGCTTTTTGAACCTATCAAGCGCAAATACATATCGAGCTATAGAAGCTCACTAGATGCCTGCACATCGTCATCATGTAATGTTGTGTGACGAGAATACAGGAATCTTCTAATTATGACATCATTATATTCTCCAAGTATGCCTCTTATGGTAAGGGAGAAATTTCATAAAGTAGTCGTAAGTCCTTCTATGACTACATGGTTGTAAGTTTTTCTACGACCACGTTGTCGTAAATTCTTCTACGACTACTCCTTGATCGTAAGTCTTTCTACGACCATATAAGTTATAAGTTTTTCTATGACCACATAGTCGTAAGTGGTCCTGCGACCACCTCGTGGTCATGGACTTTCCTGCGAATAGTCTATCTCCGACTGGTTTATCTACGACAACCTATTTCGTAGTGGGTTTGTCTGATAAGGCGGTTAGAATGTGCATTTATTCCTAATAACCGCACACGATCTCTTGTAGACAACAACCAACCATCGCAATACAAACGGGCCACCATGTCTCTCTGACAATAACTTAAGTCAGACGGTTATCTCCCAAAGCGACGAGACGAGTTTTGGTGCAGGATAACAGTCATCGCTTCATCAACAATATAAAGGTTCATGTCAAATAAAAATGGAGGAAAGAGATCAGAACACATCAGATCAGGACATAGTGCTAGGCATTTCGTATTACTCTTAGTAGTAATCAATTTCTTTGAGCAATAGCCACACAGGACGTAGGGTTATTATTCCCGTGTCTCTACTCTGCATGTTCGTAGTTCGAGTCTTCTAGAGTTTCCCCAATCGCACTACGATTGTAAGGTCCAACTTTGTAGCTTTGCTGTAGGTGACTTGGTACTGAGGAAAATCCAATCGCAGTCTAATCGGAACAAGCTTTCCCCAAAGTGAGAAGGTCCTTACACCATGATCGAAGTCACACGACCAGACTCTGTACGACTTGCTATGGAGGACGACCGAATTCTCTTAAACTCTTGGAACATTGATCAATTACGTAAATTTTACATGTAAACATTTCTACTCTTTCAATAATATTTTCACTTTTTCAATCTTTATTATGGTATGTTCAGTACAACTTCTTTTATATTTATTCGACCACTTCTAGTACATCCAATTTATTTAATTGGTCGAATAAGGGAACACTACTAGTCGAAGTATCTCCTCTTTTGCATGTGGTTCTGCCCACTAGAAGGAACTTCCTAGTGATGAACTATTCCTAACTCTTGCTATCAGTATAAAACAATTGAGTTATTTATAAAAACATTGATCAAGCGTGCAAGATGGAATTCTGAGTTTTATCTTCTTATCATTTATGTCTTTGATTTGATTAACCTGGTCGAAGAGATTTAACATCACCTAGTCGAAGTCTCTCCCCTCTGCACGTGGTCCTGCCCATTGGAGACGTCCAAAGTATATAGCTGAGAATCTCACTGCCTCCATTTCTTACTTCTACGAACTTATGTTGTTGTGCTGCGCCGTCTGAACCTCGTCGACTCTTCTTCCTGGCGTGCACTTTGAAGAAGAGGAGTGGTATCTCCGACCCGTTGCTGTTGTGAAGACCTGCATGGAGGCGGTAATAAAGTTCCTGGGCAATGTATATCTGCGCGACCGCTCGCTGCTCTACTTCGTCTACATCCTACACTGTATCAAGTCTGCACTGCTTTCTGTTCTTCATCAAGCGTAACAATAAGTCGTTCGAACGTTCGATCGACTTTGATATTATATTTTTCTTTGTGTATTTTCTAAAGTACAATGAATAGCATACTGTTAGTTTTGTGTTTGGTATCGCTAATTTTTATTATATTTATCTCTTAGTAAAATTTAAAATTAAAATATTGCTCACATTTCTAACACCCGCTGCTCACATGATCCCACCGCCCGGACGACTCCCAAAGCTACATGTCAACCACCAATGCACCGAGCCAGCTCAAAGTCATTGCCTAGCCCATACCTACTACAAGACAGTGACTACAGTTGCATTGCCCGCTAGTGAACTAGCTCGCTATCGACCAGAGCTAATCAATCTCCTATAACGAACTGTCGGATCAATGTGAGTATTGGTGTGTTTTCGTGATCAATTTGCCAGTGCCACCACTGTCCAACGCGTACGTACGCAGACCTGCTAAAAATCGAGGTTTTTTTTTTAACTTTATACACGGATAACAAAATGACAAGGCACTGGGGCATGCATGCAGGAAGAGAGAGGACATCAGATGTAGCTTGGCCCTTGGATCTCGTCGCTCCACATAGCAGGTGAACTGATCAGCCGGGTACGTAGTACGTACATATCACGTATGCATGTATCCAGTGCTAGCTGCAGCCATGCCATGGACGCACGTCAGGTGGGCCACGGCGCGGACGGGAGGCGGCTAGGCGAGGGAACTATTGGACGGCAACGCTGCTCCGAGCCTCCGAGGACGAACAGTGGCGGACCGCAGCGTGTCGCAAGCACGTCCGTACGCTCTGCTGCGCGGCACGCACGCCGAGGGCGGCCGTGTGCCTCATGCAAGCACACCATCAGTCGTGCCTGTCCGGAAAGGGGTGGCCCACTTGCCTTAGGGGCTCACCTGCCAGTCCGATCTGTCTTTTGCTCCCGTTATCTATTATTTATTCTTTTAGATTATAGTTTATAATTTTTTTTATTATAATTTACTAGTTTAATAAATCATAATTATCAAGAGAAGTTAAGAGCCGCTAAAGAAAAACCAAGTGGCCAGCTATACATGTGCCAAAATACTTTTCTTACGGTCAAATATGTACGTACATGTGCTACGGTATATATGCACAAGTTGGTAACTAAATTTTGGATAACCCGACAGAAAGAGAAAGAACCGTAGCAAGATTGGCCATCCAAAATTCGGTGCTTGTTTTGGCTATGCTGCGAAGTGTACACAGGAACTTAAAATGCAAAACATCAGGCATGAATGCCATGCAGGGCAAAAGAAAAGTGCTCCTACTACATGTACGTGCTCTGCGTTCTGTCACACTCGTCTCCTCCTACCTAGAAAAGGCGGAAACGCGCACACAGACGTGCGTGCTAGCCCCGGCCGCACGGCCGGAGACGGGGCAGGACGCAGCAGAGTAGGCGGGAGAAAACGACCGCGCCTTCAGGAGCGACGCGACAGGCGGACGTGTGCGGATGGACAGCAAAACAAACAACAGCCAAGGTACTAGACGTAGTGGATCCCACCTCCCGGGCCCCGGCCACATCGTCATAAATCATCAGCGACGTTAGTGTTGGAAAACCAAAGCATGAACATATGGTCCGGTTCGAAACGTCTTAGACTTCTAACATCTGATTTACTTTTTACTATTCAATAATTTCATTTTTATCTGATTTTTTGACTTTTTTTGTCGGATCTTTTTTCCGTATTTGTTTGTACTGTCGGTGATGGGCTAACCTGTTTTTTTCTATTTTAAAATTTTTCAAATTTAATTACGCCAAATAAGTCATCATCAGCTACAATGCAATTTCAGCCAGTTACAACGCTTTTTAGCCATAAACCACTCAAAAAAGCCATTTTGAGCACCCCTATAAGTTTAGTCTATTAATAGGTATTCTTTACTTAATCTATAAATAAGAGTCCTAATCATTATAAAGTATATTTTAAATGGAGAAATTAATAAAGAAAGAAGAATGAGTTCTTTTATTTTCCTGTGTTCAATCTTGTATTTTCTTGTATTACCTGTGTTTGATCTATCTCACTTGTCTAGGAAGAATCGATCGGACTGGACTCGCCAGCCACAGTTCCTCAGTACGTTATCAACACGATTCGCTCCAGTGGATCGAAAGGTAATCGTCGAAACACTTGTAGATTGAATTGTCTATCTAAATCGCTTTAAATTCCATAAGTTTTGTTTTCTAGATTATTTTCTACGGTACAAATCCGCTCTAAATCTACCGTGAGCAAAATTGAAGTCACCGACCAAGCCGATCGATAGATTTGCATAAAAGAGTATATGTTGATTGCACTATAGATTGCAAAAAGGGAAAAATTCACATGTTGCCGAACGCGACCGCTCCACCGCCTGTCGTGTTACCAGTGCATGTCGCCTGAACGCGATCGCGCTGTCGACCGTCGTGCCACCTAAACGCGATCGCGCTGCCAACACTCCGCACAAACGCAATCGAAGCCGAGCCGCCAGTCGCGCCACCTGCACGTGGCACACCGACACCACCATGCGCCACTTTCGGCCCAAAGCCATGCTGCCGCAAGGAGCGTCGCCCTCCCGCACGAGGCACCGCTGACGCTGCTACTCGGCTGTCCCCAAGCTCCGCAGCCACGCATCGCTCCTAACCCCAAGTCGCACGCATCGCCGCTGCTCGCCTCGCACGACACGCAACCACCGCATGTGCACCGATGCTGTTGCACGGCCTCGAGAAGGAGCTGTTGAGCGCCGCTAGTCCGAGCACCGCTTACACGCGTCGCTGGTTGCCTGCACGAGCCACCGCTGCCTCGCGCCCTGCACGGTTTAGTGCCTCAACCGCCCGCTTCCCGCATGAGACACGAGCCATCACCGGGCGAAGAAGCGCCGCCGTATGGACCTGGGCGAAGCACCGCTGTTGCCACTGCACGACGTGCCGCCACCGGCCAACCTCCGCGATGCACCATCGCCGTCGGTCCGCACGGAGCATGTGCCCATGCCACCGCCACCTCAGGGAATAGGTAAGGGAACCCTATTCCCCGTGCATGTTTCTTATATGGGCCGGTTTGGGCCGAACGGCCCAAAAAACGGGTGGGCTGGCGCACGGATTTTTTTGCAAAAGGGCCCTATGAAAATCAAAAAATTACGCAGATAGCGAATAAGCCCTTCGAAATTGCAGAATTCACTAAAAATTTATATTCTAGTACAAAAGGGCTTCGAGAATTCAAATTTTGAATTATTTTTAGCAATTGAAGTATGTTAGCACTATTATTGTTATTGTAATTATTTAAATTGCCTTTAATCACCAAAATTACCAGTAAACTTATAGAAAATTCTTGAACATTACGAGAACCTTTTGTACCATTGTCCAACTTATTCCATGCAATTTTACCTACAGTAAATTTATATATTCCTTTTATGCACATGTCGATGACAGACATCACGGACTGGGAGTTCGAGGAACTGGCCCAGCATGGCCAAAACTATTTAACTTGGACTTCTGATGTTGAGATCATACTTGGAGCCAAGAAGCTCCGTGCTACCATTAGGGCCAAAAAGAAGAGTGGCAAAGGGCAGCATAAAACCCACTTTGCTTTCATCAAGGGAGAGAGTTCTCGACAGCTACCTGCACCAATGGAGAATGACTCCACTCCTATAGCAACACCCCCTCTTGACAATGCAGCTGCCGGCACCATGATTTCTCAAAAAGGGTATCTCACCCCTGAGAAGATAGTAGTCGATGTCTCTGGTTTCTCAGAAGATTCAGTCTAATACATAGAATGCATTTAGACTTTAAGTATTATTTATTTCATGTGCGAAAGGAATAAGTTAGATTTTTAATTGATATACTCAACTGACTTATTTTCTTGGTGAAAGAAATAAGTTAGATTTTGCATTGATGTTACTCAAATGGTTTATTTTCTCGTGACGGTTGGATGATATTAATTAATTGATTCATTTATTTAGTCCATAATAGCATGATGTGTTCTGATATTTAAAGTATTTTATTTATGTGTTGATTGTCTTCTATTACATATTAATAAGGTACATTATATTAGAACACATATGATGCCCTGTGGAGGAAATGTGTTTAGCTGACAACGGCACAGCAAATATCATCTTGAGAGATACAAAATTCTTTCAGTCGGTTAGCAAGAATGTTGCAGCCTTAGAACAATCGTCGGTAGCGATGCATGTATAACAAGCTTAGGAAGAGCCATAATTATACTCCCAATGGGCATAACTTTGATCATTCAAGAAGTCTTGTTGTACTCAGAATCGACTAGAACTCTCCTCAGTTTCAAGGATATTCACGCTAATGGTTTCCACATTGAAACTGAAGAAGAGTATGGTAAGGAATATTTGCTTATTATAAAGCGTGAAGCAAATGGGAAAAGGATATTAGAAAGACTCCTTTCATTTGATACTGGGCTATACTACACTAATATTAAGTCACCCGCAACCTATACTGTCCTGAACACCATATTTAGAAGTTCTGAACTCTTCTGCCTCTAGCACGATAGATTAGGCCACCTAGGTCTTAAGATGATGAGAGATATAATTAAAAATTTATTGCGATATAATATCGATGTAAAGAATTTCCTGAATCAGAATGATTTTGTGTGCTAAACATGTGCCACTTATAAATTAATTACTAGACCTTCTACTCTGAAAGTGAAGGATAAAGTCTCTGCATTCCTATAACGCATCTAAGGAGACATTTGCGTTCATATACAACATCTGTCAGGGCCATTTAAATATTTTATGATGCTCATCGATGCTTCCTCGAAATGGCCGCACATATGTTTATTATCTACAAGAAACCATGCTTTTGCAAAGCTGATCTCGCAGATAATTCAAATTAAAAATAATTTACCTGATCATCATATAAAGTCCATCAGAATGGACAACACCAGAGAATTTACTTCAAAAGCATTTAATGATTGTTGCATGGCAATGGGAATTAAAGTTGAGCATTCTGTACCGCATATCCATACCCAAAATGAACTAGCGGAGGCATTAATTAAGATAATTAAATTTATTATTCGATTGCTTTTGCAGAATTGTAATTTGCCAACAACATGTTGGGGACACGCAGTCCTACATGTAGCAACTCTCATCAATTTTAGACCATCGGCATATAACATCTGCTTACCAATGCAACTAGCGCGAGGGTCAGCACTGAAAATTTCTCATCTCTGTAGGTTTCGTTGCAAAATTTATGTACATATACCTCCACCATAGTGTACTACAAAGGGCCCTCTTCAAAAGTATGGGATATACATTGGTTACGAGACAGCGTTCATAATCAGGTATTTAGACCCCATGAGAGAAGATTTCCATACATCCCATTTTGCTGATACTATATTTGATGAGGATAGTTCTCCGACATTAAGGGGATAAAATCAACCCCCTTGATGAAAAATATCAGAAAATAAAGTGGCAAGACACGGAAATCCATGCACAAAACCTGTGTACTAGTAAAGCAAATAGAGAAGTCTAGAAGATCATTGACTTATAGGCATTAGCAAACTAACTGCCTGGCCACTTTACTGACTTAAAGAGTGTGATCAAGTCACATGTGCCTGCACGCAATGCGCCAGAGAGGGTTGAAATACCGAAGGAAATTGAAGGTATCCTAATCCCGTTCAGAGGCCTCACAATAAAAGGATGAGAACTTCGGCCCCTTGAATCCCAAGTTACCGGGGACGCCTGGTAAAAAGGATAAGAAGGACTTGACGCAGCCAATCACTGAAGTTCCCTAGAACTAGAAGGGGAGCCAGTTGAGACCTGGCACCAATATAACACCTTCAAGGAAAGGCATACCGGATTTGAACATTCCCATGGGGGGAGAAACCAGCATGAATGTGTGCGCACGCATCGGAGTTGAAAAACTTAAGGGGCTTGCCCTTGTAACCGGAAGGAGCGGAGAGCAAATAGAAGCACTACAAAAATCAACCCATGATGAAATAGGTATAAACTATGTGCACACAGAACAATTTATGAATAGGACAATAACCAATGTTGATATTTATTTTGCAAAAAAATTGCCACAATCATTGATCTTGATCCAGAGCCTACATCGCTCGCTGAATGTAAGAAAAGATCAGATTGGGAGGATTGGAAGAAGGCAGTAGAAACTGAACTTTTATCTCTGAACAAAAAGACATGTTTGGGCCTGTAAGCCACACGCTTCCCCATGTGCACCCTGTAGGGCATAAGTGGGTATTTGTTCAAATCAGAAATGAGAAAAATGAAGTTGTAAGATATAAAGCAAGGCTTGTTGCATAAGGTTTCACTCAACGTCCAGGAGTTGATTCTGAAGAAATCTATTCTCCGGTCACGGGTGGCATTACCTTTACATATTTTATCTTGATGGTAGTAAACTTCAATTTAGAAATGAAATTGATGGATATGGTAACTACATACCTTTATGAAAACCTGGATTCAGACATTTATATGAAGGTGCTTGAATGTATCGCTATCTCGAAAGAAGACAACAAATAGAAACTCAGAAAATCACTGTATAGACTTAAGCAATCAGACAGGATGTGGTATAATTGCTTAAGCGACTTTTTATGCAAGAATGGCTACATGAACATTGAGGAATATCCCTGTGTATTTATACGAAGATCCCAGAATGGATTTTATGCAATCTCAGTATATGTAGATGATCTGAATATCATCGGAACGTTGGAAGATATAAATGAGGCGAGTTCTTACCTAGAGTCAGAATTCAAAATGAAAGATTTGGGTAAAACTAAATATTGCCTAGACTTGCAGCTTGAGCATATCCTTGAAGGAATATTAGTACACCAGTTTGCATACACTCAAAAGGTGTTAGAAAGGTTCGGCTTTGAAAAGTCGTACCCATCAAAAGTACCGATGATCAGGAGATCTTTACAGTAAGACAAAGATCCGTACAGACCTAGAGAAGAGAGGGAGGAAGTCTTAGGACCGGAATTCCCATACTTAAGTGCAATAGGTGCACTTATGTATTTAGCAAACTGCACTAGACCGGATATCGCATTTGCCATAAACCTATTAACAAGGAATAGTGTAGAACCTACCAGAAGGCATGGGCAGGGAATAAAGGGCATCTTCTGATACCTTCAAGGAAGCAAAAACCTTGGACTGTTCTACAAAAAGAACCAAGATCTGAAGATGCCTGGCTATGCAAATGCAGGTTACCTGTCTGATCCGCATACGGCTATGTCACAAACAGACAATGTGTTCCTGTGTGGTGGGACTATAATTTCATAGAAATCATCTAAGCAAAGCTTTGTGTCGACTTCAATGAACCTCTTGAAAATCATAGTGCTATACGAAGCCGCACGAGAATGTGCTTGGCTTCGACGAATGATTCACCACATCCAGCAATCATATGGACTGAGCATCATGCAAGCTCCCACCATTATCTATGAAGATAATGCAGCTTATGTTGCACAGATATAGATGGGTTACGTGAAGAGCCATCTCACAAATCATATCAACTGCAAGTTCTTCTATGCTCATGAATTGCAAAAGATGGATGAAATTAAGGTACGACATACTAAGTCATATGAAAATCTTATTGATTTCTTTACTAAGTCACTTCTAGCATCTAATTTTGAAAGATGTGTACGTGGAATTGAAATTGTGAGACTTAGAGAATTGCAGAATTTAAGGGGAGATTCTTCTCGAGCTCATTATTAAAACTTGATCATGAAGATCAAGTACCTAAAGAAAAAAATACTGTAGATTAAATGAAATTGGGTGGATTGTACTCTTTTTCCCTTAACGAATTTTTCGAAAATTTCTCAACCAAGGTTTTTAATGAGACAATTCGTGCAACACAACATAACATGTATCATGTACTCTTTCTCTAAAATTTTCCCATAGGGTTTTTATGGAGTTTTAATGAGGCATGAACATGTCGAATGAGTGCCCAAGAAGGAGTGTTGGAAAACCTAGACCTAGGCCTGTAAGCCTGACCCATTAGTGTGCACTCTTCACTTAGTCTATAAACAGATGTTCCAATCATTATAAAGTGTACCTTAAAAGGAGAAATTAATAAAGAAAAAAATAAGGAGTTTCCCTATCTCTCTCAGTGTTCAATCTTGTATTTTCTTGTGTTACCTGTGTTTGCTCCATCTCTTGTCTAGGAGGAATCGATTTGGATTGGACTCGCCAGTGACGGTTTCTCAATAGTTAGTACGCCAATCTGAACCGATCAAACCGGTCATACCCCTACGTAGCTAGACCCAGATCCTGAAGAGTGGAGTGCACTATCCACGAGCTAGTAGCCAAAATATGAAAAAGAGTTTGGATTCATTGTAATGATTCAGTGGGAGAATGAAAATGATCTTTATTTCTACGAACTGGTTATAAAGGGATTATAAAGGGATGTAACTAGCTCTAATATATAATCTTTCCATTGCTCGGAAGATCTTAATTGTCTTGTCAGTTATTCTTCGTATTCTGATTTCAATTCCCTGCTAGTTGTCTCTTGTTTGTGTCTTTTCTCATCAACCCTTAAATAGCATTGAAGGGATGTCAATTATTCACATGAGAAGACGTCTTGTTGAGTCATCCCGCTTGATCGAAGGGGTGATTGTTGTCAAGGAGAGATATCTGATAATTACTGATCTTCGGTTGTTATCAGTGGGAGATAATCGTGGAGACAATTGTATGATTGTTGTTGTCAAAGATGTAGGGCCGAAGCATCGTGCTGTTTGGAGCGGATAAAACATGTGCTTTATCCACAGCACAGAAGGAGTTCCCTAGAGGCGGGCCTTTTATACTGCATTGCTTGGGCCTTGTATATGTCATACGGAAGGAGTTTTCTAGAGGTGGGCATTTATGCCAATTCATAGAAACTCCGGGTGGTTTGCTGGTGAGGTGAAATGCATAGTAAGCCTACGATCAGGGTACTTGAATAATTGCTTTAGAATATTTACAACCACATAGATCTGAAAACTTTGATTAGGCATTAAAGTCGTAGTTCTCACTACGACCATGACGGGTTCGGTCGATTCGGCATAGCCGCAATTACTAATCCAGGCAGGATGTTTATCCGGGATATTATCACGGCCATATGTGCCAGCGATGCCTGCCAGCCCAGCTAGCTAGCTATGGCAAGCGGGAGCGAGCGCGACGTGCCGGATGCAACAACTCACCCAGCCAGTCGTCGCCATTACTGGCCCTCGCTAGCTAGCTTGCCGCGCGCGCGTGTGAGAGAGGCCCGCACCGGGCCGCGCCAGCCACACGGCCGACGTGGCCGGGGGCAAGTCGCGCCATCGTTGATGTGTGCGCCCCCACGCCGTGGTCCTCGCGACGCTGACCGCGGCTCGATCGGGCGACGGGCCGGGAGACGTACGTACGACGTCCAATTTCGCCCAATTAATGGATCATGGACATTGAATATTTTTTTTATAAATAGTCTATATTTTATTAGAAATAATAATAATAATATACCTGCGCTAATATTTTTTTACAGAAATGTCTTTCAGTCGTCGAACCGTTGGGCGGCTGAAACCTATCGTCCAACGGACGCGCGATGCACAAGTAATCTATGGACCGCCGTCAGATGACTTCTTCCAGTCACTCAGCGGTTAGGAGACAACAATTTCAGTCGTCCAACCCTTCGGTAACTGGAGGTGCATATAAATCAGCTGTGCGGCCGAGCTCCCGAAGCGCCGACGCCACGCGGTGAACAGAAAGCAGAGGGGAAAGAAAGAAGGGAAGAGGAGAGGAAAGAAAAAAGAGAGGAGAGAGGGAGAGGGATGAGAGGAGAGGAAGAAGGAGATGTTCCGTTATTTCTGTTAGGTAATTTTTTTTGTATATTATAGTTAATGTTTTTTACATGAAGTAGATATTTTAGTTGGTATTAGGCTACCAAAAGTCTACATGCCCATGCTCGGTGCACACTCGATGCGTCCATCGGTGCCATCCTGTCTGGCATGGCTCCGCGGGGGGAGGGGGGATTCTGCATGGCCACGTCCGACACCACCTCAGTTTGACGAGGCCAGGGATCAGCCTGGGCACGCCCTCCTACACCGCCAGCGCAACAATTTGGCGTCCTCCGTACTTCTCTGGCTTCCCTACACAGGGTGCGTACGACGTGTCATACATCCCTCCAGATGGCTTTGACCACCCCATGGCGCTAGCCGAGGGTACGCTTTGCCTCTTTTTTATTTTCTCCCATCTTTTAACCTGACGAACTAACGATACTTGCACTGCAGTACATACTTTTAACGAAATTGCTTACACTACAACAACATACGACGACCGTGAACTGTTATTGCAAATCTAATAGATTATCTACCATTCATAATCTACGAAAATCATAAATAGATCAACTGATATTGCCTCCAAGCTGCCTCAAGAATGGCTCCTTTGCAGCCGCTATGCGACAGGCTCCAGTCACCCAACGGCTCGACGACTGTAACCTGTCACCCAACGGCCTACAGACAGCTTGCGCGTCGCGCGTCCGTTGGATGATAGGTTCCAGTTGTCCAACGATTCGGTGATTGAAAGCTATTTCTGTAAAAAAAAATTCGCACGGATATATTTCTATTATTTTTAATAAAATATGGATTATTTACAAAAAAAAATATCCATGGACATTGGAGTACACTCCTGTTGCTACCCTCTGGGATAAGATAATCGAACCGCTAGCTAGGTCAGTACAAAATTATGCAGTGGAATGCAATGGCATGCGAGATGATCTTCTGGGAAGGTCAGATCCGTTAGTTAAGAATGTTTGCCACGATATCGTGACAGGCGGCATTCCAAAATGGAAGCCGAAGTGGTCGGTTGTACATGACCATCTTGAAAGAAAGCCGAAAACGTCTATGAAAAATAAGAGGCGCAGGTTCATCCACGGCGCGCCCACTTGCCTTTACCTCTTCCGGGCAATATGTCGAAGTATCAAACCAATAGCTGCAAAACTCTCATGGCCTTATGCCCTTATCCACCAAACTCTCTAATAAGCTTATTGTGCAAGTCACCGTTAATCTGTGCCGAGCCAATGCCACTACTTAAAAGATCAGCACACTGCCTTCAATTAAAAAAAAAACCCCGGATGTTTTCTTTCTAACTATAATCTAAATTTGTGACCTTTGGATTAGAGATTAAGTAGCCCTTTGTTTTTGAAGGAGAGATTTTTTTCAAGAGGGGAGGGGTATAATTCAAGAGGGAGAGGGAGAATTCATGGCCATTGGATCTCTAATTCAACGGTCCTAAATTTGGATAATAATTAGGAAGAAAACATCCGAATGATGTTTAACAAAATACTAAAAAATGATCAGTAAACAAATTTATGAGAGTTTTTACTATCTTTAGGAGACAGTCAGGGGTGGAATCAGGCTCAGCCTAAACCCCAAGCTGGATCAGCTAGTTTTGGATGGATATAGGCTTTGTTCCTAGTTTTTTACACCCAAATCACTATTTTTATGGGCTTTTGTTTTAAATCTTGAGCTTTAACTCATCTAGTCTGAGACATAGTTTTGCCCCTGGAGACACCCGTACTTCTTTATCAAATTAGCTTTAAACTGTTAGTATCTTGATACCTCCGCCCTTTAAGTTTTTAACGCTAGTTCAATGGATGCTTTGATACACCGTAAAAAATCGCCAAAATTGGACGTACGTGAGGACACGCTGCACTGTTTGTTGGGCATCATGATCTGAGCACGTATCTGCGGCATCGTTGCATGCATGAGTTTCGGCTCGGTTATTTAGGCTAGTCATTTTTTCCTTGTGTTTTCAAAGATAATGATAAATAGAGAAGATATGGATATAGATGGTACATATAGTTTTTGATTTGAAAAACTATTTATAGAAGTAATTTCAAAAGACTGTTCTATTTATTTTAATTTTTTTTAAAAAAGCCAAAAATAATAATAATAAGCTAAAAGAACAAGGCATTCTGCGTAGGACATTTTGGTCAATCTGTAGGGATCAATGGCAGTTTTGTAATTTCAGCGCTGAGCAGGATGGACAAGGAAGTGCAGATATTTACCTGCTATCCTTGTGTTGTGATGCAGAGGCGAGGCTGGGCTGGTGGAGTTCTTGCCGCTCCCAACTCGTCGACAAGCACACCCACCAAAGCCAGATGAACGAGCACGTAGAAGCACTCTTCTAGAACGTTCTAGACACCACACAAGCACTATCTTGCGCCTCGCCTCATGCAGGACTTCCAGTCCATTCCGGGCCTCGCCGGGCGGCTGTTCGGCAGCGCGGCGGCGGCTGACCTCCGGCGCGCGCAGGCGCAGCAGGGCCCCGCGGCGCGGTGCGGCGGGCTTTCGCCGGAGGCGGTGAAGTGCCCGCGGTGCGAGTCAACCAACACCAAGTTCTGCTACTACAACAACTACAACCTCTCGCAACCGCGCCACTTTTGCAAGAGCTGCCGCCGGTACTGGACAAAGGGCGGCGTCCTCCGCAACGTTCCCGTCGGCGGAGGCTGCCGCAAGGCCAAGCGCAGCTCGTCGTCGTCTGCCTCCTCGGCGTCCTCCACCCCCACGGCAACCGACTCCAGGAACCAGCGGCGCGCCTCGGCGTCGTCCTCCCGCTCCAACAGCGGCAGCGGCAGCACGAGCCCCACGGCCGGCACGGCGACGATGCCTACCACTCCGGGCACGCCGTTGTCCAACACCTTCACCGTCACGAACCACAACACGAACCCCTTCGCGTCAGACGTGCCACCTCCGGCGCCGATATTCGCCGACCAGGCGGCCGCGCTCGCGTCCCTCTTCGCGCCTCCTCCTCCGCCGCCCCACCCGGTGTTCAGCTTCTCGGCTCAGCCGAAGACGGAGGAGGGGATCGCCTCAGTGCTGCTCGCAGGGCAGGCGCCGTCGCCTGATGTGCCCACCTGCACCGCCACCGGAGCTGACATGACGCCGTTCACGTCTCTGGACACGGGGATCTTCGATCTCAGCGACACGTCGCCGGCCGCGTACTGGAACGCCGGGAGCTGCTGGACGGACGTCCCGGACCCGTCCGTCTACCTACCCTAGTTTGGGTTTGTTACTTATCACGATCACTTTGATTAAGCTGTGGTTAAATGCTTCTTAACGACGATCACTAGCTAGTAAGTATATCTACTGCTATATATGTAGTAGTATGTACTGCCTGCCTCTGTAATTTTATTTTATTTTATCTTGTCTCTCTCTGGCTGCACAGGTGTGTGTTAGTGTGTAAGATTGAAGCTAACCTTTGTGCGTCTACGAGTGGATCGATCATTATTGTCGCTACAACCAAATCGTAATACTCTCTCATGCAAGTTTTTACAGTATGGTTACATGTATTTGGGCGTTGGAACGGTCAAAGCGCTGATGATTAGAGATGATTGATTCGCGGTGGCGTTTTAGCTAGTAGTTGGTTTGTTAATTGTAGGCTCCCGTACGTGCCTTCCGCTCTCCGGGGAGTTTGTGCTGATGGAGATGGCGCTGGCTAGCTAGCTGGCTTGCGTACATTGCTTCTCTGTAGACTGTACACCCGTACAAACGTGCGTGTCGTGTGCCGATAGATCTGTTGGCTCAGCCTCGATCAGCATGGCGTGACAATACTTCCGTGCTTCGCGATATTGCGTGTGCTCCCGTACGTACTGTTAGGAAACCAGGACTCTATCTGGAGTCCTTATCTAATTGGGCACTTCCACCGTAGACTATAAATAGGGACCTAGACCCCCCTCATTATGTACCCCGATGCAATCTAAAGCAATAAAGAAAGATCAGGAGTTCTCTCTACCTTTCTGTGTTCAATCTATTATTCTGTGATTCTGTGATTGATTCGTTTTTGTTCTAAGCAGAAGAATCGCTCGGACTGGTCTCCAGCGTCGGTTCCTCAACACGTTATCAGCACGACTTCGCTCCGGTGAACGAGGTAATCATCGAAGCACAAGATTGATTTTCTAGATCGCTTTGAATCTGTATTTTCTTTCTGCGTTCTAGATTGAAATTCTACGGTGCAAATCCGCCCTAATTTACCGCGAGCAGACTTGAAGTCGCCGGCACAATGTCGATCGGTAAATTGTGAAACGGGGTAGATGTTGATTGCACTGTAGATTAGATGCAAATCCGCCCTAAATCTACCGCGAGCAGATCTGAAATCGCCGGCACAATGTCGATCGGTGGATTACGAAACGGGGTAGATGTTGATTGCATCATAAAAGTAGAAACAAAATTTTGCATGTTTTTGCTTGATCCCGTATGATCACTGCATTAAATTTATGCATCTGTCTTGTTCGGTTTTCTGCATAAGCTTTGCACAGAAGAAAAAAAATAATAATAATAACGACCGACGGCCTGTAGCCGCCGGCCGACTACCGCTTGGGATGCCGACCTTGCGGCCAGTAATCGCATGGCCACCGGCCCGCGCACGCCGCCGCTTCCCCGCACGGATAGCCGTCGGCCCCGTGCGCACCCCGCAGCTCTGGCCGACGCCGTTGGGTCCTCGCGCCCGCACGCGCCTGGCTCCGGCCGCCGCCGCCTTGCCGCGCCCGCACGCGCCTGCAACCGGCCCCGGCCCACCGCGTCGCCACCGGCCCCGAACGAGTCGCCCCCGGCCGCGGCCCCGCCAGCGCCCGCATGCGCCCGCGCGCGCGCCCGCTCGGGTTTCCTGCCGCCGTCGCTGGCCCAAACGCCGCCTCGGTTTTTCCCCGCCGCGCCCGCGCGCGTGATGGCTCGCCGCCTCGGCCTCTCCGCCGTGCCCACCTCCTCCCCGCCCCGAACGGCGCCTCCGACCTCCACCCCGCGCCCGCACGGCGCCCGGCCTCCACCCCGTGCCTGAACGCGCCCGGCTCCGCCCGCGTCGGCCCCATGCGGTCCGCCGCCGCCCGGCGCTCAACCACCGGCCTCCCCGCCGCCTTGAGCCGCCACCCGAAGTGGCCCGCACCTCAGCCTGGCCGTCTCACCTACACCCGCCCGAAGGAGCAGCTCGGGCTGCTGTTGCGCCGCCGCCGCATGGAATTTGGGCAAGGGGAAACCCTAGGGGGAGGCTTAAGCCGGACCGGGTGGGCCAGCTGGGCCAATGGGCCGTGGGAAAAGGGGGCCAGCGGGAGGGCAAGGCCACATGGGCCGGGGAGAATTGGGTCGGGGGAGGAGGGCTGAAAAAAAAAGAGGGGGGAGGCCGGTCGGTGGGGGGGGGGGGCGCCGGATTTTACAAAAAAAAGGACCCGAAATATTGAATATTACCAATTGGGCCTTAATAATTTAATTTGAGTCCTAAAATTTTGCAAAATAGGCCTCGTAATTCCGAAAATTACGTATAAGCCCTCAAATTTACGAGCGGGTCCAGAATTTTGCAGAAAACCCCTCGGTAAATCAGAAAATTGCACGAATTTTTCTCTGAATTGAAATTTTTGCGTAAAAACCCCCTGGAATTGCAGAATTTGCTGAAATTTCGTATTTTAGCAAAAAAGGGCCTCGGGAATTCGAATTTTGCATTATTTTCTGCATTTGAAGCATATTTATTTCTGCCATTATTACTTTCTGTATTTTCTGTATTTATTTACTGTTTTGGTTAATTGTAATTGTTTTAATTGCTTTTAATCACTGAAATTAGCAGTAAAATTATAGAAAATGCACAGAAAATTATGAAACATTATGGGAATCTATTGTACCACTTTATTTACCTGTAGTAAATTTTCCATGCATGTTTACCTGCAGTAAACTTATTTTATTTCGTTCATACACATGTAGATGACTGGAATTTCGAACCGGGAGTTCGAGGAGCTGGCCCACCATGGCCGAAACTATCTGACATGGGCATCCGATGTCGAGATTGTGCTTGGGGGCCGGAAGCTCGGCGCAGCTATTGGGATAAGCGGACAGAAAGACGCTAGACCCACACCTGAGGAGAATGATCAGGCACTTCATTTTCTCAGGCACCATCTCTGCTCAACTCTCAAGAATGAGTATATGGCAGAGAGAAATGTGCTAGCACTCTGGACCGCACTCAAGAAGCGGTTTGAGAGGCTCAAGTACATCATTCTTCCTCAAGCAGAGCAGGAGTGGATCAGACTGAGGTTTGCCGACTTTAAATCGGTCGGGGAGTACAATTCTGTCTTGCACAGGATTTGTACAAACCTTAAACTGTGTGGCAAGGAGATCACAGAGGACCAGAAGATCGAGAAGACCCTGTCCACTTTCCACCCCAGTGCTGTACAGGTTGCCCGCAACTATCGTCAAAACGGCTACAAGGAGTACGCCGAATTGATTGATATGATGCAGGTAGCCGAGGCTCAAGACGAACTTCTCCGCAAGAATTACGTCTCGCAGCCACAAGGCAGCTCCGCTGGCCATGAAGCCAACGCTAGCAGCCTCAAGGTGCGAAAGCCCTTGATGAAGAAAAGGGGGAAGAAGGGTAAGATCGTTGCCCAGAAAGGCAAGTCAGATGCTCCAAACGACAAAAAGGCTAAAAAGAGTGACAAGACCTATGGCCAGCAGAACCAGGGTTGTTACAAATGTGGCAAGTGGGGACATTGGTCGCGGATATGCAAAGCACCGCAACATGTCATTGATGCCCACCAAGCTCAGAAGAAGAATGGCAAAGGGCAACCTGAAGCCCACTTTGCAGTCATTGAGGGGGAGCAGCCTGAGCAGTTGCCGGAGATGATGGAGGTTGAGTCCATCCCGGCAGCAGCACCCCATTACGACTTAGAGGCAGCCACAGCCATGATCTCTCTTGAAGAGAATGTCACTGCTGAGAAAATAGCCGAAGAAGTCGATGATTTTCTAGTTGATTCCGTCTGATGCACAGAATGCATGAGACGTTAATTGTCATTTATTTTGTGTTAAATGGACAAGTTTAGAACTTGCATGGTTGGTGCTTTAGGATTTTGCTTTCTCGTAATGGTTGGATGATTTTGGAATAAAGCATTCATTTATTCAGTTTATGATGACATGTTATGTTCTAATATTTACGTATTTATGTGTTGAATGCCTTCTAATACATGTTAATTAAATACGTTATATTAGAACACGTGTGGCGCCCTATGGAGGAAGTATGCCTTGCCGACAGCGGCACAACGAATACCATCTTAAGAGAGACTAAGTATTTCCAGTCGATCCGTAAGAGCACTGGCAGCCTTACGACAATCGCCGGAAGCGATGCATGTATAATCGGTTCCGGAAGAGCCACAATTATACTTCCCATGGGCACAACTTTGGTCATTGAAGAAGCCTTATTGTACCCAGAATCGACTAGAACTCTCCTAAGTTTTAAGGATATTCGCGCCAATGGTTTCCACGTTGAGACTGACGAAGAGTACGGTAAGGAATACCTGCTCATCACGAAGCGCGAAGAGAATGGCAAAAGAATATTAGAAAAGCTTCCTTCACTTGAAACAGGGCTATATTATACTACAATTAAAGCGCCTGCAGCGTACACTGTTCTGAAAACAGTGTTTAGAAGCTCTGAACTCTTCTGTCTCTGGCATGACAGATTAGGCCACCCAAGTCTTAGGATGATGAGAAACATAATAAATAACTCGCATGGGCATAATACTAATGTGAAGAATTTCCCGAATCATGAAGATTTCGTGTGCCCTGCATGTGCCACCGGGAAACTAATTACTAGACCCTCCACTCTGAAAGTGAAGGATGAAGTCCCTGCATTCCTGGAACGCATCCAGGGAGACATTTGCGGTCCCATTCAGCCCGTCTCAGGGCCGTTTAAGTATTTCATGATGCTCATTGACGCTTCTTCGAAGTGGTCATATGTGGGTTTGTTGTCCACAAGAAACCATGCCTTTGCAAAATTGATCTCGCAGATCATTCGCATCAGAAATGTGTTTCCAGATCATCATATCAAGTCCATTCGAATGGACAACGCCGGAGAATTTACTTCGAAGGCATTTGATGATTATTGCATGGCGATGGGAATTGCAGTTGAGCATTCAGTACCGCATGTCCATACCCAGAATGGTTTGGCAGAGGCTTTAATTAAAAGAATTAAATTTATTGCCCGACCCCTCTTGCATAAAAATAACTTGCCAGCTACATGTTGGGGACACGCAGTCCTTCATGCAGCAAATCTCATCAACCTTAGACCTTCGGCCTACAACATCCATTCACCTATGCAACTAGCGCAAGGGTCACCACCGAAAGTTTCCCATCTTAGGAGGTTTGGATGTAAGGTTTATGTTCCGATACCACCTCCGCAGCGAACTGCAATGGGCCCACTCCGCAAGACTGGGATATACGTTGGTTATGAGACTGCATCCATAATCAGGTATTTGGAACCCATGTCAGGAGATTTGCATACTGCCCGCTTCGCTGATTGCATTTTTGATGAAGATAATTTCCCGTCATTAGGGGGAGGAAATCAACCCGTTGATGAAAAATATCGGGAAATTACGTGGGAAGCCACGGGAATTCATGCACATGACCCGCGCACTAGTGAAACAGATAAAGAGGTCCAGAAGATCATCGATTTGCAAGCATTAGCAAATCAACTGCCCGATCACTTTAGTGATTTGAAGAGCGTGATTAAGTCGCATGTGTCTGCACGCAATGCACCGGAGAGGGTTGAAATACCAAAGAAAATTGAAGGTATCCCTAATCCCGTCTAGAGGCCTCAGAATAAAAGGACGAGAACTCCGGTTCCTCGAGTCCAAAGTAACCGGGGACGCCCGACGAAAAAGGATAAGAGAGATTTATCACAGCCGATCATTGAAGTCCCCCAGAATGAGAAGGGGAGCCAGTTGAGACCTGGCACAAGTATGACACCTTCCGAAAAGGACATACCGGATCTGAATATCCCCATCAGCATGGATGTGTGCGCACACATCGGAGCCGAAAAACTAAAGGGACTTGCCAACGCAATTGAAAGAAGCGATGTGCAAGGTGAAGCTCCAGAAGAAGCAACTCATGAAGAAATAGCTATAAATTATGTGCACACGGGAGAGTCCCTGAATAGGACAACAGCTAATATCGATATCTACTTCGCAAAGAAAATTGCCACCATCATCGATCTTGATCCCGAGCCTGCATCGCTCGCTGAATGTAAGAAAAGATCAGATTGGGAAGATTGGAAGAAGGCAATAGCAACTGAATTGCTATCTCTGAACAAAAGAGAGGTGTTTGGGCCCGTATGCCGCACACCTCCCCACATACACCCCGTTGGGCACAAGTGGGTATTTGTTCGAAAGAGAAATGAAAGAAATGAAGTAGTGAGATACAAAGCAAGGCTGGTAGCCCAAGGTTTCACTCAACGTCCTGGAGTTGATTATGAAGAAACCTACTCCCCAGTCATGAGTGGAATTACCTTTAGATACTTGATATCAATGGCAGTGAACTTGAATTTGGAAATGAAATTGATGGATGTTGTGACTGCATACCTTTACGGCAACTTGGATTCGGAGATTTACATGAAAGTCCCTGAAGGAATTCCTCTCCCGAACCAAGACAGAGCAAATAGAAATCTGTACAGTGTGAAACTCAGAAAGTCACTGTATGGACTGAAACAATCTGGAAGAATGTGGTATAATCGCTTGAGCGACTTTCTCTGCAAGAAAGGCTACACGAACAATGAAGACTGTCCTTGTGTATTTATACGGCGATCCCAGAATGGATTCTGTATAATCTCTGTGTATGTAGATGATCTGAATATCATCGGGACAGCCGAAGACATAAAAGAAGCAAGCTCCTACTTGGAGTCAGAATTTGAAATGAAAGATTTGGGCAAGACCAAGTTTTGCTTAGGCCTGCAGCTTGAGCATGTCCCTGAAGGAGTCTTGGTACATCAGTCGACCTACACCCAGAAGGTGCTTGAAAGGTTTGGCTTTGAGAAGGCATTTCCCTCGAAAGTACCGATGATCGGTAGGTCTTTACAGCAAGAAAAAGATCCTTTCCGACCAAGGGAAGAGGGGGAGGAAGTCCTGGGACCGGAATTCCCATACTTAAGTGCAGTGGGAGCACTCATGTATTTAGCAAACAGCACTAGACCGGACATTGCATTTGCCGTGAACCTCTTAGCAAGGTATAGTGCAGAGCCCACCAAAAGGCATTGGCAGGGCATAAAGGACATTTTCCGATACCTCCAAGGTAGCAAAGACCTCGGATTGTTTTACAGAAAGAATCAAGATCTGAACTTGATTGGCTATGCAGATGCTGGGTATCTGTCAGACCCGCATACCGCTAAGTCACAAACAGGCTATGTATTCCTGTGTGGTGGAACTGCAATTTCATGGAAATCGTCTAAGCAAAGCCTGGTAGCTACTTCGACGAACCACTCAGAAATTATAGCACTGTATGAAGCCGCACGAGAGTGCGCTTGGCTCCGCCGAATGGTTCACCACATCCAGCAGTCATGTAGGATGAACATTGTGCAAACCCCCACAATTATCTATGAAGATAATGCCGCTTGCGTTGCACAAGTGCAAACGGGCTATGTGAAGAGTCATCTCACAAAGCATATCAACCCCAAGTTCTTCTATGCACATGAATTGCAAACGATGGACGAGATTAAAGTACTGCATACTAAGTCATGTGAAAATCTCGCAGATTTATTCACTAAGTCACTCCCCGCATCTAGCTTTGAAAGGTGCGTGCGTGGAATTGGAATGATGAGACTTAGAGAAGTGCAGAATTCAGGGGGAGAATTCTCACAAGCCCGCTAATAAATCTTGATCATGAAGATTAAGTACCCAAAAATAAAGTCTTGCAGACTAAATGAATTTGGGTGAATTGTACTCTTTTTCCCTTGACGAGTTTTCCATGAAGTTTCTCGACCAAGGTTTTTAACGAGGCAATTCGTGCATCGCAGCATCACATGTATCATGTACTCTTTCTCCAAATTTTTCCCACTGGGTTTTTATGGAGTTTTGACGAGGCATGAGCATGTTGGGTGAGTGCCCAAGGGGGAGTGTTAGGAAACCAGGACTCTATCTGGAGTCCTTATCTAATTGGGCACCCCCACCGTAGACTATAAATAGGGACCTAGACCCCCCTCATTATGTACCCCGATGCAATCTAAAGCAATAAAAAAAGACCAGGAGTTCTCTCTACCTCTCTGTGTTCAATCTATTATTCTGTGATTCTGTGATTGATTCGTTCTTATTCTAAGCAGAGGAATCGCTCGGACTGGTCTCCAGCGTCAGTTCCTCAACACGTACCTCCAAACTGAAAACAATTAAGCGGTTTTGGCCCCGCCTTTCGGCTTTTGTCTTCTCCCAAACTCAGAAAAAATAACTAAAACGTTTTTTTAAATTGATTCTTCCCAAGTCCTCTCAAACTTAAAATCATTTGCATCATCGATGTCTCTATCATCTATTAATACTTCAAAATATAGAAAAAAAATTAACCGTAGTCAAAACTGTAAAACAAACAGGGCTCATACAGTACGAGGTGGCTGTTGGACGTCGGCTGCACGTCACGGGGAGGGAGCGAGAGGAATACGAGAGGACGATAGTCAGAATGCGGCGGGGCGAGGGGGATTAGCCATATATGACCTAGCGGAACGTTCTTGCGGACGTGGACGCTGACACGTGGGTCCCAAGACGAAGGGAACTACGCCCCACTAGTCAGTGGGGTTCATTGGTCCCTTGATAGATGCGTCATGGTTCGTTGCCGGAGTTCCCGGCAGGAGGGATTGTGGCCAACCGTTCGATCAATGTTGTGTGGTTTGGATCGAGTCACGGAATAATCGCCTTCGCGCACGCATCGATCCATGCTGTATAGCTGCCGCAACTGCAGAAAGAATAGACTGTAGCATCATAGCTACACCAAAAGAGTCGTCACACATATTGACTGGCTGGAATTCTGAGATAGTACTAATTCCAAGATCTCGATCGAGCCGATCGCATCCATCGATTACTTTCAACTGGGGTCATACGTTTAGTTGGATTGCTAATCAAGTCATGGCACTGGAAATTTTCGTCTAGTCTATGAAGTCGACAGGCAACTGAAATCAGCAGAATGATACATAGCCGACCAGAAAAACGATATCTGATGCTGCTGCATGTACTGGTGAACAGGTGAAGTATCGAGCTTACTTGGACCCTGCCAAAGGACTGTCATTCTTGGTATAATCAAGGCGGAACTGAGCCTCGAGCTAGATAGGCTATAGCCTGAAATCTAAAAATGCTATTAGTAGTACTCTTTTTAGCAATTAGCCCAATATTTTTGTTTAATACCTGGCCTAGCCCGAGGCCTTCGTCAAGCAACTTGGCTGGCAGCAGGCCCCCGTGCATGCTCCCTCGTCAGGCCCACAAGTAAAGGCAAGAAGCCACAAGAAAGAAACACTAAATGGCTAAATCCCCAAAGGCACAACCACAGTCCGCAGCCCCAGTCGGCAGCCCCCGATTCCGCGCCCCTACCACCCTCGCTTGCGCGCCCCTACCTCCGCCCCACTGCATCCTCGTCGCCGCCCTCACCTACGCACGTCGCGCGTCCACCGTCCACCGGCCTTGCGCTCATGAGGGAAGGCGGCTACCGCCTTACGCTCTCAGTTGTCACTCGTGCTCCCACATCCAGCGTCGTGGCGGCTCTCGGCTCTCCCCTTTCCCCGGCGGCGCCTCTCCCCTCTTCCCCGGTGGCGGCTCTCCCTCAGCGCCCGACAGCCCGAGCGGTAGGTCTCCCATCTTCTTTGGCGCCCAACGGCGGCTCTCGGCTCTCCCCTCTCCTTGGCGACGCCTCTCCCCTCTTCCCCGATGGCGGCTCTCGGCTCGCCCCTCTCCCTGACGGCGGCTCTCGACTCTCTCCTGTCCCCGACGGCGCCTCTCCCCTCCCCCCGACGCCCGGCGGCCCGAGCAACGGGTCTCCCATCTCGCCCGTCACACGGCGGCGGATCTCCCCTCCCGTCCCAGCCACCCGAGTGGCGATTCTCCCCTTGGCTCTCTCCCGGTCCCAGCAGCGGTGCTCCCCAAATTTGAAAAATCAATCAGGTTTTGACAATGTACTTCACGTGCGAAGCAGGTAAATAGCAATGTGCATTTGATAATTGTTTCCATGCGTATTCTAAGGATTGGAGATTGTGAGGTTTCTAATGAATAAGGATAGGTTGATTGGCATGCGATCAGTTTATCTTAGGGTGTTGTAGCAGTAGATTGGATAAAAATGTTGCGATGTTTTCTGTGAATTAAAATGTTTCAGATTGTTTTGCTGGATGAAGAGGGTGAAGTACTAAGCAGCGGGTACCTCAAGTTAGGGGAGTTTGTGGAAAGTGGGAAGAAATGCCATTTCCCTAACTATCCGATTGAGATCGGCGAGGCCAAAAATCAAAGCAAAGGTTGGTTTTATACATGCCCTAGTATAGTCATGACTTATGCATCGAATCTGTGGGCTAGTGCCTTATGAGACCTCCCGACTCATTTTTGCCAGTTATGTAATACTACCTAGAGAACCTTTTTCTTTGCTATCGTTGAACGGATGCATTTTTGCATTGATCAATATGCAGGTGTAGAGCCTAATTCTTAAGAGGAACCTATGGTGGAAACAAGACCAAAGGGTGGGGAGAATACAAGTAACAAAATAGGATCGGGTGCAACAAGTAAATCTATGAAATTTACAAGTCCACAAAAAATTCATGGTACCTGGACTTAAAGTTAGACATTAGTTCGTTATACTTCCTTGCTTCCCCATGTCACAGTGAGAAGTAAGAACCTTGTTTGTCTCTGCAATTTGTAGATCCTGAGGAGAGTAAATCAAAAGTTGCTTCTAGTTCTAACAAGCCAGAGACTGGCAAGATTGAAGTGGCAAGGAATATTGGAATATATAGCATTCATCAAGGTAATATCAGTTTCTTGCTCTCTCGTAGTCTATCTATATTTTTAAAAATTTTAAATACATATATACTCGTCGTATCGCTGTATTCTTGTTTTTGCAAAATATCGTATCACGGTATGTCATATCCTTGTTTTTACCATGTTTTTCTTATTACGTTGTATGTTGAAGCATTGAGCTAAAGTTTCATGTCAATGATATATTTGCGACATACTTTCATTACGCTGTTGTGTGGGTAAAAATTGGCGTTACTTTTAGGCTGTTAGCCTTTTAGCATTCAACTCGGGGCGCGGCGAAATCCTGGATCCACCACTAGGTACAATTAGATCAATGCATCGGAGTACGGAACGCACAGCCGTCACCCATGCCCTATGTATCATATGTTGTGTCAGAGATGAACGTAGGTTGCCTAGCATGGCTTGATCATATGACTCTGGTACGTTCTTTTCGGCTTTTAGAAATGGTTTTTAGATTTTGCTATAGTATTTAATTTTTAAACATAGTATTTTTTAAAGATGAAGTCTATAAGTTAATTATAGTACACAGTAAAAGTTCATTATCTATACTGGCCAAAATTGCATTAGAGTATTTTCCTCTCCATAATCTCTATCACAAATAGCTGAAATTCAAAAAATTCAGCCACAAACCAAAAGCCACAGCCACAAAGAACATGCCTTTAAGGTCTATTCTTTTTAGCTTTTGGCTATGGCTTATGACTTTTTGATTGTTTGTGAGAGAGTATGGAGTAACAGAAACTTGCGTACAGTTTTTGCCGATATAACTGAAGTCACTACAGTCTGTGCTATAATTAATTTATAGATCCTACCTCAAAAGATATTTTGTATGAAAGTTAGTTACTGTAGAAAAGTCAAAAGCAGTTTTTAGAAACTAAAAAGAAGAGGCCCTAATGGCAGGGCAGCACAACATGATAACTAAGAAGTGAGAGCACAACACGCAAGAGTACGTACAGTGGCATCACTAATCTGTGCAAGAGTCACAACAGATCAACTATCCCGCTCCAATCACCTGTGGCTTCCAGCTTCTGGGTGTTGGCTTTTGGCTAACATTGTACTGTAGCGGCTATTAGCTTTTTTTGATTAATTCAATTAAAGAAAATAAAGAAATAAAATATACCGCTATATTTCTATGGATAATACAAAGGAATAAGGGAAAAAAAAGAAAAGGCGAAAAAGGCTAAAAAACTAAAATTAAGAAGACGGCGCGTTCATTCCAACTTGTGCCATCTAAAAGATGGAAGACATAAACCGAAGCCACTTGAAGCGAGGCTAAAGCTAAGGTGGGTTCTTTTGGTCTATGGCTTATGGCTTAAAATTTTGAATTCTGGCTGTTTGCGAGAGGCAGTGTGTAGAGAAAAATAGTCGTATGTGATTTTAGCCGGTACAGCTGAACTTAGTATATTTTTATTACATGCTTTTTGTTAACCCACCTTAAAAAATACACCATTTAAAAACTAGTTACTATAACATAAATTATAAATCATAAGTTATAAGTGAAAAAAAGCTCTCTAATCTCTCAATAGTGATTGCTCACTACTGATAGCAAACTAGCAATAATTGCTTTCTGCTAAAGAAATCTCTAGATTTAGAGTTATCTACTGTCTATGACCTACGAGAAGGACAGCAAACAGCACGCCAGAGGCAGAGCTCCAGCCCTGGAGAGAAAAATTAAGCTACCAGAGGCTGCCTGCGCGGACAAGAATTCTCGCATCATTACTTAGCTGAACTGTTCCGCCATGACCCACTGAAAGGCACAGGTAGATGCGTCCGAACGAGGAGCAGGGGTGGAACAGGGTGCAAACTGTGCAGCAAGACTGTGTGCCATGCCCTACCCCGATCGACGTCGTGGTCGTAGGTCACGTCAGAGATGAAAATCTTTCTGATGACTGCTCCCTCTCCCCTCGGCTACACTGGCTCGACGACCATCCAACAAAAAAATCAGATAGTTGACCGAGATATGTATAATGGTTCACGCATTTATGTAGTTAGATTTATTTTAAAGATAGTAGTATTAAATAATATAATTTAAATGGTTAAAAATATATTTATGTAGTTAGATTTATTTTAAAGATGACGCCATAAACATTAGAAATAACAATAGGATTTTGAAGAAAAATACAACTTGAGAATATATAATTAAAGAATGAGCTTTTTATGGAAAAATCATTGATCATAATAAATTATTAGGGTTCTTAGAAATGTAATTACTCGCTATCAAGCATGAATTATGTAGCTGCATGCACATATTCTTCCTCTATTAATTACTCTTTTTCAAAATATACGCATGTATATATACTTCTATTTTAGTATCAAGCAATACGTTGATTATACGTGCAGCAAATTATCTTATTAGTTTTTATGGTATTAAAGTATCTTACTTACATACACCAATGCACCATGGATGACCTACCTTGAACTTATCTTCCTTCACACGACAACCGCCTCATCGAATCGTGTGCATTCTATCTCTTCTCATCACCATAACTTTTCTTCTTCAATATCCAACAGCAAGTCCCATTCTTGATTGATCCATATCCCTTCTAATATAATACTTTACCACATAGTTATCTTCTACTTCTCTCTAATTATTGCTTAATACTAACCGTTTTGACATCAAACACGTATACACATGCAACTGTCACTGATCCTTGCCGAGGACAACCGTCACACTCTCCGGTGACCCCGAGCCTATTCCTTATGGTTGCGTCATCTCTTTGCTTTGTTTATGTACATCTGTGTTTTCATTCATACGAATGCATGTAAGTATATACACATGCATGATGTATACGTGCTCAATGTCCTCTTCTATCGTGTCGATCGCTCTTCTTTAAAGTTGGCCAACTCAACGCTGTGGTTTCCTCACTAAGTGCATGTGGTGATCTCCTATCTTTATTGATGCTGGCACGTGTGTTTTATTCGTTGTCTAATGATATGGAGAAGTGATGGCATGCTTGTAACTACGCAATAGTCTCATATTGTTTATGGCTCATTTTCATTGCAAAGTTCACCCCCTTTTTGCCAAGCTTCCCCATCATCAAGCTTTTTTTGTTAGTAACTTCTTCAACAACGTCGATGCTCACCACTCTAGCTTTTCTCCTCAACAGCTCCTGTGAGCAACACAACATTATCCTTGTTGAATGGCTAAGGTGAGTAGCACATTGTTCTCATCTCCACTGCTGCCACCTCGACTTTTCGTTTTCCCGTAGATCCATGTCTTCTGGCAAGATAGATCGACGCCATTGCACTCTTTTGTAATTTCCTTTGACACCATTCGTACTCGATGGTCTAGTTTGCAACGACGTTGAGTTCTTCCAAGAAAATAATGCAATAAAATATGGCTAATTATCTAAGTGACCTATTAAAGGAAAAGAAAATAGTACCTTAAATGATGCTTGTTTTGAGAATACGATACAAACAATTACAAATAGATATCTCAACGGAAACCACCATGGAGTAGCTTCAATATTACATCCTTGATCAGCTAAATATTGACATGAAACCAGGTTTGATGATAGGATAGTTGCGGGATAGCAACATCATTTAATTTCATCTCTACCTTCACCTCAAAGCATATTTGTATGCTTTGACACGCAGCCTGTAGTGCCCAGTAACTAACTGTCATGTCTTTATGCATTTGAACTTTCCCGAACTGTCTCCACGTGCATCAACCTCATCACTTGGTGCACTACATACAACAACTCGCCTCTTCACAGTGGTGAATCTAGAATGAAAAATGAGGGTGGGCTGAAAAATATGCATTCTTCTACCAAATCATAAGTTTTTCCTAGAATTATTGGCCCTACACATCGAATGACTAAACTAATTTGTAAGAAACATAGTTTTGTATTCTTGTGCAATCAAATTCATAGTTTCATACATGAATAAAAGCAAAGAAAAAAGAGATATACAATGGAGGTACCTCACTAATGGCAAGTGAATCCCTAAAACAAGTAAATATGGTTCCGGTAAGTAACAATCTGTACATCAAAATTAAAAAAATTAGTGATATAATAGTAAATTGTATTTAATTACTTAAATGATCATGAGCATTTAAAATAAAAGAACCATACCACTAGCAAATCGGGCGTTCGGCCGTACGGAAGAATCCGGGAATAGTATGAATCTGTACTACTCGCCAGGCCAATAGCAGCAAACAGCAGTAGCATCACGCCTTCACTGCTTCACGCCTTCTTCACTTAATGTCTTAACCGGTTGAGTGTTAACCCTAGGCCCAGCGCACTACGCACGCAGCCGCAGCCCATAGAGGCGTAGAGCGTCCGCCCTCACTCAGTCGCTCGCCGCCTCACCCCTGTCTGCCAGTCTCCAGCCTCCCGGCGACCCGGCCGGCTGGCCCTCCACGCTTCCAACCTCCCCGGCACCCTGGCGGCTAGTGCGACACCGCCTCCGGTCTCTCCTTCTCAGTTCGCGGCTCCAGATCTCGTCTCGGCACTTCTAGCTCCGGCCTCCCCGCCTTGACGCCTCTGGCTCCGGCCTCGGCGCCTCCAGATGTCGTCGTCGGCACCTCCCCGGCTCCCACCTCCAGATCTTGTTGTTGTCGGCACCTCCCCGTTGCCCCGCCTCCAGATCCCGTCATCGTTAGCACCTCCCTGCCTCGGCTTGAGCACGACTGCACGGGCGGCGTAGCACGGGTGAACAACCTCAGTCCCCAGGCTTCCCACTCCTCACTGCCTCCGTGCCTAGGTCAATTGATTGGGGATTTGGGGGAATGGGGATGGCTGGAAGGGAATGGATTGGGGATTTCAGATTTGGGGAATTTTTGGACATGGGAACAGGCCAACGACCGGTGGGGATGTGGGCGGTGGGCCGGTGGGCGGACCACGAACGTGGGCCTGGCTTCGATGCTTCTTTAGCCTTGCTTTAGTTCTTGTTTTTGCAGTTCTTCACACCTTCTTCGGCCCGTCTGGTGTTTGCAGTTAGCTAGTAGCGCCGGCGCCGGGGGTCGGGGAGCCAGGAGCCCAGGAGGGGGTGTCGGTCAACCGGTGGAGGGTAGGCTTCAACCTGATGAAGCCTACCCGGTGGATTCGCCCCTGCCTCTTCATGATTCTTGTCTCCCCTGTGCTTCCTGCTTAAGCCATGTAATCTCACCCGAACTTCATGACCTCTCCAAACTCAGCTCCCCCGCCCAGTCCTGGTCTGATGTCGCCGACCACTATGTTCTTCAAGCCACCAGCACATCTAAAGACTAAGCAACCATGTCGAGCACAAGTTTCATACAGTTGATTCGCGTTAGTCAAAATAATGCATCATGCAACATACCACACCTAAGCAACGACACCCATACCGTGCACACACTCAAACCTTTCTCACCTAAACTCTGCCTGGCCGGTCGGATTGCCAACCATTGACCGATCTGACCGCGCTAGTCAACTCCAGACAAACCCCAGTAACAGGGGATCCGGTTAGACTAGGGATGACAATTGTGCCCGTTTACTCGTATACCCGTGGGTAAATACCCTAATGGAGCCGGGTATGTGATATTTTCTTTACCCACGGGTATGAAAATGGGGAGAACACTCTACCCATCGGGTAAACGGGCACGGGTATGGGTAAGCTCCACCCGTACCTGCCCCGCCCGTTTACCCGCAATATAGATTGACATGTGGCGCAGTCATAACAATATCTTTAATTACTATTGATTGCTATAAACTTCTCCATATCTCTAATTGCTATTGATTGTTATAAACTTTTTTGATAGCTATTATATTTCCTAACAACAGTTGTTGCTTATATGTACTTGTTTTTAATTCAACTCTCAGATGGTGATTCTCAGTTCACAGGTAAACGGATATGTCCACGGGCGACAGATACCCACGGGTGATGGGTATGGGCGAGGTTTTTCACCCGTAGTCCTTCGCGGGAATATCCATAGGCGTAAATCGGGGTCGCGGGTACAAGTATGGGCGAGCACTACCCATACCCGCCGCGCCCGATTGCCATCCCTAGATTAGACCACTGCCCATGGCCGGTTCGACCACACCTGTCAACCGCCTCTGCAGGCCGGTCAGACTACTTCTGCACAACAGTCATATCGTCTCTGCAGGCAGGTTAGACTGTTTCTAACAAATAGCAAAAACAGAGATCAAAAGGTACAAAATACAACTCAAATTTCGACAACGAAGCACAAACAAACTCAAATATTCATTATTCAATATAGGGTGACTTCCATATAGTCTCACAAGATACTCTATCGATACGCCTCACTCTGTCGATATGCCTCATGCTTAAATAAAAGGCTCTATCCTATGTCAAACACGGCATGCCATATACTAAATCTGATGCAAAAATTATTAACATGAAATGAAAGAAAAAGGCATGTGAAGATAGGATAGTGCTGCTGAAGGGTGTCCGCGGAGCTTTCAGACCAGGAGTTCTTACAGCGTTGATGGGTGTCAGCGGAGCAGGGAAGACTACTCTGATGGATGTGTTGGCAGGAAGGAAAACTGGTGGTTACATTGAAGGAGACATTTGCATCTCATGGAACTCGTTGAGCTGACACAATTGAGAGGAGTATTGGTGGGATTGCCAGGTGTGAATGGTATATCAACTGAACAGCGGAAGAGGCTCACCATTGCTGTTGAGCTTGTTGCTAATCCATCCATCATATTCATGGGTGAACCAACTTCAGGATTAGATGCGAGGGCAGCTGCAATAATGATGGGGGCAGTCAGAAACACAGTTGACACAGGAAGAACAATTGTCTGCACAATCCACCAGCCCAGTATTGACATCTTTGAAGCTTTTAATGAGGTAAATTGCAGCAAGGATGACAAACTATAGAAGTCTTGGATGCTTCATATGAGCAATTACATGTGATTCTTGAACTTTTGCAGTTATTTCTGATGAAACAAGGAGGGGAAGAGATGTATGTTGGCCCCTTCGGACGAAATTCGTGCCATCTAATTACTTACTTTGAGGTGATCCTCGGTGATAACCTGTTGAACAAAGTAAAATTAATCCATTTCAACTCACAATATGTATGCCAACCTTGGTTTGTGCTTCCCCAAATGCAGGGAATACAAGGAGTGAAGAAAATCAAGGATGGTTACAACCCTGCAACATGGATGTTAGAAGTGACCACTCCAGCTCAAGAAGATATCCTTGGGATTAACTTTTCGGAAGTATACAAACATTTTGACCTATACCGGTATGCCCAGTTCTTATAGCCACAATTTCTCCTGTTACACCTCATGTTGCTGATTGTATCACATTGTTGCAGGAGGAACGAAGTTTTGATCAGTGAGCTCAGCACACCTCCACCTGGGTCAAACGACTTGTACTTCCCAACCCAGTATGGCAGTATTCACAGCCTTCCTCACACAATGCATCGCTCGCCTGTGGAGCAACACAAGTCATACTGGAGAAATACGTCATACACTGGAATTGTAATATTTTCACAGCTGTTGTTGCCCTCATCTTCAGCACCATCTTCTTGAACTTAGGCAAGAAAATGTAAGTAACTCAGCAAACAACTCCAATTGAGACCTCTTTACAAGTTGGACTTACTGTGAGATAACGTAAAGTCACTTCATCTTACCCTTTCAGCAACAAGAGGCATGATCTGTTCAATTCTATAGGTTCCATGTACGCAGCTGTTATTTTCATTGGAATGCAGAATGGTCAAATGGTGCAACCAATTGTAGACGTCGAGCGGATGGTCTTCTATCAAGAAAAGGCTGCAGGAATGTACTCTGCTCTACCCTATGCTTTTGCACAGGTAAACATTTGTAGCTGAAGATTTGAATAAGAAATAAATAAATGCAATGTTCCTGCTTCAACTAACTGATAGATTCTAACAATGACAACCGTTGGATAGGTTCTTATTGAGATCCCACACATCTTCCTCCAGGCCACCGTGTATGGACTCATTGTCTACAGCCTGAGTGGCTTCGACTGGGCAATTGAGAAGTTCTTCTGGTATATCTTCTTCATGTTCTACACCTTCTTGTACTTCACATTTTGCGGGATGATGGCAGTCGCCATGACACCGAACAGAGATATTGCTGCTATAATCTCAACTGGATCATATGCCATATGGAATGTCTTTGCCGGCTTCTTAGTCCCCCGACCAGTAAGTGCCCTTGACTAGGTCTTTTCTCCCCTATACTATTCATGCTAAGGTATACATAGCTGGCTCGCATAGGATACCAATGTGTGGTGGAGATGGTATGCTTGGGCATGCCCAGTTGCATGGGCACTATACGGACTTGCTGCCTCACAGTATGGAGAATACAGAGACATTGGAAGATGGAGAAATGGTGAAAGATTTCATCAATAGGTTCTTTGGCTATATGCATGACTTCTTGGGTTACGTAGTAACTGCTGTTGTCGGATTCACTGTCATTTTTGCTTTCATCTTTGCCTTCTCCATCAAATTCTTCAACTTCCAAAGGCGATAAGAGAGAGAATTTCAGATGGATTCAGGGCTGTTCTTTTTGGCTGCGGCTTATGGCTTTTGGCTGAAATTTTTGAATTTTGGCTGTTTACGGTACAGATTACGGAGAGACCGATACTCACTTGTTATTTTGACTCGTACAGATGTTGGGTTTTTAACATGTACTACGTTTAACTTGTAGATCTCGTCTTGAGAAAATACTCCGTTTGAAAGTTGGGTACTGTAGCAAAAGCCAAAAGCCGCCCGGCTTCTCATGTGCCAAACAGGCCCTGTCTGGGTACAGTTCAACGCTAAGCGCTGTAAAATGTCGAGAACTACTATGTAGATAAAAAAAACATAGGTATACAAAATCCCATGACATAGGTCATAGGTGTAACGTGGGGATTTCTTTGTTTGTCTTTGTATCTTTGGTTAACATTCAATTTTTTCGTTCCATCAGATTAAGATTTTAACCACACATCCTGAAAAGGATGACATAAAAGGTGGATGTTTTCAGTGAAAGACCTAATTGATTGATAGCTAGAATGTGTAGTGGCAAGTCAATCAAGGAAAACATTATATAAGGGTCTCCAAGACGAAATTACCCAAGCAGTACATTGTTAGAATTGTGTCGATCACGAAGAGCAAACCATTATAACCTTCCGAGCAAAAGTTGACTCACTGAGCCGTGTATGCTAATCCAATCCAGCGATAAAAACTATGCAGTATTTCGACGATTTCAGCAAATACGCCTTAAAATGGTGCCGTCCGAAAGCAGCACAGTGACCCACTGAGCCGTGTATGCTAATCCAAGAACTAATGCTATCCGAGAAAAATGACAGAGAAGAAGAGAAAGGTTACTCTGGTTCATTCCTGTTGGGGAAATTGGAGAGCTAAGCGTACGGTTGCCCACAGCCGCAGGGGACGGACCGCCGCGGCGCCTCGATGGCCCGGATGGACTGCAGCAGCCGGACGCGGCAGATCCGGCGGCACAGCCAGGAGCGGCGGCATAGCCTGCAGGGAGATTTGGGCAGGGGGTGGCGTGGCGTACAGGTCGGCAGGGCCGGCTGCTAGTGGCGCAGAATCGAAGAGAGCCGAGTCGTGCTGCGAGGGCGCGGCGCGGCCCGGAAGAGGAGGTGGCCGTTGGCGCTGGAGCCCGGGCCCGTCTGGCAGGTTGTCTGTGCGGGGCGGCGCCATTTTGCACATGTAAGATCGGCCGTTGCCGGTGCGGGCGTTAACCTGCTGTCTTAAAAATTATTGTGTATAAGGTCTCAAATATGCTCCTATGCATGCATTGCCTCCATGATAGTCTCGTAGACGCACAGAAACTTGTAGGGTCCGTGTCGCTTTAGTAGTGCTCTAACATCTTAAAATCTTTTAGCTAGACGCCTAGCTACAAGCCTGGGCAGAGGGGGGACTTAGGATCCACCTTCTGAGAGGCACTGTGGGTAGGGCTGTGCACATCTCAACCGAACTGAAAAAACCGGATAAAAAAACCGAACCGAATCGGTCAACTCGGTTTGACCGGTTTTCAGTATTCAGTTCGATTTTTATATTTTAGGTTTTTTTGTTTGGTTTTTCGGGAAAACCGACTAAAAACCGAAAATAGAAGGCGTACCTAAAAACCTTTGGTTCACCTGTTGGTACAGACGTACTACAGTATATATATGTTACAGGAAAAGAAAAGCAAGATTTGGTGGCTATGGACCGTATGGTAATGGGTATTTGGTATCTTTCCTGATGGTATTCTCAGTGACAGTTTGATAGATCTCTGAATATTTGCACATCTGGGCGGGATGGGTATGAGAAGCAGACATGACGGAGTTCAAGCTCACCAGCCAAGTCAACTAAGATCATGCCGTGCAGTGTATGTGAATGCACTCGTAGTAGCCGGCGTTGTGATGGCTCGTATTATATATACTGTCGCCTACTTGTCCCGCTAGTCACTATATCGTTTGCAATTTGCGTCAACTTTGGTAAATATGGTATTTACCGATACCGCACCGAAATAAATTGGGATTTACCGATATCGAACCGTATTTTTAAAAATACCGTATACTACCGAACTAACAATACCGCATTTGCCGTATATACTTATATACCGAACCGATTTTACTGAACTAACCGAATGCACATTCCTAACTATGGGACCCAGCATTGGCCGCCCGGCTTTCCGTCCCTTCTGCGGCCACCTCCGCCACTATCACGGCGGACATCAGCTAACTCCGACTCCCCTCCATCTCGTGCATAACTTTACGTAGGTCCGCCAATTCTCGCTACAGCATTCCGACGATTGCTTCAAAGGGGTTTCCGCCCTGCGCTTGATGCTGGAGGGAGGACAGCCCCCCGCTCCCTACATGGTGACGGCAATGGTGTCAATGTCGATGGAAACCACTGCTTGAACAGTGCATACCTCGATGCTGCGGTTGCCCGCCGTGGTCGGGTCCTCGTTAGCGATGCTTCTCGCTCCATCGTTGGTGTAGCTGCCGAAGAGCCACCCTCATTACCTGTGGGCAGCGCCTCGCCAGTGTGTCACTGCCATGGGGGTGGGGGACCTTCGCGGGCTGGCTCCTTTGTCCTTACGGTGACGGGCTCGGTGACGGTGCTCCTCTTTCACTTAGGAGTCGATGTTGTCGCCTTCTTTGGTGCCATTGTGTGTGAACGCTCTTCGTGCAGCTCGTCACTTTTACACTGACCCTACGGACGACGCCAACTGTTGTGGTTATAGACCAAACAGTAAACAAATGGGCTATGAGGAGGCTACGAAGGGGTTGTCCGGAGCCTTACAAATTGTGGAAATAGGGATAGAAGTCTGTGTTATCTAAATTTATCTGAAAAAGAGAGCTTTGCCACCCATGGCACCTTAAGATATATATTTATAGCTATAAAGATGCTTGTTACATAAATATCTCTATTTGGATCTACAATTATATAGGCAATACTGTCGTTTCTTAGCTATAGTCCTTTTAGGCCAGTTATATAGCCTTATGACTATTGGGCCTCTAGAGCAATAGGTTGATTGGACCAAGGTGGAGGCCACTCCAACAACAACCAGTTAGTTCGCATTTGGTTCCTCTACGTTTTTTTTTCTTTTTTTGAAGACTGGTTCATCTACACTGGCATTGCACTCAACATACACCTTCTGAATCGAAAAGTTGAAACTTTCTTAGATAAGCTGAACATGCACGTAGTCGTCGTGTACGTGCCGCTGAAATCACGCTGCAGATTTCTTGTTCGCGTTTTGTGGCTTTAATTTCTCACTTGTTTATTACTTCTTTTTCCTACTGTTAATTGAAGGAGTGGATCTAACTCGCGATGAACTCTTGCATACTTTGCTCGTAGCTGCCGAGCAGCTCATTCAATATCGAAATGCACGCTGGAAGTATATATGGGACTATGCTTTCTTTCCCGGTCTGCATTGCAGTGAGTGAGCTCAACTCTTTAGTCTTCACGTGGGAAGGCGACGAGAAACAGCAACAGCCAGGGATGCTTTCAGAAGCAAGCTAGAGTTTTGGCAGTGCTTGTGACGTGCGTGCCTTTTCCTACGCGGATGCTTGTGCTTATCAGTGAATTTTCTCGGCTCTCGCACAGGCGCACCCGATCAAAGCTTTGCCCATTGCCATGTTTGGAGGATGCATGTAACGTGCATGCTTTGTATTTGGGCCGAATATAATCTGTGCTTGAGTTTTGCCCGCCATGTGATCGATCTCATTTCGTTTCACCTCCCCTTGATCCGGTTGCACATGCTTTTGTCCAAGTGCAGTATTACTGGCACGCTGTGCAGAAATTGCCGTGGAGGAAAAAGCTCCGGAAATTGCCTTGGAGATGAGAATATGAGATGGCAGCCGTAGGCAGTAGCCATGTGGACTAAAGGGACACACTGCTATGTTAGTAGACGAACACCTTTGGAGCTGCTCCATCGCAAACGGCCTTGGTTCAGTCTGGACCAAAGTTATGGAGCCTCGCCATTGGATCTCTCGGACATCTGAATCTTAGCCAAGGGTTCCGAAAAATGACAACCAAACGATAGGGGTACAGGTGGCAAGATGGGCCGGGCTAACTGTGTCGGCCGAAGCATCGCACTGTTAGTCCAGCCTAGACAGGCACGGTCTAGGACTAACGGGCCATGCTGGCCCAACCCGATGCGGTGTGCTGTGTTTGGGTCACAATCTCGACCTAACAGGCCGCCTGGCACGGCACGCATAGTACTGTGATATGCTCAGCATGGCCCATGCACAGGTAAGTCTGGCATGGCCTGTTAGGCTCGACGGTACGGGAGCCAAACCGGTGGGTGGCGACGGTGGAGGAGCCGAGGAGTGGGCGGCGAAGGGAGTGGGGGTGGGTGCGAGGCGGCGCACAGGTGGAGGAGGGAGTGAGGGACCGAGAGAGGGAGGGGATGAAGCAGGCATGGGCGGAGTGGCCGAAGGAGGTGGGGGCCAAGTGAAGTGGCAGAGGGGAGGGCGAGAGGCAGCGTGCTAGCAAAGGAGGGAGTGAGGGATTGAGGAAGGGAGCGGCAGAGGGGGTGGGCTGGTGGGGGTAGGCGGAGCGGTCGGAGGAGGTGGGGATGGGAGGAGCAATGGAGGAGGTGGGGGATGGGAGGAGCGGCGGAGGAGGTGGGAGGGAAGCAGCATGCCAGCGGAGGAGGGATAGAGGGAGGGAGTGGCAGAGAAGGTGGTCTAGTGGGGGCATGCAGAGCGGCCGGAGGATATGGGGGGCTGTCGGAGTGGAGGAGGAGGTGGGGGATGGATGGAGCACCGGAGAGGTGGGGGACAGGCAGAGCGGCGGAGGACGTGGGCAGGAGGCGGCGCGCCGGTGAAGGAGGGATAGAGGGACTTGTAGAGGAGGGATAGAGGGACCAAAGGAGTGACGAAGGAGGTTGGCGGGAGATCAACGGCTACAGCGTGGCGCTAATGATTGTGCAGTGGAGGCGGCAACGGGCTTGAATTCTAAATAGGCAATCCTTGGTCCGTTGTGTTACATGTGCCCGAGCCGACATGGCACAACCCACCACCTCATTATACCATGCTCGGGTCTGAGGCTGAGCCTGTGGACTAACATGACATGGCCCATTTAGTTAATTGGGCAAATCGAGTTATGCCTAAACTTGCTGTGCCTACATAGGCCCGTGCCGGGCGGCCCATTTGGCCAAGTCTGAATAGGGGGGGCAAGTATATGCACTTTATTTCACCTTTCCTTGTAACTAGCAAGGTGGCCCATGCACTTGCACCGACGTCATCTTTAAAGCATGTTTAAATGACTTGGCAAAACATATGAGATTTTACTTTCTGGAAAATAGATCATTGCAGAACTCCATTTATGATATTTTAATATTATATATTATAAGAGAGAAAAATACTCAATCTATTTCCTAATACTTGTCACCTGTAGCCAAAACCTTCTTTCCCAAATACTTATATTGCAAAACAGGAAACATAGCATAACATAACATTTTTCATTGAATTATATCATCGTCATCTATTTCTTTCATTGTTGCAATGTTTGTCCATATTATATGCTCAAAATGCACATCATATAGGTTATATCGGTATAGCCAAGTGAATACACATCAACGTATCACCGTGTCACTCTCATCTTGTGGATGTCCAAAAAAAGGGTCAAAATGTTTTATTTTTTTAGCATATTCCATTTTTCTTACCAACTATAAACCACATGTCATCAATTTTTTTTATATAATAGACTTCAAATTCAAATCAAAATCCTTACATTATTTTATTTTCATTGAATTAGCCTATTTCTAGAATTTTAATTCTAAATAAAGCCAAACTTTCTATTTTTTTCATTTACTTTGGAATTAAAAATAGATGATATTTCATTTTATTTTTAATTTAAATTTGCATATTTTTGGATTGTATGCCTTATAGCCTTTCTTTTTCAGTTTAAGCTTCGAATTCATACACAAAAAATCAAGCTATTAATTTTTATCATGAATTTTGTGTTACTTTTTTTTATTGTACTTGATATGGATTCTTTCTTTTAATATAAATTTTTATTTAATTTTACATTTTAATTTTAGATTATAATTTGTATACAAATCTACCAGTTAGTTTTCATCTAATTTTATTTCTAAATTTTAGCTATGTAGTGTTTTAATTTGGAGTTCATACAAAAATCAAATTACAAATTTCCTTTTATTTTTAATTCTGAATTTCTGTTATTTTTGTTGTTATTTAGTTAAGAATTTGGATACAAACCTAACTACTAGTTTTATCTAATTTTTGTTCTGAATTTCAACTATTTAGGGGTTTTAGTTTGGAGTTCATATGAATATCAATTTGCTAATTTTATTTTTTTATTATACATTTATGATACTTTTTGTTGTTAATTTTTTTATTTAATTTAGAGTATGATTTTTTTGTTAGAATTCGAATAAAAATCCATCAGCTAATTTTCATATCGAATTTTAGCTACCTATGTATTTTAATTTGGAGTTTGTATGAAAATTTCATTGCTAATTTCCTTTGTTTTTTATTCCAAATTTATTTTAATTTTTATTCTTAATTTTTATTTAATTTTGAGTCTCAATTTTAGGTTTGAATTCATATACAAATCCAATGACTAATTTTCACATAATTTTAATTTCGAATTTCAACTATGTAAAGGTTTTAATTTGCAGTTCATATCAAAATCGATTGACTAATTTCCTTTTATTGTTATCTTGAATTTCTGTTATTTTTACTTTTCTTGGCATAGACTCTTTGTTTTAATCTAAACTGTTATAACTCTGGTCTACTATATGAATGGTTAGATGTTTTTTCTATAAATAATAATATCCAATGGTTGCGACAATTCAACTTACTTAGGGTCCACTAGATTAAGGGCTAGATTTTTTTTTGTTTTTTTGTGAGATTTTGTAGTATTTTTTCTTAGCGGCTTTAAAAGACTTGTTACGAGTTTTTAATATATAATAGATGTGTGAAGAGTCGAGGCATACCTCTTCTCACTTGTCTATTCAAATAGGAATTTGACTAGTTTGACACTTTCAGCAACCTGTGGTATACAAAACAAGTATTCAACTTGGTTCTAGCGAAGGCATTCCTCTGTTGCATATCAAAGACTCCAGTAGGCCAGTACTCATCCTAAAAAAAGTACTCCATAATCAACCAACAACTAATCTGGGTTCCTTTGGGCTTCTTGATTGTGGATTTTGGCTTATGATATAGTAACTAACTTTCGAATGGTGTGTATTTTTAAGACTAGGTCTATAAGTCGATTGTAATAGATACTGTACTGAATTCATCTATGTCGATTAAAATTACACACGAGTGTCTCTCTCTCCATGCTCTCTCTTGCGAACAACCTAATTCAAAAAAATTAAGCCAAAAACCAAAAAACATAGACCAAAAAAATCCACCTACAAAGGCAATCATAGAAAATATATGAAATAAGAGTACATCAAAATGGGACCTTCACGATAAAAAAAAATGCAAAGCCAGAGAACCCTGGCCTTGCACTGCACTTGAGCTCAGTTGAATATGACAAAGTACGTGTTATGTTACGCACTTCAGGGCTTCAGTGGTTGTCACTTGGAAGATGGTTAGTTGCCAACGCTAAGCCTTGCTTTCAAAAATCTTGAACGTTCATGGCAAATTGATAGCACAAAGTGAGAGGCCATATGCGAGGGTCTAGGTTATTACATGATGAACTATTGTCAAGTTTGTGGAATTAGAATTTTCCTCAGTTTGCATTTTTCAGATGGTGTTTTGTCAGAGAAATTGGTCAGACCAGGCAGGGTGTGCAGTCGGACCGGTTACCGGTTGGGCTAGTTGGGCTTAGCAGTCTGACTGGCCGCCATCAGTGATCAGACCGACTGGCCTCAGCGGTCTGACTGGCCAAAGTGTGGTTTCAGCTGGATTTTCCTAGTTGGGAAATTTGATCATGGTTTGGTTTGTTTTAACCTAGATCAGTGCAATAATGTTCCATGAAGTATATTTTAGCTAACGTAGATTAAGTTGTGAAGAACTTATGTTTGAAAATGATTTTTTTTATCTTTGGATGTACAGAAAGCATAGAGTCAACCATGATCAATGGTGAAGATCGGGGATATGCTTAAGAGTGAGATAATTGATATCAAGCATGGCACAAGGAATGTGAGAAATGTTGAAGGAAAGGTTCAAGGTACGAGTTGCATCAAGTGGTTTGGTCTGTCCAAGTGAGACATGGTCTGATAGAAAAGGAACAGGAGAGACTTGCTGATAAGGATCCAAATAGTAAACTATATGGATCGATAGTTTTGGCCTAATCTTTTATGGTACTACGTCACGATCGGCACTCTTTTTCTTGCACATGGCGGCTTCTAATCTTTGAACCTGTAATCACCGTCGCTATTCCTTCTGGCCACAATTCACAGCAATCAATCACAAACATCTTCAACAGGGGGTTTTGATAATGTGGAAGCAGCAGCAAACCAACTAATATCTGTTGGGTCGGCTAACAGAGTCCGAGTTTTCAGGGAGGCACGCCTCCACCTCGCGTCTTGATCGGAGGCGGTTACCAACTAACTGGTTTTGGTCCCGGTCACCTAGCGCCATATTAAAAGGATTAGGGTTTCGGCAGGGCTAAGGTTAATGAGTCGTTTTCTAAGCCTCTCAAACCCTAACAAGACCGATCTATTACGGGCGCTCTGGTGAACGAAGGCTGGACCCTCTTTCGTCTTCATCCCCGTCGGCATCGACGACAACTCCGGTCATCTTCCTCCGCTGCATCAACCGACCACCTCTTCATGGCATCTCCGGTTTCGGGTATGTAACTTACGCTTCCGCACTAATGTTAATGCTAGGTGTTCATGCTTTGATCTAGGATTAAGCCTAATGATTCATGTTTAGACTTATATTAAGACTTACATTTGGTATCAGAGCACCCCTAGCTCATCACGAACCCTAATTGAACCCTAACCGAACTTCGTGATCATGTTGCCGGCATGGGTTTATTGGAAAGCCTCTGATTCTGGATAAAAGGACCTTAAAGCAAACCAACTCCCATTAAGTATAATGAATATCCATTTCGAGATAAGATAGTACACTATAGGTACTGGGGTTGTATGGCACTTCATTGGCTATGCAACACATTGCCTTGGTATGCTGTTTTATCGAGAATGGGCTTATGATGTTAGCCTTACGATCAAAGGGGAGAATGTTGGGTTGATTTCGGCTAACAGAGTCCGAGTTTTCAGGGAGGCACGCCTCCACCTCGCGCCTTGATCGGAGGCGGTTACCAACTAACTGGTTTTGGTCCCGGTCACCTAGCGCCATATTAAAAGGATTAGGGTTTCGGCAGGGCTAAGGTTAATGAGTCGTTTTCTAAGCCTCTCAAACCCTAACAAGACCGATCTATTACGGGCGCTCTGATGAACGAAGGCCGGACCCTCTTTCGTCTTCATCCCCGTCGGCATCGACGACAACTCCGGTCATCTTCCTCCGCTGCATCAACCGACCACCTATTCATGGCATCTCCGGTTTCGGGTATGTAACTTACGCTTCCGCACTAATGTTAATGCTAGGTGTTCATGCTTTGATCTAGGATTAAGCCTAATGATTCATGTTTAGACTTATATTAAGACTTACAATATCAACACAAGAAATCAACCCTTAGCTTTGATATTTGTTCCTGGCTATAGCTTTCAATCCAGCGTGAGACAGCAGCACACGAGATAATAGCCAACAGAAGAAGTCACACCCCAAACCCAAGACGGCTTCACCTCCATGGCAACCACGATAGCCGGTGTGCAAGGCAAGGCACAAACAGCGACGATGGATCACGCATGATCCAGCAAGCGAACATCTAACAGGATGATTGGAAATAATAGGCGTATATGAAATCCTAGAGAAGGAATTCACAAGAACACAAGATTAATATTGCTATCAAACATGACGATTTTCTGGTTTATTCAACTCATAAAAACCAACCTCCCCTTTGATGGGATATATTCCTAGACCTTATATTGGTGCTTGCAGGAACGATCATTGACTCCTAATAAGCACGTACACATCCAAAAGTCCCACTCCTGCTCAACTTCTATTCTACATTACACAATCCCTACGTACATGCATGACTAAACTAGGAAATTAAACAACCGACTTAAATAAATATGCAACGCAATCAGCCTCCAATCTGCATGCAAAACTGATTTGATATCTGGTTCCCATGTTGAATTAAGATATGCTAATTCGGATCACGGCTACGATCTTTTCTCTCCTGTACAACCTTCCTCCCTCTTGACCTCTATAGATATGGTAGTACTACGCACTGTATCACTTGTTGATGCGTGGTAAGTCATTAGTGTATCTACATGTGACAAGCATGGCGATTGCTTGCAAGAAAAGATGAAGACCGGGTTAAGAAAGAGTATTTTGGTAAGGATGCCAAATACCAAAAACTACGTTGGATTAAAATCATGATGCTTGAGCAGCACTTGAGAAAGTGGTTTTGGTCAAGGAGATAATGAGAAGATCAAGTGGATAAAAGGATAAAAACTTAGTGGATTCGGGCTCATGTGCTTTGAAAAGCATGCATGAGTGTGTGAGTAAAACCTGTGTTGTGTGGGGTTAATGAATTTCCCCCAAATGTGTTAGTGAATAGTATCTATTAATGCTAGATTTGGACTGGTTGCCTCATTTATTTAACGGGTTGTGGATGGAAGTTCGCACACCACCATCTAGCTAACCATTCATACCTTGTGTTCTTGGGTTAGGGTTAAAGTAGTGTGAGTGATGTGGTGTGATCCATTGTCCTCTAGATAATAATAAATTAATTTTATTCATCACTTATGGTGTGTTCTTATTTTAGTTTATTTGTTCTTGTTCTTGTTAATTTTGATCTTTTCTCTTCCCTTCTTGATCTTTTTACCTCATTTTGAGATTTTTTGATCCAAGAGTTTTTGACCTAATTCTTTGAGAGAAATAACTTGCTATGATGTGTAGGAACTCATCTAGAACTAGCTTGACCATCTTTTAACCACGAGCAAGTTATATTCCAAGTTTTTGTAGTTTGCCTAATTTCGGTATAATCTTGCTTGTCTTTGGAAAAGATTGAAACTTTGACTAAGATTCATGCGATCTTTGGATAGAATAGGTTCCAGAGACCCTAAACAAGTTGCACGCGAAGTTCTATCTCTTTTGACTAAGGATTTTGTAGGTTGCACCTTTCTTTGTCTTAGTTCGGGCTAATTTTTTATTCTGAAAATAGGGGAGCGGTCAGACCGCCCCTAGACCTGGTCTAACTGGCCACCAGTCAGGCCGTTGTAGTCAAGCCGATCAGACCGGCCAACAGTCAGACCACCGACGCTTTACCAGTCCGATCGCCCACTAGTCAGGCCGGCTATCACACGACGGTCAGACCGATAAGGACTAAAAATTCCCCTCTCAGGTTTTTGAGTTTTTTACTTTGCTCTTCGCAGGCACCATCGACCTCCTCTTGGGTACCGGTCCTTCACAAAGCTAAACACGAGATTAACTGCGGTGACCAATCCGCGCACTAAACCACGCGGTGCGCTCATTCCGCGAGCCATTACCCATAAAACCAAGGGCACGCCCGCCTCAAATCACGCTCTTCAGAAGCGCTCCTTGCCCTGTGCCATTCAACCCCTCTCCCCCTCCTTTCAGACACCGAAACTCCCCACAGCACCGGAGCCGGAGGCGAAGCCGTAGGTTACAACAATGCCGCTGGCCGGCGTCCTCACCGCCTTGGTCCTCCTCGCCCTCTCGGCTTCCCCGACGAGTCATGCCACCCACAACATCACCGCCATCCTTGCCGCGCACCGGGACCTCGCCGAGTTCAGCCGCCAGCTCACGGCCACGGGCCTCGCGGACGACATCAACGGCCGCAACACCATAACGGTCCTCGCCGTCGACGACGCGCACATGGCGCCGCTCAAGGCGCGCAGCCTCCCTCGCGGGACGCTGCGCCACGTGCTCTCCCTCCACGTCCTCGTCGACTACTACGACGACGCCAAGCTGCATCGCCTCCCCGGCGGCTCCGAGGTCGTGTCCACCCTGTTCCAGGCCTCCGGCGACGCTCCCGGGAGCGCCGGAATGGTGAAGATCACCGAGCGCCGCGGCGGGCACGTGGCCTTCGTGCCCCAGGACGTCGACGACGCTCGGGCCACCGTGTTCTACGTCAAGTCCGTGCAGGAGACGCCTTACAACATATCGGTGTTGCAGGTGAGCGCCGTGATCTCGTCCCCGGCAGCCGAGGCGCCCGCGCCGCAGGAGTCAAGGCCCAACGCCACGGACGTCATGTCGAAGAACGGGTGCAGTCGCTTCGCAGGCCTCGTCGCTGCCACGGCCGACGCGGCCGCGACGTACGAGAAGAGTATCGGCGGCGGGCTGACAATCTTCTGCCCGGCCGACAAGGCGCTGAAAACCTTCACGCCGGCGTTCAAGAACCTCACCCCCGACGGGCAGCTCGCTTTGGTGCTGTACCACGGCGTGCCGAGGCACTACTCCCTGCCGGCGCTCAAGGCGAACAACGGGGACACGAACACGCTGGCCACGGACGGGGCCAAGAAGTACAATTTCACGGTGCGCAACGTCGGTGACACGGTGACGCTGCTGTCCGCGGCGCGGAAGGCGGCCACGGTCACCGGCACCCTCATGGACGCGAACCCCCTTGCCGTGCACATCATCGACGCGGTGCTGCTGCCGAGGGAGCTGTTCAAGGGCTCACCTGCACCGTCGCCGGGGGTCGGACCAGTTGTCTCTGCGCCTCCGGAGGATGGGGACGGAGGAGATCGTGATCAGAAGAATGGCACGAGCGACGCTGCTCCGTGCAGGCTATCCTTCGCTTCGGCTTTTCTGTTGGCCATCCCAATGGTGCTCGTGTGAAGGTTAATTACCTAGGTTGTGTTGTGAATTGCTGTTTGAGTAGGGCCACCCAAAAAAAAAGCTCAAATGAGCAGGTCTGGATCCTGTGTCTTTTTTATCGGGGATTTCGTGAGTGCGTGTTACGTTCTTGATGCATTGGAACGTTAATTTCCTTATGTTGCGAAGTGGTTTGCGGGTTAGCCTGGTTTGAGTCCTCTACTTTGTTTCAATGCAAGCCATCAGCTGTGAGTTGAGCCCAGATCGTGTGAAGTCAGAGGTGTCTAGAGAATATATGAGTATTTTTTTTGTTAACGCGTACTTGAGTTTTAAGCTTTTGGATTTAGATCTAAAGGATCTCGTCTCTCCCTGAATCATGGGTGGGTTTTTTTTGTACTGTGGCTTATGTCTTTTGGTTTTTGAATTTTAGCTATTCACGAGAGACAGTACGAAGAGAAAAACAGTCGTGTGCGATTTTAGCCGATATAACTGAACTCAGGACAGTGTCTATTACAATCGACTTGTAGACTCCGCCTTGAAATTGTGCTCCATTTGAAAGCTAGTTACTGCAACAAAACGCGATAAGCCAAAGTCAAAGCCGGGCCGAATCCACCCTATATATATTCCTCCACTTCCCCTCCCCTTCCCAAACTTTAGTCGTTGACGTCAGGCGGCCGTCCCTGACGCCGACGCTACTCACCAGTAAGCCTCCGTCGCCACTGCTCCAACCTTCCTTTCTCCCATGCCACCCTTCTTCATCTCCGGTGAGCTGCTCCGCACCCCACCTTCCTCTTCCTCTTTGACGAAATCCCCTCGCGCCACCCTCCTTCCTCATCTTCGGTGACTACCAACGCCGCCTCCCACTGCATCCTAACCACTCGCCCTTATTGCTCCCACCTATTTCCACCATCCTCTTTCGGCCTACAACTGAGGCGGCACCGTCGCCACCTCATCACCCCACCGTCTCCTAACCACTCGCCCTTGTTACGTCCACCGATTTCCACCACCCAACATCCTCTTCTGGCCTACAACCGAGGTGGCACCATCACCGCCTCATCGCCCCATCACCAGTCTGCCACCGCCCTCGTCCTTCTTCCAAATTTAGGGGGCTCTGGTGAACCCAATCTAAACCCTAACCCTAACTCATCAGAACCGAAGAGGGAGGTGAAGCATGAATCTCGAGGCAAAATCCTACAATGAGAAATTTGAGTGCTCAATCCAAAAATACTCGAGTACTAGTTAGTGCAAGATCGAATATGGCGAGCTAGAGGGGGTGAATGACTTCTCAAAATCTTCCCCTTAGTATTAGCAACACAATGCAGCAGAAAACATAAACCCTCAAGTTATACCAAACCCTAGCAAAACAGCTACTCACTCATTAAGGACTCACCTCACCTATACCAAACCCTAGCAACCAACACACCCATAGTGGATACAACAATATACAAATAGGAAAACCCGATAACCCACACACAAACGGTTCTACACTTACACACACTTACATGTTTTTCAAAGCATGACTTCCGCATGGCTTCATTAGCCTGATAAGATGCTCTGTCCTCCAAGACATGACCTAAATCACTTAGACCACTACCACAGTTTCACAAACTGTCTCTCCACCCAGTATTAGATAATTTCCTCAATTGCCACTCATCGGCCTTCACGGTGCTTCTCCTCGAAGCAACAACCACACAAAGTCCATAATGCCTAATAACTTGCTGCCAAGATCATATGTCTGCTCTGAGAACTGTAACCACTTGAAATGCCCAAGTCTAATGGCACACCACATGCATACACTTGTCCCATCACGATCCTTGTCTTTCTCCCGTGATTTTCCACTTGAGATGATGTTCCACCTGTAGTTACGTGACCTACCATGGCCTCATGGCATCTCCTCTAGTCTCGGTCTTGCTGTTTATCATACCAATCACCAAGCGCTCTGCACATAAAAGAACAAGTAATTGTCCTGAGCACAAGTTATATACACCTAACTCTCATCAATAAAACCAATGGAAATATGCACCACCTGACATCCACATCAAGATTCCTACGATATATGGACTCCAATTATAGCTAACACCTACATGGACTCACGCTATGACTAACATAATTGAAACCAACTAAACTCACTCAACTTCTCAAAGGCCAGTTAGATCGCCAAACAACGGTCAGTTGGATCACCACAAACTGACTTAACTCCTCCTGGTAACAGGGGACCAGTCTGACCGGGCACTGATACTAGTCAACTGCCCAACAACGTCTGGTCAGACCGCCTCACAAGGTCGATCGCACCACTCCCAAAAACTCATCGCAACGCAATGGGCACCTCTCTGGAACATATCGCCAATTATAAATAGGTCACATCGTATTTTTCGATTAGACCTAGTCAGTCACACTAAAGTGCCAGCCAGACCACCACCCATGGCCGGTCAAATCGCCTCTACAAGGTGGTTAGGCCTCTCTCAGGTGACAGCAAAAACTAGAGAGCAAATGATGCAAAATCAAACTTAAACTTTGACAACGAGGCACAAGCATAATCAAATGCTCATTACACTCAGTGGAGGAGCCAGCCGACGGTAGGAACCTCGGTAGAGCCAGCCGCCATACGGCAAAAGACCTACATAGATTCAACGGAGCTCAATGGGGTTACTCGCGAGCCTGGGTAGCCACCTGGAGTTGCCGGGAGGTGGCTCCACCTATGATCACACTCATAGGGTCTCCACATGGTGTCACGGTTACTAATTCCCATGATTTCATGATCTGATCTAACTGAAATGCATCTATCAAGCTACTGTTTGACAACTCTACTACTATTGTATACTACTATCTAATCACTTTTCAAACTCTAGTGGCCAATGCAATAGGTAGTACTTGCAATGCGCAAGATGAAATGTAGAAGACATTCCGTTTCAAAAAGAAATGTAGAAGATGTGCTCACATTGTTAGTGATTGTACTAAGGAATCCGAATGTTGAATTTTTCACATGCTTGGCCGATCCAATCTTCTAAGAGCATCCACAGCGCTCCAGGGTGGATAGTAGCCCCGCAGTGTCATGTCGGAGGCGAGCTTCGGTGGAGGAGAGAGAGCGTGAGGGTGATGGCTTGCAGTGGTGTCAGAGGAGCTTGGCAGAGCTGCGGGTGCCCGAGGAGAGAGAGCAAGTGGTTCGGGGGAGAGAGAAAGCTCGAGGAGGGAGGGAGAGTAGTACCTTGGTGAACCGGTGAGCGACGCGGGGCGTTCCTGGGTGGTGGCTACGAGCGGCGGGGCAGCATGAAGAGCCTCAAGATGCTCTGCCCCCTGCTCCCAGCCACCTTTGCTAGCGGCTCCGGCGAGTTATCCCTACGGGGGTTCTCGCCGCGCGGGGTGGAGATGCTGTCACCGAGCATGCTGGACTTCCCGTCACTGGCGCTGGGGAGCCCCATGATGCCGCTCCCACTGCTGCTGGGGTCAAAGGAGGGCATTTGCGCTCCTCTAGCTCGTCCACCGTGGCGCAGCCCCATGGCGCCACATCCTCGAAGGCCGCCGCACCTGTCGCAGACGGATCGGGATCGGAGCGACCGCGGCCGCTGGCCCCGTCCTAGGGGCGTAGCTCTTGCGAGCGGCTCAAGTCGCACGGTCGCGGGGCTGGACGGTGCCGATGCCGGAAGGAAAGGGGAGAGACGGAGTGCGGTAGGGAAGGGAGAGGAGGTGAGGTAAAAAAAATGAAAAGCTGAACTACATAATTGAAGTAACCACTTCAAGCCACCATGCACTGTGGGAGGAAATTTTTTATGTGGTGATTTGAGCTGATGTGATAGTATGCTCTCTCATAAGACCACCACCTTGTGATAGTCTCTACTGTGGATGCCCTAAAGAGGTAACTCTAGTTGGCTAGATAAAAAAATCAAAATAAAAAATTATTCGTCCAGTTTCAACTCATGATTGTGAACTTATCAGTCTTTGGTAAATCTATGAGGGTTATTTTTTTAAAAAAAAGAAAGAGGCAAAAAACAAAAGCAGATTACCATGGCTACAGGGGCGGAGAGAGGGGGGGGGGGCGGGCAGGGGCCTGGCCCCCCCCAATGGCCCACCAGTCACCAGACCCCCCACCCAATCCCAATGGTCCACCAGATATCCTCACGTCCAGTCAGTGTATACTCCGATCGAAATGTGATAGTTCTGTGACTGAGATAGCCCATGTATATATAGACACATTGATAGCGCCTCGAAATGTGCACGTACTTTGCCGGCGTTCAGAGAGGTGTAGAGAAGAGTGGTCGCTGATAATTAATTAAGACCTAGCTGTGTTTTTTATAGTTCTAGCTATCTGCATACCTACAAGAGAAGATGCATGCATGCATGCATGCAATTTGACAGCTGTTTATATGTTACATTACCTCTGACCATATGGTTAGAGAAAATAAATACTACTCCGTAAATAAAATATATACCTTATGATTAATTAGCTCTTTATGTGACAGGGAGATCAACAAAACGTTGTTGTTGTTGTCTCTGCATCACCAACTAGGCAACTACCTTGCATGTATTTTTTACTGTTCGGTATAACAGTTGGCTTATTTAACACTATAGTTGTTGGTGACTTTTTAGTGTAATTAAATTTAAAAAATTTAAAATAGAAAAAAATTAGCCTATCAAATGGGGAAAAAGCCCAAAAAACTAAAAAAACAGAAAAAAATACGAAATTAAGAAACTAGAAGCTAAAAACCAAGAGCCAAAAACTAAAATCCAAATGAGCAGAACCAAAAATTGGTGGTTATCACAGACGGTTCCCGAGCACAGTCGGCCCCCCCTTTGTCTGGATCCTGGCTCCGCCCCTGCATGGCTAGGTCTATCCTTCCTACCAATTAAGTGCATGCCTATGCGTTCCTAAAAAATCGAATAAATTCCAAACTAAAGATGCATGCCTATGCGTTTATAAATCGAGGTACCCACATGAGCGCTGTCAGTGCAGCACCGCACTGTGCAACGCAGCTAGTGCAATGCATCAATTGCTTTTTTTGCCCGGATGAGGCTCAACAGCATTTGCCGCTGGCCACTGCACTCCTGTATCTGTAGCATCTTTTGGGTATGGAAGAGCGAATGCGTGTCTTCCATTCCAGGCCGATGTTGATCGTCTCCAGCCATGTATGCATGCACCGATTCGGCAAAGCTGAATTCAAGATGAACATACGAGCGATCGTATGAGACAGAGCATACCATAGCGCTATTACGGTCTTTTTCTGTGTTTTCTCTGTCGAAATTAAGTTAGTAGGATGGCGGCGACCCTGAGTAGCCGGAGTGGTACAGATCCGAGAGACGCAGAAGTGAGCTAGGCTGAAGAGTGCAAGCAGTGACCGACTCGAATTTTCCTCTCCTTTCGCACGCAGCTAGCCAGATGTAGCAAATCAGCAAGGCTGCATGCCAACCGCATCAGCAATTTAATTTGCTTGTCTAGTACGTTTTGGATCTCGCCACAAAGGCTACCTGCAAGAGCTGTGCACAGTAGACAGAACGCTCTTTGTTGAAAGAAGTAGCGTACGCTCGTCGTAGTCGCATGCAGGAGCAGTAAAGAGAAAGGAGGAGAGAAACAGCAAAGGAGATTCTGCGAGCCGAGCCGGACTGGACACGTACCGGATTGGGCGTACACGGAAAGATGAGCACGCACGTTAGGACGAGATCTTCGCACCGGCTTTAGCTTTGCCTTCCTACTAGTACCAGGGCCTTTTTATCCGGTCCTAGGTAACCAGCCAAGCATGATTTACTTTTACTGGGACAAAGCTGGACATCCAAGCTTGGGATTCGATTTTGGTGCGAATATCGGTCATTGGAGGCTCACTTGCACAGTTGCGTACTTGCGTGTATCGTGGTACAACGTACGAACGGCTTGGACGAGTCCTTCACTCCTTGGCATCTTCATGGCCTGTGTCATTCAGAGGGGAGAGAGAGGGGTACTGACAATCTGAGGGCCGTGTAAATCTGGCCCATGGGTCGGCCTACTCCGAGGCCGAACTAACTCACGTGCGTTACGTAATGGCCTCCGTTTGGTTACCATTTGGCCCACAAGACTATCAAGCCCATCGTTTGGTCTACCGGATGATGGAGTTCGTTTCGGCCTCTCCGGCCGAAAACCTATCTTTTTCGGTCCTTTTCTTTCCGTCTTTTTAGATGGGAGTGTCTATATATAGCTTATGACCATTTTTTACTCTAAAATTAGTTATTTTTTAACCATCAGATAAAAAAAATCAAGAGTCTAGATCATTCCATCCATCATATATAAAAAATCTTCCTCCAACCCAAACCCTACACTCATTTCCACCCCACCCCAGCTGTCGCCGCTACCCACCACCTCATCGACGTCGCCCCCGACGCCTACGAGGCCCATTGGCGACCACCTCCCTCCTCTTTCTCCTCCCCTCCCACTATCTTCTCCTCCCCTCCCACGGCCTTCTCCTTCCTCGCTGCTTGCCTCCAACGCCCTCGCCCTGCCCTTCTTTACCGTCTCCGGTGGCGGTATTCACCTGATCCGCCGTCACCACCCGCTGCCTCCTAACTAATTGTCGCTCTCATTGCCCTCGTAGTCACCTTCTCCATCTTTGGCTAGATCTGGCATCGAAGCCCCTGCCTCGCCCTTCTTCCCCGTCTTCGGTTGTTAACGCCGCTGGATCCACCAGCGCCGCCCTCTGCCACCTAATGGACCCCCCGATGTTGCCCCCACTGCCACCCCGCCCTCCTCCCGCCCGCGGTCGAGGCGACAACATCGTCGCCTCGCCGCCCCGCCACCTCCCACCACCTGTCCACCGCCGCCCCGGCTTTTCTCTAAGCTCGGGGGGCTCAAGTGAACCCTAACCCTAACATGAACCCGAGCCCTAATCTCATGGGGTAGCACCACCGAAGATGACGGCGTCACTGGAGAAGAGGAAGATGCCATCGACGAAGACGGCACACGAATCTCTATAAAAATTGAAAGATCAGAAATTCGACTATTTTGCCTCAAAAATATTCGAGTGTGGTATAACACTTCCGTTTTTAGATTTCTCCATCCATTTAATACTTCAAGGATTAGCTTGAGCGGATTTATTGCTTGCAAGATATACTCGGAAGATTTCTTTGGAGACTATTTAATACTTGGAGGATTTCTTTTTGGAAAGGATTTAATACTTGGGGGATTTCTTTTTTGGAAAGGATTTAATACTTGAAAGTTCTCTCTCTCTCTCTCTCTCTCTCTCTCTCTGAATGTATTTAATACTCCAAAGCTTAAACTGCCGAGTCGTGCATAAGGGCATGTACAACCCACAGACGGGTTGATGTCTATAAGTTCTTTCCACTTCATACACAGACAACTTGTACAATGAGTCGTCTATTTGACTGTCTGCAAACTGTTTAATGCATACATACAGCCATGATCAAGCATAAATATGATTCCTGTATACCATTGTGTTGCTTCTTGATACAAAACAGATCAAGCATAAATAAGATGAACATAATTACAATATTTTTTAGAACCATTAATATAAATGATATACTAATATATATATATATATATATATATATATATATATATATATATATATATATATATATATATAATAGTTTTTTCATAAATCAAATAAAATATAGTACGATTACATCATGTAGGTCTAATTTCCGTTGTGGCCATAGCGCTGTCATATGTGCTCGACTAGATCCTTCTTGAGTTGTCTATGTGTTGGCCGAGCACGGATGGCGGAATTTCTCCGAAGCACCTCTGCGAAGCATGGATTAGGATTATTGCTGGTACACACTTCAGGTGGCAGCACTATCGTTGCACTCGCATTCTCATTCATGTCCAAGGGAATTTTAACCAATTCCTTTTCATCTTCAACTATCATATTATGAAGAATAACACAAGCTTGCATTATGTTGATAACGTCCCCCTGCTTCCATAATCGTGCTGGTCGACGAACAATATCAAATCGGGATTGCAACATGCCAAATGCGCACTCGACATTCTTCCTCGCCCCTTCTTGCTTCAATGCAAATAATTTGTCTTTCTCTGTTTGAGGAGCCGTTACTGTCTTCATGAAGACCGCCCATTCTGGATATATTTTATCGGCGAGATAGTAGCCCATGTCATACTGTGTCCCGTTTACGTTGTATTCTACTCTAGGAGCTTCCCCTTTTATTGCTTGAATGAATAGTGGTGACTTATTTAGGACATTGATGTCGTTGTGGGCCCCGGCGGTACCAAAGAAAGCATGCCATATACGAAGATCCCGCGATGCCACCGCTTCGAGGATCATAGTAGGAACCCCTTTGTCACCACGTGTAAACATGCCGGCCCAACCTTTCGGGCAATTCTTCCATGCCCAATGCATACAGTCAATGCTTCCCAACATGCCTGGAAAACCACGAGACTCATTTTCTTGTTCATACTGCAACATGTTCACATACTAGCAGCCTGTTCATACTGCAATATGTTCACATACTAGCAGCCTGTTCATACCGCAACATGTTCACATAAATATATTAACCTATTCCATGATTAATTGACGTTGTTGTACAGATCTTGAATGGCTTTTAAGCTAATGGCATTCTACGACAGATTTGAATTACACAAAAATACTGCAGTACCTACACCTGGAGACGATAGATTCCCGTACTAGCAGTCTAGCACCGAGACGGTATTCAGTTTGCAAGCCCAGTATGCTTCCAGGTTCAGGTGAGTCCCTACTCCCTACACCTGGAGAGAGAACCAATCTGATAAGTTAAATTGTCTTCCTTTTGGAATAAGTTGCACATGCCTTCATGCAAACAACAGAGACTACAGAAGAATAGCAGTGGGCAGCATGGTGAAAGAAACCAAAGGAGCTCAACTAAGCAGCACTAGATTCCAGCAGAAATATTTTAAGAACACCAGAGGATTGTTTTGAGTGAGGGATGCAGGCATCAATTTGTGCAGATAATTTCACATATACAAAGCCTAGGTCTCTACCTGGTAGAAAGCTAAACGTGACATTATGCCATTGTCAATATAAGACACTTCAAATCATGTTTTACCTTATATGTACTGTTACTGCTATCTGTGAATTGTTCTTGCTACTAGATCATTTTATTACGAACATAAGAGGTTGCGTGCTATACAGAATAATGTGGTTCAAATTTCAGACTTGGAAATGTCCTTACCCCCATCATTTACAAAAGCACAAGTTCACAAAGTGATGATATATTAGAAATGGCCATCTTCATTGGGGCTGCTTAATAGATCTTGACAAAAGTGTTAGCAAGTTTTGCTTGCATCTGCATTGGTAGGAAAGGAAGTATACCTGTCTTCGCCTCCGGTGTTGAAAAGAGTAGCAAGAGCGCGCTATAACATAACATGGAAGAAAGAATCCTGCGAACTGAAGACTTGCCTGAAATGAAGGAAAGATTTAGTGTCCTGTATGCATAGTGCCAGATGAAAAATAAAATATTTCAGTTCTGCAAATCCTAAACAGCCCGAGCTAAAAAAAGGGAGCAGAATAATCAAGCTCCACTGCTTCGGACGCCCAAATGGAGGAGAAATTGGACTGATGGAGCCACCTCTGCCATGTGAAGAGCCAACTGCGCCAAATCCACCCATGGAGAAATCCGCCGCCGCCGTGCCATTGGAAGAGTTGGGGGCGCCTGGGTAGCCTCGTCTTCCATGGATTGGGGAAGAATCGAAGCCGTCTGCCATCGATTGGGGAAGACCCAAAGCCGCCGTCGTCACGCCTTTGCTGGGACTGGCAGTGTTGGGCGCTGGGGCCGCGACGTTGCCGTGCCCGATGAATGCCGTCGCCGAGCCGCTTCCACGGCCAATGATTGTTGCAGTTCTGCCGTCGCCGCGACGAAAGCTGCGCGCCGGCGCCGCCGCTGGCACCGCGGAAACCTTGCTCTTCGAAGCCGCCGCGGCCTTGCTCTTCTTAGCCGCTGCCACGTCCGCTGTCGTCGGGCTAGACATCGCAGGCGAGGAAGTGCCGTGGAGGGCGACGGCGGGGAAGGGCGGCGGAGACTGGCGAGGGCGAGGAAGGGCGGCGGAGACTGGCGAGGGCGAGAAGAATAGATCGACATATATGGCGATGGATTTTGGCGCGCAATATTCACCTCGCGCGCGCGCAGCTGGATCCGCGCATCGACGACTCGAGACGACGCTCCGTACAACGCGCGGCCGGCCGGCGACTTCACATGGGAGAACGAGCGCTCGCCGTCGCTCACGACGCGACGACCTCGTTCTCTGTCCTCATTTACTGCAGCGAACGGGGTTTTTTTTTGCAAATTAGGCAACACAGAGACGGCACCGAGCACGGCGTTGTACATGCCCTAACATAGGCCTCACATAACTCTACAGCATCTATGTATGTATAACTTGGATACTATTTAAGATGTGTGGAGTAGATGTTGTGAAATCTTCCGCGTATCTTCTGAGATTTACCACTATAGTATTTACAAGCTAGCGTCCGTTACCCATCGCATTTCTGCATGCGTGAAATAAATATTTCCCCAGTACATTCAACAACACAATATGAAAGGATAAGGGCATGCACAATAAAATGACATTAATCATTTGTAATCTTTGCCATATAAGATTTATGACGATGTAGATTAGAGGGAACGAGGAGAGAGAATGAAGCCGTCTAGAGCCTTATAGATGACTTTTTTGTTGTCATATGTATATTTTGTGACGACGTGTACAAATTATGAGGTTCTCTATAGACAACTTAGCGACAACCTTTTGAATGAGTTGTGTTTAATTTTGTCTATAGACAACCGTCTATATCATTATATATGTTCTAAAGTCATACATCAGATGACTAGAATAATAAGGTGAGGACTGAGAAGTGAATACCATACAAGAACAAGGATGAATCCACCGCGGGCTCAAGGAACACCATTACCCCCTCCCTGCGCGCTATCACCGGCCATGGCCATGGATGGATGTTGCCATGCTGCACTCGAATTGAGGTATGGTTGAATAGAGGAAGACGAAGTGGAAGGATTCGGGCCATAAATTGTTGTCTCCGTCCACAGGCGTCAAGTGTTCAAGGCCCAACTATGCAAGTCGCAACCGCAAGTTCGAAAGGCCTCACATTGACTTTAGTCCTCACCATATCCCGGGCATTCCAGATTGACACAACGCAATAAACAAGAGTGTCGAGATGATACGAGAGCTGAACTAATGCCGTGTGCCCATGCGGGGAAGCAAGGGCGGCCGTGCGACGAGCTAGAAAGGGGGAGGACCAGAGGAGGGGGCGGCATGAATAGACGGGGAGGCTGGGGGAGGATCAAAGGTGTGACTGTGTATTTTAGGGAGCTGGCCTGTAGCAAGCAGCCTAAGAAGAAGTAGGCAAATGGTATTTGTATTTTGTCTTGATTCTTACATCTTACTCTTTGTTGTTGTATACTAATAGGAAGCTGCTAACGCGAGACTGCTCTACTCTGCATGATGTGCTCTATTCTGTCATCCTACCCCATCAACCGCTGTCGCCCCGCTATCGTCTCCTGCACCTCTGGCAAGTGCTTCATCGGCTGCCGCCCCCGCCCTATCGACCCACCCCCCACACGACCCCTTTTGCATTTTCCACCCGCCGCATCTCCCCATCCACCGCCTACCGCCACCTCCCCCGGCCTGTGGAGCCTCACTGCACCACCGTGACTCTCCGCCCTAGCGCCGTTGTAGGCATTGCCCAACCTAACTTGTCGTCGTCTTCGCCATGCCATGCACCACCCTCCTTCGAACCCGTGGCCAATAGAGCCACCGTCACCCACCCCACCCTAACCCTAAATATCACCGCCGGTGTCCACCATCGCTAGAGAAGTTGCGATGGAGAGCTGGGTAGCTCAACAGCACAAAAGGGAGGGGGAGGTGTGATTGTGAAAGGTAGAAGGGAGAGAGGAGCGAAAGAGTGTGAACACTGCTGCTCACTCGTTTCTCCTGACGCATGACTTAGAGCGCAGAAGGATTATCAATAGTAATATAGTTGTATTTTATCTAGTGATCATTGATGAAATAAATTGGTATTCGGTATTTTGCTTTTTTTACTTTGCTTTTCTTTTATTGATATATGAATTTAGATTGTACGAGAGTATAAAATTATATTTGCTATGTTTATCTCATCGTTGTCCTTTGAGCCTTCTCGCTAATTCATGGTGGCTTTGCCACTGCACAACAAAGTCAACAACCTCTATCTGTGGCTTCGTCGAACGGACACAGAGCCTACTCTTTTTCAGCTTTTGACTTCAGTTTTTGGCTTTTCTACAGTAACTAGCTTTTAAACAGAGTGTCTTTTCAAGATAGGGTCTACTAGTTAATTATAGTACATACTGTACAGACTTCATTTATGTCGGCAAAAGCCGCACGTGAGTTTCAGTTACTCTGTAATCTCTCATACAAACAACCAAAAGCCACAAGTTGTAGCTAAAAACCATAAGTCGCAGCCAAAAAGAATAGGCCCGCATGCAATCAAACGCGGCGATGTAGAGAACGCCTACCCACCACACCTTGGCGTGTACGGCGTACCCACTTGTGTGCCCCGTTAACGTCGTCGTACGTGTCTGCTTGCCTCCCGATTGATCGATCGGTAAAAATCATTGCGAATTACTACGCGCACGCGGCAGATACGTACGTTTGTATATTGATGGTGCTTCCTCCTCAGCGACCCTGTCGGTAGGTGAGAAGTGAACAGAGATGCATGCCGATGCAGATGCAGGCGTCGAGAAAGCTAGCCAGCCTTGTGAAACAACCCAAATTTGAGTCTGGTTTGAATTTTACTGAATCTTGATCCCAATTGAACCTTGACCCAATTTAGCACCTCTTCCAACCATTCAAGCCTTCATTTCTTAGCCATACCACCTTTCCGGCCATTGGCATAAACCACCAAGCCGCCAGCACTATTCATCATCCAACAAATATCACCGCCAGCTTCCACCACCTTCCACGCCAGACAACGCTACAATGACCCATCAACACATCATACACCTCATCTGTAGAACCACTGACATCGCCCATCAATAGCCTTAACCACTGCCGGACAAGCCAAACCTGAGTTCGCCACTGCTGCCTCACTTCTCTCTCGGCCAACCAAACAACGCTCAAAATTTTGACCACTGTGCTGCGTCACCTGAGAAGGCACTCAAGTCTGACAGAGTTAATCTACTTGTCTTCAGGTCTAGTCGAATCTATGACCACGTTTTACAAGCACGACAGTCTATGACCACGGCAGTATCAATCACGTTCGAGTACTGTAGCGGTTGTAAAGGTACTGTAGCGGTCGTAAGAACACTGTAGCAGTCGTAGTCGTAAGGGGTTAGGAGTCGGAGCCTGTTTAGGATTCAAAGTGGTCATAAATGGAAAGTCGGGATGTTTCCGTGTTGGATTCTTAGTGTGGTATGCCATGTTAGTTTCAAAGTCTTGTATGTTGCTTCTCTATATTAAAAAAGAAATAGATGCAGACGTATTGCACTACATTGCATCATAAAGAAACGAAATCAATCTGAGTTTACTCATGTTCGCGTGTGTGATCTCGAAGGTTATCGATCACCACTCGTTTAAGTCCTGGGCGATTTTCCCAACAATTAATATCAGAGAATAAGGGGACGAAGTGATGCTTGGCAATGCTAGTGATTCATCGAAGTCAGGAGAGCTCATTAAGACCATGGGCAACGAACTCGATCCATCGAAGACAGGTGTGCTCATCAAGCCGCCGACGAGAAGCGCCATGATCCTGATTCAATATCCGATGTTGAGCGAAACAAATTACATCATATGGGCCATCAAGATGAAGTTAATCTTACGTTCGCTAGGGGTTTGGTCGGCAGTCGAAGATGGAGACGACAATAGCGACAAGGATCAAGGTGCGATGGTGGCCATCTTGCAAGCAGTGCCAGACGATGTAATGATGTCGATCGCCAAGAAGGAGATGGAGAAAGAAGCCTGGATCGCACTCAGGGAGATGGGGTAGGCGAAGATCGCGTCAAGAAAGCACGCACTCAAGTGCTCAAACGGTAACTGAGCAAATTGCTAATGGGAGACTCGGAGGCGATCACTGAGTACTTCATGAAACTCACCACTCTGGTGGGTGAGATCCGCTCACTCAGCGTGAAGCTGGAAGAAAGCGACATTGTCAAAAAGTTGTTCAGTTTGGTTCCTAATAGATTCCTCCAGATTATCAAAATGACCGAGCAGTTCGGTGATGTCAAAATGATGTCGGTCTCGAAGGCGATTGGCCGTCTCAGAACTTTTGAGGAATGACTCAAGTGTTAACGACACTCGAAGAACGGCGGAGACAAGCTACTCTTTACTGAATGTAAGTGAGAAGAGAGGAGCTTGAAAACTAAGAAGAACGAGGGCTTGAGCAGCACTCAGAGAAGAGGTTGAAATAGAAGAGGTTGGGGATGCGGCCGTGGACAAGACGGTGGCCAGGGAGAAGGCAACCGTGTTGTCAATGAATGATTGCTGGCAGACTTCGACAAGACCAAGGTTAAGTGCTTCAACTACAACGAGTACGGCCACTTTGCGAAAGAGTGTCCAAAGCCGAACCGAAGAGCAATGGTAAATCTCATAGCAAAGCAGAACAATGACAATTCTCAGTTGCTGATGATCAAAGTATGTGAACTCGTCCATACAGTCCCAACACCTGAAGAAGAGGTATTCTTGCATGAAGAAAAGGTGACGCTGAAGCTAAGCGACACCCAAAATAAGGCTTGGTACCTAGACACTGGTGCAAGTAACCACATGACCGGACGCATGGAAAAGTTTGCCGCGATTAACATGAAGGTAAAAGGCTCAGTCAAATTTAGAGATGGTTCGGCTATGGAGATACAAGGAGGGGGCTCGAAGGTTGTCGTTCATTGCTCGTCTAGGTCCTGGGCGATTTCCCCAACAAAGTCCATGACGCCAATCCATGTGCCACGCTTCCCCGAACCATCCTCACGCTTCCTCTGCCATGGCCATGTGCCGATGCCTTAGTGGCGCTCTCCCTGCTCTGAACCACCTTTCTTCCTCTATAAAAGCCCGTGAGCTCACTCCATAGCAAACATAGGCGTCCTAGAAACCTCCACACCCCTCCAATTTCACTCATCGACCATCGTGTCATCGTTCTCATCGAAAGACCTCCAAGCCTAGCCTCAATTCATCTCATTCGGTTCATTACTTTTCAATAGCTTGCTTCTGTAGCTTCCTTATGCCCCTAGTAACACCACCAAAGACTTGCCATAAACTTCCTTGTCTCCTAGCTCGCCGGCGCCTAGGTCCACCATCTGGCCGCACCCCTTCACTGTTGGCAGCCTGCCTCCGACCACCACCACCCAAGACGATGCCACCCACGCCACCTGAGCCACCTGTAGATGATTAAGCTACAACCAATTTGGCCGAAGAAGCCTCTTGTAGCTCTTGTGTCGTTCAAAAGCTCCGAGAGCTCCTTCCCTCACCGCCGGCCATTGTTTGTGTTTTAGCCGCCCCCACCCCCAAAAATGGATCCCTTGGAGCTCCTAGAACCCAAACATGGCCTCAGAACCTATCGCAAACTGCTGCAGCCCCACCAATCACTGCCACTCGCTTGCTCTATTTTCAGTCGCCATAGCAAACGGCTGAAGAAGATGAACAATGTCTGGGTTTTAGGCCGAACAGTAAAAGGCCGGTTCTTTAATGGGTTGGACTGGCTCATTTCACTGTGAATTACTGTTCACTCAGATCCAGTACTTTAGCATACCAACCCGTTAGCAAATAGTAAAAATCCAACACTGTAGCGATCGAATCCAAAATGAATAGTAAAAAAACCTGTTACTGTTCACTCATACCCAAAAATACAAAATATACCCATTTCATTTGTTTCAAGCCCGTTTATCCTATTCTCAGCCCCATTTTCCCGTGTCAGACCCCAATAAAAACTTAGCAAGTCCAGATGTCATTCCAAACCCACCTCTAGCACTATTTCAACCATTACTATATAGCGAAACCCTAAAAACACATATATACCTATTTTGATCACCTTGAGCCCATCTATACCATTCCCATCTCCGTTCCACCATCCTAAGCTTCGATAAAACTCAAACCCACCCAGATGATATTTCAACTCCACTCCCAATTCCGTCCATACCCGCAACCATTCACAAAAAATCCATATAACACCTATATACTTCTTTGACCATCTTGAACCCCGTCTAGCCTAATTCCAACTCCATCCAGCCAAACCAAACCAAACACCGCCTAAACCCTTAACCACTCGAACTTATTTTCTTTATGTCTTTTGGTTATTTTATTGTATTTTATTCCCAGCTTGCATTCTATAAAGCAGGAACTCATTTGCATTCATTTTCTACGCTAGTATTCGTACCACATGAGTTAGTCAACAGAAGAACTACAAGAGCAGTCTAACCAAAAGATTACATTGAAATAATCAGAGACTACGGACAAGGAGGCAAGTCGCATGTTTTGATTATATTGAACCTACATTCCTTTAATTACTTATTTATCAGTATTTTTTATTATATTATTTGTGCACTATTATTTTGTGTACAACAAATGTTTAGAATGACAGGATATTTAGTTATGCCCTACCGCCTGAAAAAATGTTATAAGTATTCGTGTTAGGGTTACGACCGCACTCAAACGTTTCTGTGAGAGTTTTCTTCGGTTCTTATGATTGTAAGTTAAGTTTTAGACTTAAATGCCCGTTAAAGTTTCTAAAGTTGACCATTAGATTTTATTTTAATTAAATTACTCTTTAAATTAGTATGATATTTCTTCTATTCGTAACAAAACTCCTAAACTGTTTTGGGACATACGATGCCCCTGTTCCAAGAAACAGAGTGTTACACCCTGCCTCGTAACGGATGCATGGCTCGCTGGCTCTGCAATATGGCAGCCACATCTCGGTCTCCGCGCGACACGGCAGCACCTCGTCATGCCACTGTTGACGTGCGGGCGCTTGCGTGCATCCAAGCCGGCGCAGCCCAGGGTGCAGATATAAATAGGGGCAGGAGCGCAGAGGGAAAGAGCCATCACAACGCATACACACACGCAACGTATCACAAGAGAGAGACAGAATGGGGGGACGCAGCAAGAAGCGTGGTAGGGATTACTACTAGGGATTACTTGAGAACTACTTTACAAAATTACGCATGCTTAATCCACTTACTTGTGTTAAAATTTGGATTACTAGTTATACTTTGTTTGTTTTTTTTTGTGGGTTTCAATCAGGTGGTAAGAAGGGGGCCTGCCGTGAGGGGGAGAAGATGGCGGAGGGCTCGGGCGGGGAGGAGGGGAGCAACAGGCTGCCGATGGCCAACGTCGTGCGCCTGATGAGGCAGGTGCTGCCGCCGAACGTCAAGATCGCCGAGTCCGCCAAGCAGCTCACCCACGACTGCGCGGTCGAGTTCGTCGGGTTCGTCGGCGGCGAGGCGTCGGACCGGGCCAGGGCTGAGCACCGCCGCACCATAGCACCGGAAGACTTCACCTGGTCTTTCCAGAGCCTCGGATTCGACAGCTACGTGGAGCCCATGAAGACCTACATCCGCGGCTACCGCGAGTACGAGAGCACCCGTGGGAGCAGTGGTGCGCTGCGGCCTCCGCAGGCGGCCGTGACGGCGCCGGGGTCGCCTGGCGCACCGAGCTTTACCGACGAGGAGCTGCAGTTTCTCAAGTCGGTAGTCCCTCCGCCGGAGGGCGGTTATGACGGCGCGGCAAGCTCGTCCGCCGAGGCAACACCGCCTGCCGCGCACGGCTATGGCTACACTGGATACATGTAACAGTTCGATCTGTTGCATGGATGTCTAAGATGTAGCAATATGTATTGGTTTTTCTTTTTTGCATAAAGCAAAAAACAATATATTGAATAACAAGTGTGTCTTAGCTGTGCACCCCCCTGTGTATGTGATGATCCTTTCATAGATCATTAAAGAAATGAAGTTAAAAAGTTTGATGTTTGCATCAGAAATTTTTTTGCTATTTGCATATCTTTAAGTCGGAGGTCGCCGGAGGAACTGATGTCGTCATACGGGCCAGTTTTGATTCAAAATACGAGGCTATGGATATAATGACGTATATTCTGAGATAAGAAAAGACGAGCTAATCGTTCAATCTGCACAGAGAAATGTCGGCTGGCAGGGGCAATGGACTTGGGTGAACTGTGGGTCTAAGCGCTTCGCCCGTCCTGTAATGGGTTGTTGTAGGTTGTAAACCAGCTAGCTAGCTTGTAAATTGGTCTTTCGCTCTTTCAGTGTAACCTGGCTTTGTTCGGGCAATGCTTGTATGGCGGACCTTTTTCTACTTAATTAATGCAAAGATGTGCAAATCTCCTGCGTGTTGAAATAAATCTCAAAGTCGTAGATCATACACATGAGGATATACGTTATATGTTTTTCCTATATATATATATATATATATATATATATATATATATATATATATATATATATATATATATATATATATATATATATATATATATATATATATATATATATATATATATATATATATATATATATATATATATATATACACTACTTCTTTTGTTGATGTAAATCAAACGAGAAAATTAGAATATCTATAAACATATTCACTTGCTTCTAAAGATACGAGAGAGAAGTTTACAAAATACAACGGGTCAATACGTAATTTGAACAAGGCAAAAACGCGTGTCATAGCATAAATGTGAATTCATTAATTTGTATTTGAATTGTGCCTAGGAATATCTTGTGTATTAATTTTGCAATATGTTATTCTAATTGTATCCATATCGACAACAAGCGTTACACTAGTGGGGAGGCAATGGCGGACTCAGGATTTTTATGATGGATGTTTGAATTTCAGAGCTTAAGTTGCTCGAATATGTCGATACCACAGCGCACCGTCCTCCCCCCCCCAAAATACCAATACAACGATACGTGTATGTAGATATAATAAAAATGCATAAATTACAGAAATTAATGATTTCTTATGAGGAAATGGGCGACATAAGGCGAGCATAATTATATGAATTAAACAACAAATTATAGAGATAAATGAGAGTTGTATATCTTGTTGATCTTGCCTTTTTCTTGCTATTTTCCCATCATCAAGAACTGTCCATTTAAGAGAAAATTGTATGTTCCTTTCATGGAGTAAAACAGGCCAAGAAAGTAAATAAGTGGAGTGGGGTGGAGCACATCTAGGCCCCGTTTGGCACAGCTCAGCTTCACTAGTGAAGCTGTTTTTTTTGTTTTAGCTTCACGAGCAGCTTCACCGGTGAAGCTAAAACTGTTTTGGAAAACTGTTTGGCAAAACAGCTTCACCAACAGCTTCATGCATGGCTGAAAGAGGGCAATTGTCCAAGATGCCCCTGTCTACCTGACTTGTTCTAACTTTTGGAGTTGTATGTTTGTATATGGTCATATGAATTAAAAAATAATATATTTGAATGAGTATGAATTAAAAAATTAAAATCATTAGAGAAGTGCGAACGGGAGGAGAGAAAACAGGCGTGGGGACCCAGTGGCAAAGTGCTGTAATTTCTGTCAACTACAAGGGCAGTGGGTTCCTAGAACTGCGAGCCTGAGGGAGAGAGCTGTGAAAAGCTACTATTTTCAGCTTCACCCCACCATATTCCCTTGTGAGAGCATGATTTAAGGAGCTTCATCCATGAAGCTGTTTGCAAAAAGGGTGTTTGGCAAAAAACAGCTCACAACAGCTCATGAAGCTGTTGATGAAGCTGTGCCAAACAGGGCGAATACAATAAGTTGGAGGTGCTACTTACTTCCCAATATCACGCTCCTTCCCGGCTACTGCGCTGCTCCCTTCCTGTTGCCCGCTCCCTACCTCCATGTTCGTTGTACCACTGCCCGCTTGCTCGCGACACCTCTCTGCTTGCCCGCGCTGCCACACGCTCACCTTGCACCACGCACCGCCTCACGCATGATTATCATCACATCATGGCACCACGTCCGCGTCTGCCGGTCGTCACTTGCCTCTAGCCTGCACCTCCGTCCGCTCGCCACTCGAAGGCCGAAGCCGCCTCCCACACAGACAGCCACAAGATGAGAAATAAAACAAATGTTAGAATTTTGTTTATATCTTTATCTCTTTGGGCGTGAGGAGGGCTGAGGTGGAAAGAAATATGGGTCTAATGTATTACATGGGCTGTGCGCGAGATACGAGGAGTGCGGGTTGAATTTATTTACAGGCATAAAATACAGTTTTAACACAATTAATATTATATACATCTAATATAACTACTATATACCTGGTATTTTATATAAACAAATTTGGGTGTTCGGCTGAACACCTGTAACATCCTGAAAAATATAAATAATAAATTATGAAGTTTTTGGATTATTTTATTTGTTTTCCATTTGAATTTGGAGTTTATTGACTTTTTGTAAATATAAAGGAATTTCGAAAGTAAAAAGAGGGAAGAAATCCATACATAAAATGATATAACATGAGCATCAAATAAAGAATCTGAAAAGATGATCCATAAAATAACAAAGGAGGATAACATTTATACATATATGCAAACACATATGAATAACAAGGGAAGTAAATAAATTAAATACCAAAAATAGTTGAAAATATTTTTGTTAGGTGCAGAAGGTCCTCATGAGATTCTTTGAAATTTTCTGAAATTTTTGGAAGTAATTTCAGATTTTTCTGAGATTTATTCAATTAACTGCGCATTTATGAAAATCCTGAAAAATAAAAATGAAAAATCACCCTCCTTCTCCCCTCGGGCCGACACCTGGCCGGCCCGATGCGCGACGCGTCGCCCGCGCCCTCCATCGAGCGGCCCGGCTTCCGCGGGCGCAGCACGCGCCGCTGCCATGCGGGCCCGCATCCCGCCCGCGCCTCTCCTCCCGCTGCCGCGTGGCCGCGCGGACGCCCGCGTGCGCAGCGCGCCCGCTCCCTCTGCGCCGTGGCCCCGCTCCCTCGCGCGAGACATCTCTCTGGCCGGTGGACCCGCCTGCGCTCGCGCTCCTCTCTTTCTTCTTCCTCCCTCCTTCTCCACGCGCCCGCGCCATTGCTCCCCTCGCGCTCGCGCCTCTGCCGCAGCAAATCCTTCGGGACCAGTCAAAGGACCAACAGGAGGGGGGAAGCACCTCTCCCACCCCCTCTCTCCCACAAAATCCCGGCGAGATTTGCTTCCATTCCCCCTCGCCAGCGTGAACAGGGCGGCGGCCACACGTCGACCTCGCCGCGCGCCTCTCTCCGGCTATAAAAGCCTCACCTGGAGAGCGCAATCGCGCCGCGCTACCTTTTTCTCCCCTCCCCTGAAAGCAATTGGTCCGAGAGCCCCCTTAACGCAGTCGGCCCTCTCCTTCTTCCCGAACTCCGGCGCCGCCCTCCCCGCCGATTCTCGCCATAATAAACCGATTGCATTCGCCCACACCATCCTCGGGGCGTCGCCTACACATTCCAGGCCTTCCCCACGCCTCCCGTGGTCTCTACTTCGCCGGCCACGGTAGCCGTCCCCGAGCCACCGCCGTTGCACGCCGCCGGCCCGCCACCGTGCCCCATCACCCTCGCCGGTTTCACCAGAAGCACCACTGCAGCGCGGGGATTACATTCTACGCAACCCCAGACCTCCCCGATCACCGCTCGCCGCCGGCCGCTGCCGTCTTCGACTTCCTCTGGCCGGCCACCTCCGAGAGCCACCTCAAAACGGTATGCTACCCTTATGGGGTAGGCAAAGCCTCCCCGCCCACTTGGTCACCAGCGCGCTTCTCTTCCCCCTCCCGCTCCCGCGGCGCGCGTTCGAGCCCCCGGCTCCGCGCCTGCGGTCGAGCGATTTCTTTTAAAATCCCCGCTGACAGGTGGGCCCCACCTGTCGGCCAGTGCAGCAGGAGCGGCCCGCTGACCCCTGGGCCCCGCGGGTCAATGGCACGTCTGCAATGAGACCCTGCTGACAGATGGGCCCCATTGAACAGTACCTGGACCCACTTGTCAGCGGCACGGTAATAAAAGAATTAAAATAAAAAGAAAAGTGACATGTGGGACCCACTGTTAGAAAATTAATAATTTTTGGAATTAACTGAACTGAGAACTTCAAATGATCATAACTTTTTTATTTTAACTCCAAATTGAGTAAGACAAATTTCTAAATTCATCTAAAATCAAGATCTATCTAATGGAACTAAAATCATAATTTTTAGAGTTCATTTGAATTTCTGGTGTTATTTGGTTTGATTTGCTGCTTTTCTTTTCTTTGTACAAATTTTGGGCGCACGCTAAAATAGCTTACGAAGCGCAAGAAGAGGAGATCGAGGCAGCAACGACACTAGAAGCACCAGAGAATCCGGATCCCGACCACTGTGACCAAGGCGAGTCAATACGTACCTTGACCATGTTGATCCTATGTTTTCTGCAAATTACCTTGTCTTAAATTATCAAATTGCATGCTGTTAATTTATATACAAATACATGCTTAATTTGATATTCTAGTTATGTGCCCATTGTTTACCTTGAATAATATTACCCCTCCTTTGGAATATTTGAATATCTGAACCTTGTCACCCTAGCAAAGTTATAGTGTTATTATTTCGAAAATAAGTCCATAACTATACGCCATGCTTAGTACTGCTTAGACAATCGGGGGCATCAAAAATGCCCCAAAACATCACTTTGAAACATGAAAGACTGATTTGGGCAGTCATGGTGGGAATGACTGGTATACTTGGTTATGGATATTTTATGTCCCCAAAAACCCCAACATGCTTAAAGATCTGGGCGGACTAGTTCGAGAGTGTGAATATGTGGTGCAGTGGAAGCACAAAGTGGGTTAATGGTAGACCGCCCAGATAACCCTAAGGACCGAATCTTGTCATGTCACCCGTGTAAAACAGTACAACCACAAGTCTGTAAAGTACAACTTGGCTAAGTAAATTTATCAAAACCCCCGGACTCATCTCACTATTAGGGGGAGAGAAGTAATTATGCAAGGGCAAGGGGAGGCCTAAAGGGACACCGAGTGGAGGGTGAAGTTTCCCAGTCGTGCTAGCGCAGAGGGGAGTGGAGCCCGTACGCTAGTAGCTGTGGGGAACATCCCGTGCAACATATGGGACACACCGCAAGTGGGCAGTCTCCCATAGGGTGAGATGACAAAAGGGACTAGATATTTTGAAAAGTCACTGTGATGGTCTGCTCAACCACATGACTAAGGAATTGTGTGGGGCAATGAGTTGATTGTCTCTTGTGGTGAAAGTGTACAAACTCTGCAGAGTCAAAACTATTCGAATAGCCGTGCCCACGGTCAAGGGCGGGCATGGGAACTTAACCAGATATAGTTCTATTTCAAAATGTTTTGTGGGATGGAAAAGTGGAGGGCAGTGTAAGGCCCTAGTTTGGAATTGTCCTGGGTGTCGTCCCAGTGGTAAGTTAAGCGGCTATAACGCTGAAAAATGTTATACGATGTGATGTCATATGTATGGAAAGTCATGTTAGTATTCCTTGAACATTATGATTTATTCCAAAGCTGCTAGGTCTCAGGAAATTTTACGTATTGTATTTCAAAAAGTGGCATTACTAATCTTATGAACTAAAACATGGGTGAAATAAACAGGGTTGTGAGAAAAAGAGATAGGTGTTGTAGTATGCACATAAAAGTATTGGTGGATTCAGGTCGATCATGAATAGGAAATGCTAGTGTGGGTTCTGAGAAAATAAATTAGTGGGATCCAGCTGAATAGATAGGCTAGATAAATGATCTAATTGGATTTTCAGGAATTTGGGGGAAATGATACAAGTATTGGATTATAATTCTTGATTAGTGATATTCTTGATGGATATATAATAGTGAATTGATTTTGGAGAATTAGAGAGTGCAAAGGTAAATTGCTGGAATACTACACTAATGATTAAAACAAATTCTCGGAAGATATTGGCGATAATGAGAATTAATAGGAGTTGATCAATTACTAGAGGGATGAGTTGAATTCTGAGAAGATTAGAGGATTCATAACAACTAATGGATTATAATCTTGGTAAATTGAATTGTTGTAGAGGTATATTTGTGGATTAGCTAGTGATAGATAATAAGAAAAAGAGATAGATTACTGGATTATGATTTTTGAATCAATGACGAAAAGGATTGAATACGAATGATATCGGTGGATTGGAAAGTAGTTATGTTAGAGAATCTTTAGAATTCAGGGGTGATGAGCTGATGATTAGTAATGACAGGTTTGGATTATTAGTAATTCAGGATGCAAGGTATGATCGGTGGATTAACTAAATGATGGCACTTGCTGTTGGAGTTTTAGACAGCAGTCAATAAAGAAAGTGCATATTTGAGGATTACGTAAATTTTGGCAATTGTAGAATGTAGTTAGGTAGCAGTAATAACACTTCGATTAAATAAGAGTAATAATGCTGCTAAAAGCAATTTATGGCAAATAAAATAACCCGAGCCTCTCCTTTGTTAAGCCATGCATACTATTTATTTGCATACTGTGTATTGGCTCGCGGAGCACGGGGTCGGAGTGCTCACGCTCGCTTTTGCGACAAAATTCAGAATCAAGACTCAAATCACCTCGCCTCAGCGACAAGATTGGACAAGCCGGCAGAAAAGATGAAGATGTAAAGGGCTAGGTCGCGAACCTCCAGTTGGCTGCCTGTGGGCATGTCCTGAAGGTCCCACCTGTGTGCTTCGTTCTTCCGCTGCTGCAATTTAATGATTTCGGCCTCATCGGCCCATGAGTAAGTCTACTATTTTATTTACGCTTCCGCATGATATGCATTTTGATACTCATTACTGTGACTGTGTGCACTATCTACTGATCTAGGGAATAGTGCAATTAACACAGTAGATTCTGGACAAATAAATCCAGGTCTGACAGCTTTGGTATCAGAGCATATCGACTGCAGGTCGTGACCTAGTTAGCCTGGTCGTTAGTCTATGACTAGAATTATTTTCTCAGTATCTATTTTCACAAAACTAAGAGGTATTGCTCAATCTCAACTCTCTTAGCTAATTCCCCTCATCTATATGCCACCCTAGCCGTTTTACTTCTGAAGTTCTCTTACCCCGAAGTTCAAAGCGATAAAAATCCAGTACTCCTCTTGTAATTTTCTATGGGAACCCGCTCTAGGCTAAGAATCATGATGTTGAACCTTGAGGCTTAATCTCAACAATTGTTTTACTTTGGAGGTAACAATAATGTGAATATGGATGAACGTATTCGTGGACCGTAAATAAATAGAAGGCCTAGGTAGCTGAATTAAATGGCTCTTGGAGAAATAACAACACTGATAAATTGTAAAATTCCTGGGAGATATTTATAATAATGGAAAAATAGGAGATAATCGATAGTTGAAGGATTAACTAAAATTCTTAGAAATTGGAGATATGATCACAACTATTGGAGTATAAACCTGATTAATAACATAACTCTTGGAGGATGTATGTAATAATGAAACAAAATGGAAATAGTGAATATTTAGGTTGATCTCTAGAGGGGCAACTTATGGAATTGAATTAATAACGTCATATTGGATTACTAGGGAGTCTCGATGCAAACATCATCGGTGAATCTAAAATAAAGAATAATAGGCATCCCTTGGCTTGAGGAACTAATCAAGATAGCAGATAATAAATCTGAGATTGGGATTATATGGACATAGTGAAATATGAGAATTGAAATATAAATCTATGGCGGAAGCTAGGATTTATGTGAAGATTAGATACCCATAACAGGAAAAAAAATTGAAAACACACAATAGAAAGTGTATGACCGGTGGATTGAATAAATAAAAGATATTCGCAGTTTGGATTGTAGACGGCGAAATGCCGTGATTAATTAGTGAAAAGGGATAACCTACATGCAACTTACCAAAAGAGGAAGTTAAATTATCAAGGCTATCGGATTCTAGGCCTTATGTAAAAAGATCATATGGGGAGCAAATTAAATCAACGATGGATATTGGAGGTATTAGTATACTGAAGGGTGTTGTAAGGAGATGTATTTACAAAACAATTACAAGAATGAGTACAAATTATCCCAAAACACTTTCCTCCTCCTTCTATGGATTTCAAGAGAAAATTTAATTCACCTTCTCTTATTCTTGCTTCAAAATTTAAGACCAGGATCGTCAAAGATGGTCAAGAAGTTAAGGTGATCTCATTTTCAACGAACTATGTAGATGAACCCTGCGCCCTCTTATGTGTGCTTTCCCCGAGTAGGCGTTGTACTGTTGCCAGATTTTCATTTGGGCCCTGTGCACTGCCTTCTTGCCCTTGGGCATCTTATTTCGCAGTCACGGGAACAACTTGCTTATAAAATTTTGAATGGGTTTAGAATATCTGATCTCTACAATTTAATACTCATCTCATGTTATTCCCTCTCACCTTCTCTGGAAAATCCTATCAGGCCCGATGGATAGCAGCAAGACAACTGCCACAATCAGACGCAAGGGAGGGAGAATAATAATTGATGCTCGCCAAAACCCTAATCGTCCCTACCATCTGTCACCAAACCCTACTCCGCGAAGAGTACCAAAAGGAGGCAGTCACAATAAAAATAACAGCAGGACTGCTCCAGGCAACCCTCAAAAAGACCTTACTTGTTTTAGTTGTGGAAATGTGGGACACTATGCCTATAGATGCCCCCAAAGGAATCTAGAAACACCAGCAAAGGATGCCATCGCCACCAACCCTAACCCTAAAAAGGAAAGATGCACTAATATCAATAGCCCCAGCCATACGTACCAACCCTCACATAACCTCACCCTGCAAGAAATGTCAAGGAGAAGCCATCACAATGAAAGTAACAGCAGCCCTGTATCAAGTAGGCCTCAAGGGAAGAAGCGCAAATGCTACCACTGCTGCGAATCAAGGCATTACGCGAAGAGTTGCCCCGTTAAGAGGAAAGACAAGCAGGTAATGGATGCCGTCACCATCAGCTTCAGCTCCGACGAAGAAAATCCTATCAACTCCAAAGAAGAACAAGCTGCAACCACCAAGGTACTGCCACTAGACCAGGAAGCTACACGGAATAATATATGCCCTGAATGTGACAAAGCAGGACATGTCGCACAACACTGTCCTCCATTACGACAAATAGGACAAGGAGCATGTTTCACATGTGGGCAGACCGGACATTACTACTACAATTGCCCAGTTCCCTATTGCTTATACTGCAAGAAATACCATTACCCGGATGACTGCCTCAAGACCCTAATAGCTTGCAGGCGTTGTGGAGCAAAGGGACATGAGAAAAGTCAATGTACGGTTAACTGCCCCAACTGTGGAGGAGACCACCTGCCAGGAGAATGTCCAACGAGAAAGATGACCTGTTTTCTCTGTGAAGGACAAGACCATTGCCCCAAGGACTGCTTCATGAGCCCGTTGCTGACCAAAGCAGCTGAGATACAACGGATGAGTCTCCAAGCCGCCATAGGGCTTGTCATGCCTGAAGTTAAAAAGGATGACTGGTGTCTGTTACCATTTATTTAAGGGGGGTAGCAAGAGAAGTGATACCTTGGGCATTTTGGTGCATGTTGGAGAGCTACTATGATGTATAATTACTTTTGGGAGTACTGATATGATGTATGACTACCTTGGAAGTGTAATAATATTATATTGGATCTAATCAAATCAGGCCGAGAAGATTTACAAGATCCTCACGACAAGCTAAATCCTAAACCCTGTTGCTAGCCAAATTTAGTCTCACCTGTATCTTTCTACTCTACCGGAATCTCGGGGTCGAGATTCATTTAAGGGGGGTAGATTTGTAACATCCTGAAAAATATAAATAATAAATTATGAAGTTTTTGGATTATTTTATTTGTTTTCCATTTGAATTTGGAGTTTATTGACTTTTTGTAAATATAAAGGAATTTCGAAAGTAAAAAGAGGGAAGAAATCCATACATAAAATGATATAACATGAGCATCAAATAAAGAATCTGAAAAGATGATCCATAAAATAACAAAGGAGGATAACATTTATACATATATGCAAACACATATGAATAACAAGGGAAGTAAATAAATTAAATACCAAAAATAGTTGAAAATATTTTTGTTAGGTGCAGAAGGTCCTCATGAGATTCTTTGAAATTTTCTGAAATTTTTGGAAGTAATTTCAGATTTTTCTGAGATTTATTCAATTAACTGCGCATTTATGAAAATCCTGAAAAATAAAAATGAAAAATCACCCTCCTTCTCCCCTCGGGCCGACACCTGGCCGGCCCGATGCGCGACGCGTCGCCCGCGCCCTCCATCGAGCGGCCCGGCTTCCGCGGGCGCAGCACGCGCCGCTGCCATGCGGGCCCGCATCCCGCCCGCGCCTCTCCTCCCGCTGCCGCGTGGCCGCGCGGACGCCCGCGTGCGCAGCGCGCCCGCTCCCTCTGCGCCGTGGCCCCGCTCCCTCGCGCGAGACATCTCTCTGGCCGGTGGACCCGCCTGCGCTCGCGCTCCTCTCTTTCTTCTTCCTCCCTCCTTCTCCACGCGCCCGCGCCATTGCTCCCCTCGCGCTCGCACCTCTGCCGCAGCAAATCCTTCGGGACCAGTCAAAGGACCAACAGGAGGGGGGAAGCACCTCTCCCACCCCCTCTCTCCCACAAAATCCCGGCGAGATTTGCTTCCATTCCCCCTCGCCAGCGTGAACAGGGCGGCGGCCACACGTCGACCTCGCCGCGCGCCTCTCTCCGGCTATAAAAGCCTCACCTGGAGAGCGCAATCGCGCCGCGCTACCTTTTTCTCCCCTCCCCTGAAAGCAATTGGTCCGAGAGCCCCCTTAACGCAGTCGGCCCTCTCCTTCTTCCCGAACTCCGGCGCCGCCCTCCCCGCCGATTCTCGCCATAATAAACCGATTGCATTCGCCCACACCATCCTCGGGGCGTCGCCTACACATTCCAGGCCTTCCCCACGCCTCCCGTGGTCTCTACTTCGCCGGCCACGGTAGCCGTCCCCGAGCCGCCGCCGTTGCACGCCGCCGGCCCGCCACCGTGCCCCATCACCCTCGCCGGTTTCACCAGAAGCACCACTGCAGCGCGGGGATTACATTCTACGCAACCCCAGACCTCCCCGATCACCGCTCGCCGCCGGCCGCTGCCGTCTTCGACTTCCTCTGGCCGGCCGCCTCCGAGAGCCACCTCAAAACGGTATGCTACCCTTATGGGGTAGGCAAAGCCTCCCCGCCCACTTGGTCACCAGCGCGCTTCTCTTCCCCCTCCCGCTCCCGCGGCGCGCGTTCGAGCCCCCGGCTCCGCGCCTGTGGTCGAGCGATTTCTTTTAAAATCCCCGCTGACAGGTGGGCCCCACCTGTCGGCCAGTGCAGCAGGAGCGGCCCGCTGACCCCTGGGCCCCGCGGGTCAATGGCACGTCTGCAATGAGACCCTGCTGACAGATGGGCCCCATTGAACAGTACCTGGACCCACTTGTCAGCGGCACGGTAATAAAAGAATTAAAATAAAAAGAAAAGTGACATGTGGGACCCACTGTTAGAAAATTAATAATTTTTGGAATTAACTGAACTGAGAACTTCAAATGATCATAACTTTTTTATTTTAACTCCAAATTGAGTAAGACAAATTTCTAAATTCATCTAAAATCAAGATCTATCTAATGGAACTAAAATCATAATTTTTAGAGTTCATTTGAATTTCTGGTGTTATTTGGTTTGATTTGCTGCTTTTCTTTTCTTTGTACAAATTTTGGGCGCACGCTAAAATAGCTTACGAAGCGCAAGAAGAGGAGATCGAGGCAGCAACGACACTAGAAGCACCAGAGAATCCGGATCCCGACCACTGTGACCAAGGCGAGTCAATACGTACCTTGACCATGTTGATCCTATGTTTTCTGCAAATTACCTTGTCTTAAATTATCAAATTGCATGCTGTTAATTTATATACAAATACATGCTTAATTTGATATTCTAGTTATGTGCCCATTGTTTACCTTGAATAATATTACCCCTCCTTTGGAATATTTGAATATCTGAACCTTGTCACCCTAGCAAAGTTATAGTGTTATTATTTCGAAAATAAGTCCATAACTATACGCCATGCTTAGTACTGCTTAGACAATCGGGGGCATCAAAAATGCCCCAAAACATCACTTTGAAACATGAAAGACTGATTTGGGCAGTCATGGTGGGAATGACTGGTATACTTGGTTATGGATATTTTATGTCCCCAAAAACCCCAACATGCTTAAAGATCTGGGCGGACTAGTTCGAGAGTGTGAATATGTGGTGCAGTGGAAGCACAAAGTGGGTTAATGGTAGACCGCCCAGATAACCCTAAGGACCGAATCTTGTCATGTCACCCGTGTAAAACAGTACAACCACAAGTCTGTAAAGTACAACTTGGCTAAGTAAATTTATCAAAACCCCCGGACTCATCTCACTATTAGGGGGAGAGAAGTAATTATGCAAGGGCAAGGGGAGGCCTAAAGGGACACCGAGTGGAGGGTGAAGTTTCCCAGTCGTGCTAGCGCAGAGGGGAGTGGAGCCCGTACGCTAGTAGCTGTGGGGAACATCCCGTGCAACATATGGGACACACCGCAAGTGGGCAGTCTCCCATAGGGTGAGATGACAAAAGGGACTAGATATTTTGAAAAGTCACTGTGATGGTCTGCTCAACCACATGACTAAGGAATTGTGTGGGGCAATGAGTTGATTGTCTCTTGTGGTGAAAGTGTACAAACTCTGCAGAGTCAAAACTATTCGAATAGCCGTGCCCACGGTCAAGGGCGGGCATGAGAACTTAACCAGATATAGTTCTATTTCAAAATGTTTTGTGGGATGGAAAAGTGGAGGGCAGTGTAAGGCCCTAGTTTGGAATTGTCCTGGGTGTCGTCCCAGTGGTAAGTTAAGCGGCTATAACGCTGAAAAATGTTATACGATGTGATGTCATATGTATGGAAAGTCATGTTAGTATTCCTTGAACATTATGATTTATTCCAAAGCTGCTAGGTCTCAGGAAATTTTACGTATTGTATTTCAAAAAGTGGCATTACTAATCTTATGAACTAAAACATGGGTGAAATAAACAGGGTTGTGAGAAAAAGAGATAGGTGTTGTAGTATGCACATAAAAGTATTGGTGGATTCAGGTCGATCATGAATAGGAAATGCTAGTGTGGGTTCTGAGAAAATAAATTAGTGGGATCCAGCTGAATAGATAGGCTAGATAAATGATCTAATTGGATTTTCAGGAATTTGGGGGAAATGATACAAGTATTGGATTATAATTCTTGATTAGTGATATTCTTGATGGATATATAATAGTGAATTGATTTTGGAGAATTAGAGAGTGCAAAGGTAAATTGCTGGAATACTACACTAATGATTAAAACAAATTCTCGGAAGATATTGGCGATAATGAGAATTAATAGGAGTTGATCAATTACTAGAGGGATGAGTTGAATTCTGAGAAGATTAGAGGATTCATAACAACTAATGGATTATAATCTTGGTAAATTGAATTGTTGTAGAGGTATATTTGTGGATTAGCTAGTGATAGATAATAAGAAAAAGAGATAGATTACTGGATTATGATTTTTGAATCAATGACGAAAAGGATTGAATACGAATGATATCGGTGGATTGGAAAGTAGTTATGTTAGAGAATCTTTAGAATTCAGGGGTGATGAGCTGATGATTAGTAATGACAGGTTTGGATTATTAGTAATTCAGGATGCAAGGTATGATCGGTGGATTAACTAAATGATGGCACTTGCTGTTGGAGTTTTAGACAGCAGTCAATAAAGAAAGTGCATATTTGAGGATTACGTAAATTTTGGCAATTGTAGAATGTAGTTAGGTAGCAGTAATAACACTTCAATTAAATAAGAGTAATAATGCTGCTAAAAGCAATTTATGGCAAATAAAATAACCCGAGCCTCTCCTTTGTTAAGCCATGCATACTATTTATTTGCATACTGTGTATTGGCTCGCGGAGCACGGGGTCGGAGTGCTCACGCTCGCTTTTGCGACAAAATTCAGAATCAAGACTCAAATCACCTCGCCTCAGCGACAAGATTGGACAAGCCGGCAGAAAAGATGAAGATGTAAAGGGCTAGGTCGCGAACCTCCAGTTGGCTGCCTGTGGGCATGTCCTGAAGGTCCCACCTGTGTGCTTCGTTCTTCCGCTGCTGCAATTTAATGATTTCGGCCTCATCGGCCCATGAGTAAGTCTACTATTTTATTTACGCTTCCGCATGATATGCATTTTGATACTCATTACTGTGACTGTGTGCACTATCTACTGATCTAGGGAATAGTGCAATTAACACAGTAGATTCTGGACAAATAAATCCAGGTCTGGCAACACCCATGCGCTATAGCAAATCCACCCATGTGTGGAGGTGATGCGTTGGGTGGCGGCGGGGGTGGTGGAAGGGTGGGGGTTTTAGAGTTGGGAGCAATGGGCCAATAGGAGTGTCGTGGATCATCCGACGGATATCTAATGGTTGCAAGATTTGGCTGATTTCTCAACAAAATTAGTTGACTGTGAGGAGAACATCGATGTTGGGGTTGCTGATGGAGATTAGGGTAGAGGAAGACGACGCGCAGGAAAAGACCCTAGGATGCGAGGATTCCTATATATAGAGATCAGTGAAAGGTTACATCAGAACAATTATTATTTATTTCAAGCTATTTCGGCTCTTTGTTAATCTTCAAAAAGAAATAAATTCCCTATATATATACAATCTAAAGTAGCTATATGTAACAAGAATAATTAATAAAATTAAATTAAGTACAAATAGACTATGAATTAACTAAATCCTAAACCCTAGGCCATGTTAGATGTAAATAATTTTTTCTCTACATCAAGCTAGTTAAATCTAAACCATCTTCAGTTCTCCTTTCACCAAAATCCAGATCTAAATTATAACGCAATTAGGAACAGATTACTAACCATACGTACTCAAGAAATGAATGAATCTATAATCACTCTTGACAAAGAGTCTTCTTTCACCAAATGGCCGCCTTAAAGTCCCGCCTCCACCTCAAAGCAGCAGTCTAGACCTGAAATTTAAGATAGAGGGTCAACGGGTTTGCGCGCAATTAATATAGTAGAATTATCACAGACAGTTTTTTTAATAAAAACCATCTATAATGAGTTAATTATCACAGACGGTTTTTAATACAAACAGTCTGTGAAATATCACAGGCGGTTCAAATAGAAAATTGTCTGTGGTATTTTGATAATATCACAAATGGTTTTTGTAATAACTATGTGATACTTCACAGACGGTTTTTACCATGAACCCTGTGATATTACATCTTCACAGACGAATTTTAGCGCTGGTATCAATACAGACGGTCTGTAAATAAAACTATCTATGATTGTTTTAATACTAACAGTTTTAGGTAACCGTTTATAATATGACGTCTAGTATTAAATTTTTTTATAGTAGTGATTCGACAACCTTGCGGAAGTCAACCAGGACGGCGCACCTGAGTAGGCCACGGGCATCGTGGCGCAGAGAGCGGCTGGCAGTCCGGCACGCAGCCGACGGTGCCAAAGTTGAACAATGCGCTAGTTTATGCAACAAAATTAAATCCCTTTTCCCTGCCAAATTTGTTGTAAATAGCTAGCGCTCCGAGATGGTCGTCGCCATGCTGACTTAGACGAGAACACATACAAACGTATAGTTCTAATATAATTAACCTTCTCTTTTTTATAGATATATGATGAATGTGTGTATAATAAGAGCACATATCCCTTTGTATAGACCGAGGATGTCTCCCCTTCCAACAGAATAAACAGCATGGAACTAAATCATACTAATGAGCCTCGTGAGACTGCTGCGCCTCTAATGAATCTAGTTTAGGTAAAATGTTGATACTATTGGATCCACGGAACTAATGGCGGAACCAGGTCTTGAGCTATTTGGGTTGTAACCCGAGGCTTGACAACTAAAGTCCATGCAAAATTCATGAAAAATCATAAAAAAAATATAGTTAACTCAAGAGCAGCTGGTCCAGCCTGAGGCTTAGGCTTAAGCTGGTTCCGCCCCTGCACGGAACGGAAGCATATGCAACAACATTATCGTATTAGTAAGAAAACTTGGAAGATCTTAATTACGCATTTACCAGGATTAGAAAGTCTATGCGTTGCTTTCGTCAGTACTTCCGCTCCAGCCATAAGCGGCAACAGAAAGTAGACCGTAAAGCTGGCATGTATATCTTCTCAAGAAAACGACAAAATTAAGGAGCACGCATTACATCCTCTTCATGCAAGCACAGCGTGCAATGCATGTCGTTGTTTTGAGGGAAGAAAATCCGACGAGGGCCCCTCCCGTGAGGCTCCCCATGAGCCGTTGGATCAAGGTGATACAACGCGATCCAATGGCTGTGGCTCAGGGGGCTCGTAGGATCCTCCTATAGAATTCGTTTCCTCGTTGAAGATTATAAAAGGGCACTGGGAAAGTGCTGAGGGGTTGGGCCATGCTCAAAAGAGCTTTTTTTTTAAGTGGTTTATAGCTGAAAAATATTGTAGCTGGTTGAAAAAACACTGTAACTGACATATGCTTATTTAGCATAATTAAATTTAAAAATAAAAAACGTGTTAGCCCATCACGTATAATGCAAATAAATACGAGAAAAAAGAACCATGAAAAAAGCTCAAAAAAATCTAAAAGTATAGAAAAAACGAAATTTATAAATAATATAAAATAAGTTAGAAACCAGAAGCTCAAGTCAAAACGGACGAGGCCTTGAGTCCTGTTCAAGAAAAGTATGTACTACGGGAAGGCCTTGACCAAAAAGGCCAAAAAAAAAATGGCCGCTCAAGATGGTGCCTACGGTATGGTCCTCTTCACACAATTATTCTCCGTGTTCTTCATAATTTTCTCCAAATGAGCAACTTATTTTCCCTTTTCACCGTGGTATTATGCTTGCCCGTACTGCTATAGTATCTAGATCTGCCACACGTTCTTGTACTTGAACCATGCTGCAAAGAGTTCTTTATTTGCCTATGCCGTGCGTGCTATGTACGTTTGCAGTGCCAGGTAGAGGTGGGAATTGGGCCGTGCCGTGCCGGCACGGCCCAGGCCCACCGTACTTCGGGCCGCTTCGTGCCGTGCCGGTTCGGCCTAGTCATCCTGTCGTGCCGTGCCGTGCCGGCCCGTCTCGTCTTCGGCCAGGCCCAAGCACAGCCCAAAGCCCACCGTGCCGGCGTTCGTGCCGTGCCAGCCCAAGCCCAGCCCAAAGTAACTATACACGACAAAAGCGATAGCGACAATGGTAGCGGTGACCGCTATCTTCCTTTCTCTTGTATCCGCCTTATTAAAAACCTACTTAAAATTCGATTCTATTGTCTCATGCCATTTCACCTTCGAACTTGGTCATCTAGTCCAATGGAATGCATATCTTGGTGCAAATTAGATTATGGCGTACGTGGACATCGCCCGACAATCTAGCATAGGCCTACCCAACTAGTCAAATAGAAAAGCTCAAGGAGAGTCATGAGTACAATTTACTATAGTTAAGAAATCAATTTTAAATAGTTTCTGGCCAACCGTGCTCTTCGTGCCGTGCCGGCCCGAGCACGGCCCGATCTGCCGTGCCGTGCCGTGTCGTGCCGCCCACCGTGCCGGATTTTGAAGCCCAGCCCGGCCCACCGTTCGTGCCGTGCCGGCACGGCCCGCCACGTGTCGAGCCGGGCCGTGCCGGCCGTGCTTCGGGCTGGCCCAAAGAAGCCCGGCCCAAGTCCCACCTCTAGTGCCAGGGACGAACAACGTCGTGGAGGCCGGGGAGCCCAGCACCGGTGGGGGCGCGCCGGACTTTGTTCTGCCGCTCGAGTGCCTTGCGTCCCGGACGCCGGAGTGCACAGATCCGGACATCCCGGAGTGCGCCCGTGGCGTCATCAACTATTGCATCCTGAACCTGACGTGCCAGGTTGCCTACGAGGCCGGGAGCGAGTGCGTCCGCGGCCAGCGCCTGGTCGTCGGGCCGGAGGACATGGAGCGGGCGCTCGACAGAGTCACCGGCGAGGTCAAGGGCACGCGCTGGACGATGTTGGAGTGTTTCGGCCGCATGGAGGCAGACAAGAGGAGAGCCACGCGGCGTCGACAGCGTGCTGATGAGGGCCGCGTAGGCCGCTCCGGACGCCGTGGACGTGCGGCCACAGCTGGAGGAGGGGCAAGCGGCGGCCGCGCCACTGCCGCTCTGCCAGCAATGGCGCCGGTCAGCAGTAGTAACGCCAAGGACGACGTTGTGGCAGTTAGTGCTGGGGAGCACGCGACAGGTGATGCGCTGCCGTGAGATGAATGTGTGGGGAACAAAAATTTGTCATGACTTGGAACAATCTTCTTATGCTGAAGTGGTGAATAAATGATAAATCTGAGTATTGGAATGCCTTGAGTAGTTCATTTTACATGTGATTGATGGCTGTTAACTAGTTAAGTACATCTTTGGTTTCAAACGCCACATCCAAACTTATTTGCAGGTTGTTAAGTCGAACTGGACGCCCACCATTCCTCCCGGCGAACCAATCTACAATTCATTTTTCACATGTCTGTAGTACGTAAACTGTAAACAAAAACTTGGGTAAGTTGGCATATTGTTAATCGTGTAGGCTAATCGATACCTAAGACCCCATGGATGGGATGGGAAACCTTTGGTTGAATAACCATATTGCGTACACACGTACAGCACTTCCAATAATTCAACCACAAATTGTTGATTTATTATCAACTTAGTTCGTGTATGTGGTGTAATTGAGACATAGCATCAGGCTATTATATATTCAAAATAGTATTTGCAGCTCCGTAACGACTACCTGTCGTACTGACCGTACATGGCCTTCGTACATAAGTATCATAAATCACTACACCATGACCCGGCAAAAATCAACTTTGTCGATAAGTTATCTGTCGGTAAAAATTACTAGCAGACTATATGTCGGCAATACAACATTAAGGGACAGACTGTCTATCGTAATTGTATTGATATTCGGTGTCTATCTCTCTGTCGGCAATAGTTTAGGGCGAGTGAGCAAAAATTTGGACGCGGGGGCCAAAATAACTCAAGACCTTATCATCAGCTTATCCTTATCCGCCCAATTCCTATCGTCTCCACAGTCCACCCACCAAACCGAAGCCATCATTCGTCAGCCCTTTCCCGCGGCCACCTCACTCTGCTGCCACCACCAATCCATGCTGATGAGGAGCTACTTGGGAATAGGGTTGTAAACGAGCCAAGCTCGAGCGAGTTTGACCTAACAAGCTCGAGCTCGGTAGAAACGGCCGGACTGCACCTTCACCACGCGGTGGCCGAGCTGCAGGGACGGCCGGACGGGTGGCGCCGACGGGAGAGAGGAGGGGCGCCGGAGGGAGGAGGGGCGGCGGCGGGCCGGGTTGAGGAGGGGCAGCGGGGGCGCGAGAAGGGGCGCCGGGGGGAGGAGGGGCGGCGGCGGTGGCGGAGAGGAAGGGGACGAGGGGGGCGGGAGAGGGGATCGGCGGCAGGGGGCGGGGGCGGAGAGGAAGGGGACAGGGAGCGGGAGAGGGGGGCGAGGAGGGGCGCCGGCGGCGGCGGAGAGGAAGGGGACGGGGGAGAGGGGGGCGGCGGCAGGGGGGTCGAGGAGGGGCGGCGACGGGGGGGGGGAGGAGGGGCGGCGGCAGAGAGGAAGGGGACGGGGGGCGGGAGAGGGGGTCGGCGTCGGGGGGCGGGAGAGGGGGTCGGCGGCGGGGGAGAGGAGGAGGGCGACGAGGGGGACGGGAGTGGGGGCGGCGAGGAGTGGAGGAGGGGCGGGGGGCAGGCGGAGCCACGGAGGCGGGTAGGGGAGACGGGAGAGGAGGGAGGGGTGTGGGGGCAGTGGGGTCTGGGGGCTGCCGCCTGCAGCCTGCCCGAGGGGGGATTTGAGAGGAGAGGCGGGAGGGAGTGTGGGAATGGGGGAATTAGGGTAAAAATTGTAAGCTCGCGAGCTATTCGAGTTCGGCTCGTTAAAGCTCGCGAGCTTCGGATGGAGCTCGAGCCAAGCTCGAATCGAGTCTAGAACGAGCCAAACTCGAGCAGCTCGCGAGCCTCGAGCTTTTTTACAGCCCTACTTGGGAAGGATGTGAGTGCATGACAGTTGCAGAGCCTCGCTGAGGCAGGTGGACGTAGGTGCTATAAGAAATGTTTAGCTTGCTCTATCGCTCCTGCGCACGTCTTCTTCTTTACCATCTTATCCTAACAATTTACGCCTTATTTTTTTTTTCAATCTTATCTGAACAATTTGACATGCACCCGTGGGTCGGGATGCATCATGCATGCAAGGTGTTTGCTCAAATGTCTCAAAAAACCATATCTTGTCACTTGATTGTTTGCATGTTTCCTCCGTGCAAAGTTTAGTTTCCACACGCCAATTAAGTTTCTGTGATGATCTCTGGTGGTTAATTGATCAGTATGATCCAACCTTAAGATTACTTTTATTGAATTAATGGATTGCCTTTGATGTAAATATACAACGGGCCATGGAGGCATGGATGACTGGAGAAAATTACTAGAAATGGGACATGTTGATAGAATGGATGATGCCATATTGTTAGTTGTGGATCGATATAGCAATTTAATTCATACCTCTATGATGACATATATTCAAATAGATACTAAATACTTCAGCTTATGTTTTACTCCATATAAAGTTATTGACATATTCTTGAAATGTATCCTCAAAAACAAGCAACAACAAGGTATGTTAACTACCAGTCTTATAGTTGATTATTTGCTAAGTGGATGACTGCTATTACATTTCGATTACCATGGAGCAACAAATCAAGCTACAGTAAATGTATAAAACTGTAAAACATGGTATGCTTGTTCATTCCTCGGTGTTACAATATATGTTCGTCCTAAGATTGTTTGACAATGTGATACAAGTTACAGTTTTGAATGATTTATTAAATTTGACTTCAGCCCAGATGAAGTGTTTTAGTGATCCATGTTGTTCATACTTACATCCTTTCAGATGCTAGATTCAACTCTCTCTCTCTCTCTCTCTAGATCTCTCTCTCAAACAAAAGAAAGCTACTGTCATCACCCTGAACTGAAAAATTGATTTGCCACTTGCCATAATTGTATGGAAGACCGTAACGTAGTGTGCCATTCATACTCTTAACACAATCGTTGTTTTTCTTTCTTTTTGAATTGCCGTTTTCCTTTCTTTCTTTTCCCCCTTAAGCTTTGAATCTTATGATAAAAATGGATGTATTTCTTCATAGCCTTGATGAACTACTTTCTATGTATGCTAAGAACTAGATTTCTCAAGTTGTATGTTAAGTACTAGATTGCTCAGAAAAACCAAAGCATTTCATGTTTTATTTCTCTTTTATTATATTGCTTTGTCTTGCCATGTTTGTCTTCCATAGCAAACTGATTGGGCCCAACGTCCGTAACCATTGCACGCCGAGAACCACATCGAAGCCAGCCAATGGAATTGAATAGCAATCAATCTGAAAATTTTCGGACCCAATGGAAAACACTGCCCCGTGACAAACTCCAGAGCTTGTCACGTGTTCGCCGTTTGCCACCACGACGCGCAAGCCAAGCTGTGGACGCAAATGCAACCCGGCTCGCCGTGCTGCTTCGTCGTTGATGAAATTATGCGTAGACCCCGAATCCAGGAGAGCAATCAGCCGCGTCTCTCCGATCCAGACCGGCAGCTTCATGGTTTGTGTGGACTTCGGCTGGATACCCGTAAGGGCATGCAGAGAGATAGCAGGTTCCTCAGAAGCAGCCGCGTCGTGCATGTTGTCTTCCGTCGGTGGATCGTCCGGTGTGATTTCGAGGAGGAATAAACACTTGCAACGGTGGCCTGCCACAAACTGTTCGTCGCAGTTGAAACAGAGCCCCATTCGACGGCGTTCCGCCATCTGAGATGCCGTCAATTGCCGCCTGGGATACGGTGGTGGTGCAGATGAGGACTGTCCTGCACTCGGCGCTGTTGTCATGGACGACAGGGTTTTGGCGGGGGCGGGTAGCAGTCCAGCACTTGTCGCGGGGGTCGGCAGGGGGCGGTGTTGCCCAGGGACGCGAACTGGTAGTTTTGGCTGAGTGAGGAGATGTCGCTTTTCATAAGCGCGCGCCAATGCCATCGCCAATTGAAGGCTGCCGGGATTTTGTAGCTCCACATCGGTGCGAGTTGGTTCAGGAAGGCCAGAGGTAAATAGTTGAACTTGCTGGGATGTCGACAATGGCTCCGCCCGGCAAAGTAATGCTAAGAATTTTTCTTGATAGTCTTCTACTGTGCCGACTGCCTGTAGCTTGGCTAATTCCCCCAGAAAATTGTTGCGGATGGGTGGCCCAAATCGGAGATTGCAGTATTCTTTGAAAAGGTGCCATGGTAGTTCACCCTCGTCACGCTCCAAGAGATAATACCATTGCTGGGCTGCTCCAGTAAGATGATAGGAGGCGAGCCAGACCTTGTCGTGCTCCGGTGTGTGTTGTCCTCGGAAAAACTGTTCGCAGCGATTCAGCCATCCGAAAGGATCTTCCTTCCCATCGAACGTTGGAAACGAGAGCTTATGGTAGCGCGGGGCGAGCGAATTGTGTTGTGGCGTGGTCTGGGTTAAAGTGGTCGTTGGAAGGGGCGAGAGGGCGGTTGCTGGTCTGGGCAGCGCCTGCAACGATCCATCTCCCATCTGCGCTGGTCGTTTCTCCAATGAGGTGATGCGGTCCTTTACTCTGGCGATCTCCGCAGCTATGTCAGCCTTCAACTCCCCCATCTTGAGAGTCATGGTTGCTGTGAGGTCGGCAATTTGCTGCGTGAGTGCTGCCATCTCAGCCGAGCCCTCCATTGGCTCTGATACTAAGTTGTCACGGGCACCGGCGAGCGAGCGGAGGCTGTAGTTGTGCTGAGCCGGTGGCCGGGACGTAGGGCCCTTGTTCCGGCCTGGAGGTCCCGTGATGCCGGAACAGAAGAGGAAGTCGCAGAGCAGGAAAGAAACGGGAAAAGAGCAGAGCAAAGCAATCAGGAAGACAGAGGTAGATGATTGACTTCTTTCTTATTCTTCTGCAAACTATTTGGTCTGATATATATAACAAGATTGGACTCAATCCTTCTCATGGAAACCTACTCGGACTCTTACATCTCTTACCTATTGCTAACCGACTCCGACTCATAATCTCAGACCCTAACCAATTACGGACTGTAACCTTTCACCTCTTGCCGCTTGTGTCATTGCCGGAAACTGGAGAGTCCTTCTCCGGACGCGGACGCCTGTTTTTGAACTTCACTCATTTTTAGAGTTTATCCCTATCTTATATGCTAATTCATGTTTTGTAGCCTATTTTTCAAGAAAGATTAGAAGATCAATTATTATCTGGTGCTAATTTGGCACATACTATATTCTCCTTGCAGCTTCGTGACAGAACTAATTGCATTTTTTTGATTGGAGTCATGTGCTACCAGTAAATTCTGAAGCAGAATATAACTGTTGTAAGTTATTTCACTCATTGGATCATTCTTATAGTTTGGTAGTTACTGTCTATATGTCGCATCAATGACTTGTAACCCACATGCATTGTATCTTTATTTCACTGATTTTCCAAGGCATGCTATTGTGATTGCTAAGATGTTGTTGTATGCCTTTTTGTCATGCATGCAGCAATGACATTACTAAGTCCAAAGCATTTGTTATTAGTTTATACAAAATATTAATCTCAGTAGCATCATTCAGTGAATTGTCATTATATATTTGCAATTTGAAGCACATTTTTCTCGCTCTGTAGTTTTATGCACAAGAATCCTTTGTGATGTTTTGGCTACAGATTATTTAAGAGCCTACAATGGAAGATTTACCCGTATATGCTGGCAAATCATATTGTACGGTACCTACTATTAATTTTTGGGGGCCCTTTACTGTTACCTATTTATCCGGTCAAACTAAGAAAATTGGGAAATTTTACCATCCTTGAGGGGGAAGCGGTACCAAATTTGAGCCGTTGATCACACTGATCGGATGGCTGAGATTTGGCAGTACCTAGTGGTACCGGACGCGAGATACCAAGAGGTACAAGGTACCAAGAGGTACCAAATTTTGAGCCGTTGATCACACTGATTGAACGGCTGGATCTAATTTGGTACCTCTTGGTACCTTGTACCTCTTAGATAGGAAAACTGCTCAAGAAAATTAGTATCGATTCAAGCTTGAATAGTTCATATCTCTAGTATTGGTGTAGACACAATGCCACATACATCTCAGTAACAGTACAATATAGCATCTTTATGTGGGATAAATCAACTCGTGTCATATGAAGGTTGAAAGTACATTGTCTGCATGCATGTCACTACACACCGCACTTCAACTTTTTGGAAACATATAGCACCTACTAGCACATGATCAAGCCTCTTGAAATGATCTCACAATATTGTAACTAATCAATGTTAACTTGGATTTCCTTTTCTTTTCAGGTCCTAAATGTAATTTTGCACATTCTGGAGTGGTAGCCTTTTGTTTATTTGGCAACATGCAGCTTAGTGTGCTTTGGGGGTATTTGTTGGATGGAGTTCTGAGCATACTTTGCTAAAAGTTGAGTAACTAAAAATGTTAGTTAGTTGTGCAATGCACTGTGACATATTCTTTTAGTTAACGGGTGTACCATGTTTAAGAAACTACTACTATCGTGTGCATGTGGTTTTGAAATTGATGGTATACGTGAAATTATTGATTACAAGATGTGTGGTATGATGTGATTGCATGTACGACAATGGATCACTGAAAAACAATCAGAATAATATATATGCAATTTTTTTAAATATGGGCAAGTTTGACATCAAACTGTCTGTCGGGGAAATCGAGTGTTTGCTATCATACTATCTGTCGGCAATACTATTATCTGTCAGTAAAAGGTTGTCTGTCGGGAAAACTTTCGTTTGTTGGGAAAAGGTTTGTCTGTCGGCAAAATGTAATATCAGTCAGGTTATCTGTTGGTGAAGATGTCTGTCAGGAAATACTTTTGCCGGCAGGACTTACAGTGTCAGATGGTTTTTGTCGTGAAAACTTTTCTTGACAGGTAATTTGTCGTCAAAGGTGGCCTTTGCCAACAGATAAACTATCCTGGAAATTAGGTCAAGGTGTAGTGAATTTATTGCGAACTGTAAGAGCGAATAATCGTTTTATCGTTTATATATCGGACGACTCCTAGATAATTCTTTGGATGGATTCATAATGGATAAAAAAATCCACAACTGATTAAATCTGTCATTATCATGTCGTCAACCGCGATGGCACAACATTTGTGCTCGACTTCGCTGTCCAATGGGGCAATAGGAATCTAATGGATTTTTTTTGCATTTAGGACTGGATCTTTTTTTTGCGTTTAGGACCTTATGTGTAAGGTAATTTAGAGAAAAGTGCAAATACCTTCTTTTTAGTATAGAGAACCTAATCTCTATCTCTACTAATATAAGGCACGAGTTTATTCGTCGTCCCCTTCCTACTCGTGCAGCCAGTCCCACAATGCACACCGTACATTCTCTTTGAAAACCAATGAACCAGCTTTAAAAAAACAAAAGAGAATTGGCTTCCCCACCCAACCGCATGACCGCATATTCCCTTCCCCACGCCCTTTCCCGCCCCAGCCACCGCACGCCATCCCCTTCCCCCTCCATGACAAGCAGCATGCCCCGGTGAGGTGCACACGGCTCCCGGTCGAGGACAAGCTCAACTGCGAGTGTGTGTGGCGTTGGGGTCATGCTCCTTCCTCTCCTCCGCTCCTCCCCAACCCTAGCCTCACACTTAGACCTCTCCCTCCTCCCATCTCCCCTACCCTCCAGGGCGTCGTGCTGCCTTTATGCTCGCCTCGTCTCTGGCTCTCGGATGGATCCTGCCGTATCCAAGGTGGGTTGGGTCATCCGCGTTTGGTTCATGGTTTGGTTTTGGGGGGGATGGTGACGTTGTGGTGCGTGTTGTTGCAGGAATTGGGTAGGAAGGCAGCTTGGAGCAGCGGTGCTACAGAGCCATGTGGGTTCCATGCTTTTTAGTGTGGGGTGAATTGAAAATTGTGGCTCCTCGTTGTTTTTGAATCCTTATAATAGTACTGCATTCGCTGGTAGAACCAAAAAAAAAAGAGATATCATAGTAGATTATATTGTTTTGAAATAGATCTAACAACGCGAGTACATGAAATTTTATGCTAGCTTTTATTGTAGTTGTAGGCTAGCACCTCACCATTTCTTGCTTCTGTGTGAATGTATTACAATGTTACAACGATATTCCGGTTTTTGGTTCTTTACAAAGATTTTAATTTATAACATGGATAAGCCTGCCCATCTGATTTTTTAAAAGTCACAAGTTACACCATGCAGTGAAAATATTATTACCATAAAACTCAAAGTAAAAATAATTGCTTCTTAAAGTGTTCCATTTTATTGGATAATTATGAACTATTAAGTAATAAACTAAAACGCAAGCATACAAGTCATTTGCTTTTTGTTGTGTGTTAACCAGTTTCATTGAGTACTGCCTTGTAACATCCAAGAATGTCATCAAAGAGCCAGCGCTGGACCAATGGAACCTCTACCTGGGTAAGTTATGTATGTAGTTATCCAACCCCTATGTTGATTAGCCACCAAACCACTTTGTTGTTTAGCTTATGTTTCTGGATGCCATTTGGGGCAGTGAATTGGGGATACAACACATAGAAAGAGAGGGAGGAGGTAGAAGGCACATCAAGGATCCAGGTCGTTGATCTCCCCGACTTCAGCAAACTGTATTTTACTTTCTTTGTGATCCCCTTTTGACTTGATGTACTTAAACAACGCAAATACTTGATTTTTTATTAAATATGTTATTCACACATATGCCTTCCATCACCTGAACATTCGTCCTCACTCCCTGTATTTGTGAAAAAAAGAATTTGTGATGGTAGTTTGTTTTCTATAATCCATTCTTGTCTCGAAGACTCGACTTTCATAGATTATCCCCTGAGGATCTGATTATCAAAGCCATTTACCTTGTTTTCCACCTGCTTTGTCTTGTGAAGCTGAGGCTTTCTCCTATTTTCTCCATTCACATTGTCATGAAGTTCTCGTGCAATTTGCTGTTGTAATCTTATCCTCTCTTGTTTTCTTAGAATAATAAAATATTGTAATGAGGTGCATAATCCGTTGCAAAAATTCAAACTACAGATGTTCTGTTGTAAACTTGAACATTGTGTTCAGATCAATTGAATAATTTTTTGTACTTAATTTGGAGTGATGTCAGTTCACAGAGAAAGAAAATTATGGGCTTATGTTCATAATTTGCATAAACATGCCGAGTTTGGAGTCTCAATACAAATGTTCATGCAAGTGTTGGGTCTTTATATGTTACAACCATATTTTCACAAATCAATGAAAAAAATTATTGTTTACATGTTCCTTCAACAAGAGGCATCGGCTACACGGGTTTAATTTGTACAAATATAGAGGAATTATTATTTCATTCGTGTTAATGAAGAAAAGTTCAAAACCAGTGATATTTGTGCTTATTTACAAACAAATAAGTTGTCATTTGAATTAAGGGTATTCTACACAATGCGTACTTCAAAACAATCTCAGTGGTCTAAAAATCAGTCTTAGCCAGCTGCTCTAAAAAAGTTAGATTGCGAAAGCAACTTGCTTTGGCTTCTTAGCAAAGTTGCTTCTACAGGTAGGTAGCCAACCGGCCATCCAAAAGCTGCTTCTAGAATCATCTAAGGTTATATGTTGGTGTCAATTCACAAGAACTTGCCCATAAGTGTCTACAGTACAGCTTACTCAATTTTCTTTGATTGTAGAGTTTAGTAATAAATAATTCACCATGCCATATAGTGGAAAGAGTAGTTTTCCTTATAAGGTTTTCTCGTGTAATATTTATGGCCAATTCTTCTAAGGTTATAGACATGTGCATTGTAAGCTTCATTTGCAAATGCCATAGCTTGCGGTGTTGCAGGCATGGCTCAGTTTTGAAAATACGTTTAGTGGTACCCGTGGTGCTGCGAGGTTCATCACCACTGCCACAGGCTGTGGCATTGCAAATAATGTTTTTTTCAGTCAAAATAAATATTTGATAGTTCTACTTTTTAAAAGAAACAATATTACAAAAGGACGATTTAATTATAGCAAAATCGTTGGTTCATGCTTAGGCCTTTTTACCTTGGACTGAAGTCCGTAAACCCCTGCTCCTAGTCTATTTCAGGGTGAATTTGATAGATTTAGTACTTTTTTGTGGGCATGTGTGTCCATTCGTTCACTGCGAGTATGTAAAGTCCGGTAAGATACAAAAGTAGTGGAATCCATAGAACCTAAATTTTCTACCACCATCTCTGTTCTAAAATTTCATTGCCCATATACCTGAGATTTGGGAAAACATTTGCGTGTGGCATGAAACGAAAGATGCGAGCGGTGCCCTCGAATGTAGCTTCCCTATTCGCTAGGAGCGTATAAGAGCTGAATACTGTTGCATAGTAAAATAAATAGAGTGCTGTTACATGTGAGAAAACAGAGACAGGAACAAAAAAGAAGAACACGGAAGCTGCATTCAGTACCCTCCCGGGCACCAGGGCGGCCGTGCCCCGCAACGACCCAACCCTTGACGAGGCGGATGCCAATCTGCTCGGGTGGCCGGCGGTGGCCCACCCGCATCATCTGCGGTGAACGCTCCCGGCTTAGCTCTTTTCCGAGCCGGCCGGCCCGTTCAGCCGCGCAGTAAGGCCCCTCGCGGCTGCGGCCCATCCGCTTCGTCCTTAGGCCTGGCGATGATTGATCGTGAAATTCGTGGCTACAGTAGACTTCTGTACGCAAACTTATGATCGCGTCACGTCTGTGTACGCACTACGCAGGCCCAATTAATACGCGACCTGACAGTTTTTTTGGGCTCTGACTGCCTGCCTGAGTGAGCACACTGCAGACGCATGCATGCCGGAAAGCATATGGTCCTGACAGTTTTTTGGGCTCTGACCGCCTGCCTGAGTGATCGCAGTGCAGACACATGCATGCCGGAAAGCATATGGTCAGTTTTTTTTGCTTTTGGTTGGCTTTTGGTTTCGATACCTTTCAACGACGTCAGATTAATTAGCCACATCTAAAATTCATAAGGTGTAACTTAAAAGAACACCCTCTATATTTGCCACATTAGCATCCGTCAGGCCACTAGAATAATTACTCCCTTTGTCCCACAATATAAATCTCTATTCTTGGATAGCGGGGTTCCAAAATATAAGTTTATTAAGAGAATCAAAAAATAGTTATTACAATAGTTTTCACTCCATCTCCTACTTTAATAAAAAGTGGTTGAGTAATTGTAATAGAACATTTAATAAGATATAATTAGGGCCTATTTGGTGGGCACCCTAGCTCAGCTGGGATGCTACCAGGAGTATGCCAAGGAGGTGTTTGGATGCAACCCTAGATAGCTCCCTGGTCCAGGCACCCCTCACTAGGCCCAAACTCACAAAAATGGACGCCTGGTTCCCAGGTGTCGTCACTCCTCCCTTCACCTCCTGCCACCCCACTTTCACTTCCTCCCACTGCCACATACTTGGGATCCACGCTCCTCTTCCTTGATTGGATCCTGCCGCCGACATGGTCTCCTACCTATTCCTGCCGTCGACGGATGCCGCCACCAACGTAGTCACACGACCACATCCGGCTGCTAACACAGAGATTCCACCGTCAATGCCTAGATCCTGCCATTGGCGTAGAGCTCCGCCATGACCTACACCTCATTGCCGCTGAGCTCCACCTCTACCTCTGCCACTGGTCCTGTAATACCCTAGCCCGTTAGTGTGGTGACCCATGTGGCCCATATGGAGTTGTAGTGGTAGGGATTAGTCTCATATCGCTTGTCTAAAATGAGTTGTTGTAGCATATAATCTACTGAGTCTAATGTAGCACCTCAAATTATCCCTTTTATACGAAGCGGAGATGAAAATGTAAGCAGGGTACTATGTATATGCAGGTCCGTCCCATGGGTAGTTTGGGCATTGAGCGGATTTTATGTCAGAGTGTTACAGTTGGTATTAGAACATTAATCCTCGCTACATAGGTATGTGTATGTGTGGGCCCTTAGTGGGTACCCATGGCATAGAGGTTACATCGAAGGGTGGCTATGGGTATTTGCCATGTATGCGGTGTGCTACTGAGAGCGTCAACCGTTTAGGGGGTGAGTGTAATACCCTGGGGGTGTTAGTGTGGTGGTCTATATGGGGTTCTAGTGGTGGATATTAGTCTCACATTGCTTGTTTAAAGTGAGTTGTAGCAGCATATACCGTTTGCTGAGTCCAAACGTAACACCTGTAGATTAACCATTTTACACGAAGCGGGGATAAAAGTATAAGCGAAGTGTTATGTGCATGCGGGTCTACTCCATGGATGGGCTAGGCATCGAGTGAATTTTAGGCCAGCGTGTTATGGGTCTTGCAGCCCGCCACTGCTGATTTGTGGATGGGGATGAGTAGGTGCCATTTAGGGATGGGAATTAGCGGATAGGGATGATGATATTACGATTTGGCGATGATTTGAGTGGCTTTAGAAGAATGTTTGTGAAAGCGTACTTCATGCTTTTACACTTTCTCATTTTCAAAACATGATTATTTAATTTTATGCTTTCTTCAGACGGTTGCCAACCAAGCAACACATTATCAGGTTTGTCTGTCCAAATAAAAATCATCAGAAATCCAAGCTACTTGTAGGCACCATCTTTTACCAGGCACTGAGCCTAGAGCACTAACTAAACAAATCTTTATTTTTTTTCTTGGTCCATTTGTACTTTAGATTGGTGTTTGGGACTGCTCCACAAACTCTACTCCACGAATTCTACCGTGGAGCAGCTCCACAAAAAATCTAGAGTTTGTGGAGCACCCCTTTAGGTGCTCTCACAACTCCACTTTTTTTTCCTCGAACAGAGTGCGTGGAGCTGAACCTGTTTAGCTAAAAAACGTAGAGTAGAGCAGAAAAATATGGAGTGGAGCAGTCCCAAACACGCCCTTAGATTTATATTACGAGACTGTGGGAGTAGTTCAAAGTTTTGAAGAAGTGCATGTATCCAATGGTGATAGCCATTTTTTTACTAGAGTAGTAAAACCTGAAGCATTAAATATTGGAAGTGTGTTGGGAAACAGCAAGTGTGTTGGGAGTAGTCACCGGCTTTTCGATTTTCATTTCCGGTTCCATGGCTCAATGCATGAATGTCGCCAGTGATTTTTTTTTCGAGAATAAGAATGCCGCAAGTGATAGCAGGTAATTGTTTTTATACATTCCAAAAAGGAAAAGCGATCGAAAATCTACGCACATGAGGTGTTTGGAAAACATGTGCTCCTGTAAAGGCTTAAGGGAAAATGGAGTCCATCGAAAATGATTGCACATGAAAAGTACGGAAATAATATGCAGTATATGAGTATGGAGTTGTATGCATCAACCAGTTCAACTAAAAATTTAAGTTGATGAGAAAATATGAATAATATACTTCATCCCCCTCACGTTTAAGCTCTACTATGCCTAAGACGTGAACTCAAAGCAGCCACAATTTTTTTTAATATTGCGTTAGCCTTAGGCCTTTTGAGTTTATATATATATATATATATATATATATATATATATATATATATATATATATATATATGTGTGTGTGTGTGTGTGTGTGTGTGTGTGTGTGTGTGTGTGTGTGTGTGTGTGTGTGTGTGTGTGTGTGTGTGTGTGTGTGTGTGTGTGTGTGTGAAGTTTGATGCACCAACCAATTTACGTAAAAACTTAAACTCCGATAATGAAAGGTGAACAATATATTTGAACAGTGAGTAAAAAAAGGAAACTATACATACATACATATATATATACATATAGTATAAATAATAGGGATATCATGGTGTCCAGACTCTATTGTTAAGATATCCATGATTAAAACTTTCTATCTATAATTAAGACTTTTATTCTGATATATTATATATCATTGTATTTGCACGTATCTAAAAGCAATTCAAAGACAGAGAGACTTGATACTCAAACACTGTGGTGCTCCATTTCAGCGTCCTAATTACACGCCTTAGGCGAAGGACCAAGCAAGTTTGGAGCATATATAATTGTATATATTGATCAATATATGCGTTCTACGCGTGACCTGTAGTGTAGTTGAATTGATAAACACTGTTCAAACTTCATTGGAACACTGCCCAATTCATCCATTTTTACGTTGCATCTTTTTCGCATGTGACAACTCATCCACATGACCACATAGATGGAGCAGTAATTCACAGGGATGCCGCTACCATCTGTTAGGTAATGTACAATAATGTGATATTAGTTTTTGTCACGTAGAATACAAGATGATAAGAAGAAGAGAGAGAGATAGAGCATAGGAAATTAGATCGTCTCTCATGCAGTAGTTGACTATAACACGATAAATAAGACATTATATTACGGAGAAGCTATCTATAGAGACATGCAAAAAGACAATATATTATATAGCTATGTTTAGTGTCGTCTATAGATGACATAGAGAATATTATAGATAGTAGTATTTTTTTAACGAACCAGCAGAAGAACTGCCTGATTATTGATAAATCAGGAGAAAACAAAGGAAAAAGGAACAAGACACTCGCCTTGCCGGGAAACTCTATAGGCAAGCGGCTACTGGCACCACGCTGTACAACTCTCACACACCACACACCATGCAGCTAAGGGAAGAAACAAACACCCCACCTTCCCACGCGCTAAAGCTACTGACTGAAAATCAAGATAGACGCAGCAGACCACATTGCACGAAGCTTGAAAGAAAGGAATAGAAGCAAAGGAAGGCGACCCACACCTCCACCATGATTGAAGAACCATGGTAAGCACCATACACTAGCAAGACAATCAACAAAGAACTTCAGAATGAAGATGGCGAGGAAGTGGCCCTTCCACTTAATTGATGACGGTGGGCGACACGCAAAAGAACCGAAAAAGGTCTGACACCACTCCCCCTCCTCCCACACGACCGACACCACTCTCCCACACGGCTCGCCAACAATGGCATGCTTGGTTATGAGATCGAAACCAGAACTACTGAAACACGAGGCCTTCAAAGCAGTGCTCCTACTCAGGATGACGACTCAAATAGTGGGACACCCAACTCTTTGTGTCTCTTCAATCAACTGGCTTGGTACTCAGGGTGAGGGTCCCCAACAACAACAGCAAGGCTAGGCCTTGATCACAAGGACGTTGGTGAGCGGAGCGACAGATGACTGCAGATCCGAAGAGGTAGGGGGTTGCTTTATGTTTGGCGAAGTGGACAGAATCCTAGCAACAATGAAGTATCGGTGGAATCCATGCCTTCCGTGAGCAAGCCGATTGGCGGAGGACTCCCGAATGACGACGAACGAGGTAAAGGAGAGGACGTAGAAAGCTCTGGGAATGGTAGGGAGGGGGACTCTTGGTTGGGGACAACAGTAGGCTGGCAGGGGTAGTCTCCTGGGTGACGGCGAACGACTATAGAAGATTGAAGATAATGAGAGGTGATGGAGGTTGAAGGAAAGCCGGAGACGGTTAGAGGGGCCAGCACTAGCAGCAGCTGTAGAAGGCAGGCGGGGGCTGAGTGCTTCCTTTGTCGGCGGTGGGCTCACAATCAGATACAGCGACGCCATCTCCGTGACACGACTCGGTTGGGTGGGGACAGGGCGACGCTGGGGCCTCGCCGTTGATGTTGTTGATTCTCCTGTGGGCCGGTGCCGGGGTACGCTGACTGCTACACATAGGACCCGACGAACGCAAGCATCGTCGGCCACCTGTTCTTGATCTCCTTGAGCTTCTACTCCTCAAAATTGACGGGATTATTGTAGAAGCTGAGTGGGTTGAAGGCGTTGCCGAGGTACTTCTTCTCAGGGTCCTTCATCCACGACACACCGGCCAAGCAACAATAGGAAGTCGCGCTAGCCAATAAGATGTGATGGCGAAGCAGCAGCAGGAAGACAGCGACGTCGTGCTTTTCTTCTTCAGATCCAGGAACAGGAACTCGCGCTGGCCAACAAGTCGTACAGCAGGAAGACGGTAGCGTTGTGCGTCTCTTCTTTAGATCTGGCGGCACCACGACAAGATCCAGTTGGATAAGGGGGCATTGGTGGGCCGCCCCGGTGACTGACGAGCTCGCATCCACTTCACGCTACATGCGTCGCTGCGCTCATCGTAGATCCAAGAACGAATCGATGTCACCAGCAACAAAGAGGATAGAGGCCCCACGACTTCTCCATGCCCGCCCACAGCGAGCACCGTGCCGTCGCGAGGCTCGACACCACGCGGTTGTCGTCATGCTCTTCTTCTTTAGATCTAGTGGCGCCACGATAAGATCTGGCTGGATTGGGGCCGTCGGGGGGCCCGCCCCGGTGTCCAGCGTGTTGCATTGACGCCCTCGACATAGATCCAGAAACAAAATCGGATTCGATGCCGTCGGCGGCAAGAAGACAAAGAGGCCCTAGATCTGAAACGGAGAGGATGGAAAGAGAAGGAAAAAAGGGGGAATGAGGTGTAGCTGAGGGGCCACCACCATTGCTGCACCGACAACGATGACGGTGAAGGGGGACATCGGCGAGAAGAGTCTTTGATGTGTGGGCTAGGTCACCCCCGAGTCGCCCAAGGAGCGGCTCAGGAGGCATAGTTGTCTACCATTGTTACATGTCCTCACGTACAGGCGCCGTGGCACCGCGGTGCATGTACCTGATCAACACCTCGTAGCTTCCTATTTAACGTATCCACACACATCACAAGAGTACCACCGAGAATGCAAGCAACAGTTGCCACTAGCTGATAATACTACCACCCACAAGTCACAAACAACCCTAGCTAGCTAGTCAATGGAGGCGGGCTTCCCTGGCGAGGCGGACGGCGCTGCGGCCGACGGGAGCGGCAGCGCGCCGGCGCAGGCGGCGCCGGCGATACGGGAGCAGGACCGGCTGATGCCGATCGCGAACGTGATCCGCATCATGCGGCGCGTGCTGCCGGCGCACGCCAAGATCTCGGACGATGCCAAGGAGACGATCCAGGAGTGCGTGTCGGAGTACATCAGCTTCATCACGGGGGAGGCCAACGAGCGGTGCCAGCGCGAGCAGCGCAAAACCATCAGCACCGAGGACGTGCTCTGGGCCATGAGCCGCCTCGGCTTCGACGACTACGTCGAGCCCCTCAGCGTCTACCTTCACCGCTACCGCGAGTTCGAGGGCGAGGCGCGCGGCGTCGGCGTCGTCGCGGGCTCCGCGCGGGGCGACCACCACGGTCACGGCCTGCCGCCGATGCTCATGTCCTGCACGGCGCCGGCCGCCATGGTGCCGCACCCCGCGCACCACGACATGCAGATGCACGAGGCCTCGTACGGGGGCGCCGTGCCGCCTCCTCCGCACCATGCGTTCCTCATGCCGCCGCACCACGGCCAGTACCCGCAGTACGAGATGTACGGCAGCGGCGAGCATTGGATGGCCGCGTACTACGGAGGGTTGTACGCGCCGGGAAACAGCGGGGACGGGAGCGGTGGCAGCGGCGGTGCAAGCGCGCCTGAGGCCGCCAACTTCGAGCATCAGCACCCGTTCGGGTACAAGAAGTAGTCTAGCCCTGCATCTGCATGCACAAATCGCGTGCAGTAGGTTAAAACTACATTAATTAGTGGCTTCTAGTCACTAGTCGAGTGTGCTTTTGCTAGGTTCCGGTGGCGCTCCTGCTGTCAGTTTTACTGTCCGTGTGCTACTATCTTCTAATCTTAGTTTTATGCAATTGTCGTTTACGTACGTATGTTGGTGTTACTAGCTCTATGTGGCAGTGAAATGGAATGCAGGTTTGCTTATCTCTTAGGACCTATTTATATTAACTTTTACTTGATAACCTTTGGCTTTAGTTCATGAATAGTAATAGCTTATAGATAACCATACGAAGAGAGAGAAACTCGCGTGTGATTTTGACCGATATGAATGAAGTAATACAGTGTGTACTACAATTGACTAGTAGACTCCGCCTTTAAAAAATACACCGTTTAAAAGTTAGATACTATATAAAAACTATTTACCCTAGAAAAACAGTTTTTAAAAATCAATATTATCTTACACACCTTAGAGCAAGTACAGTAGAAGAGGTGGCTGCCACCTCTAGGACTAGCCACATAAAAAAAAAGAGTACATGTGGCTCATGTGGAGGTAGCTAATACAATAAGTTGAGTAGAGGTTACCTCTACTAAAGCACTCAAGCATTTAATATTCCGCTAGAGACGACCCTAACCCTTATTGTACTTGCTCTAAGAACTAGTATCGTCTCTAAGTCCTCGTATGATGTGCTAGAGGTCACCTCTTGCATGAGGGGCAGCTTGCCTCTCTCTCCTCTTGTCTCTCTCTTCCACATAGAATTGTGTTGATTGAGCTTTGTAGCACTTGAGGACTTTCAAGCAAGCGTCATTGACTTGTTACTCTTCGAGGTTGTCACCTCTTAGATGGCTTGGAGGTGTGAGAACTGGTGATCTCTTCAAGAAGATTATGAAAAGGTCTGGTATTAATGTGAAGGTTGGAGCTCACCTACCCAGAGTGGGAAAGAGCTACCTCTAGTGGATTGAGGAAAGACTCACTCACAGAGCCAGCTTGATTCATTCAAGCTCCCTTATCGTGGATTAAAAGAGACCAGTAAATCTCCAAGACCACTAGAAAAATTCTCTTGTGTTCATCTTGTGGTTTATATTCTTGCTCATTACTTTGTGTAGTTACATTCCCAGTGATTATATTGCTCGTTTGTCATCCTAGGTTTACAAGACTTGATTAGATTTAGGTTGTTGATGTATTTAGTGAGACTTGGTATATTTAGGCCTTAATTGTACAAAGGGAATTTTATTGCATACTTTTTTAAAAACCGGATTTTAGCCAAAAGAATTTGAAAACCTCCTATTCATCCTCTCTAGTTAGTTATCGGTGATCCTACAAATGTATTGTTAGTTGGAAGGCAAGTTTGTAAACTACTGTTGCCTTATCTACCACAGAAGCAGAATATATGGCTGTTGTTGAAGTATGTAAAGAAGCTATTTATCTAAGAGGTTTGTTTACTAAGCTTTATAGAAATGCTTTTTGCACTACTATATTTTATGATAGTCAATGTGCTATTTATCTTACAAATAGTCAGATATTCTATAAAAGAACTAAGCATATTGATATAAGATAACATTGCATTCGAGATGTCATTGCTCAAGGTGCCATTAAAGTTTGTAAGATAAGTATTTATGATAATCTAGTCGTCGATATAATGACAAAGTCCGTTTTGCTACTAAGTTTGAGATGATTGGTGTCACAGTTTAATCCAATAATTTTATTTGGTGCATGATGATCTTTTTGTTTGGAGTTCTTGATAATTTATTGTTTGCTACAAGTGGAATTCATGAGAAGGTGGAGATAATTAAATATGTGATCCAAATTCTTAATGATAAAAGGGGTGATTTGTGGTATGAAAATCAGCTGTTGTAATTGGCTATTGGAAATTGGCAATCTCTTTCAGATTTGTTTTCTTATCGACCACGAGTCGCTTTGTACCCCTTATATACCCTTGTAGCCACACGTGATTGAATTGACGACTCAATCCGTTGCTTTGTAATTCTTCTCGTATAGTGATCATCGTCGGTTGTATGTCTGTGATTTTTTTTCCAAGAGGATTTTCCCCCTTAAAATTTTATGTCCTGTTTGATCGAATCCTAGCTATGTTGAGGTACTGGTACTAGACTACTAGTCCACTTGGCTAGCTTCCTACATGCGTCAGCGTATATTCGATCGAATCCAAGCTTGCTGAGCTACTAGCGTAGACTACACTAGTGAAAATCAAATAGAGCATTAGAAATTAGAATTATTAGTTGGAAACTCGTGCATACCTCGGGCTAACTTCTTAGATAAAGTATTTAGTATCAAGCTCAAAAAAATAATTAAGTAAAAAATCATAGATTTTGAAAATAGTACTTAATATAAAATTTATTAAGAGTAGATTAAAGTACAACCTAATTTTATCTTTAATCGCTAACGACGGAGAACATTCTAAGTTCTACAAAGGACAAAGTGCTTCATGACTGATGAATTGATATGCACCAAGCCAATAACATTTGTGCTGATGTAATAGGGAAGAAACCATATCATGATTTACAGAGATGGTACAAAAGCTAGCTACTTTACTTGCATGACTAATTAAAAACGAAAAAGTTGATGACTTAACGTAGCACAAAATAGTTGACATAGTATCTTCTAAACCTAATTTAGTTTCCCTATATATTTATAATTACCATATCAATGGTTTGATGTTTTCATTGCTCCACGTAAACGATTCCGCCATAGCACAAATTTAATCTGGGTCCGCCGCTGAGTGTACTCCTTTGCTAGCCTAGCCTCGGGCCCGTTGTGCCATTCGTATTCTTATGCTTGTTCGCTTTAGTGATGGCATGTTCGAAAATTCAAGTAGTAGTAGTATTCCCCTGTAAATTACAGCTATCTGGCAGTTGGTATGCTTTCAAAACTCAAGGGAGACGTGTGTTTCTGAAGCGGCCCAAGGATGACAGCAAGGCACTCTATTTATCCTTTGGTGTCATGCAGTCCCTTTGACCTTGAGCGTATACTCGAGGTAGGCACTACAAATCCACAACTGTAACCGCAATCCAAATTCCGGACAAAGTAACGTGCTGGTAATTAATGACAGATTAGGTCTGCAAACACGACAGAAATACACCAACATATGAGCGCACTCCCAAAAAATGTAAGCCCTAATTAAACAAAGCAGTTCTACCAAAAAAAGAAATGATACACCTGGAGTTGACTCCTCTTCAGTCCTGGGCACCGTGGCTTGCTTCTTTGCTCTGCTCAGCCTGGGGGATAGTGTCTCCGGCGGATGCCGCCTCTGCTACAGGACCGGAAGAGTGATCCTCAGCTTCCCCGTTTTCACCTCTAACACACTGCCTTTTATTAGCCACATATGTTTCTTCCTCTTCTAGTTCATCATCATCATCATCTACATTCTCACCAAAACGTTTGTCAAGGTCTTCCCCTTCAGCTGCATCATCATTATCATCCATGCTTCTTTCGAGCCCATCATCTCCAGCTTCTCCTCGTTTCCTCTGTGGGATCACCTGAAAAAATGCAGTCTTCCAGTCCCTAGTTTCCACGAACTTTAGCATTATCTCGAAAACTTGGTTAACTGTAAGAACCTGCATGATCAACAGACAAGGGGAGTCGATAACCTTAGTACAGGCTCTCCAGAATCCAGATTTCAGATCGACCAGATATTCAATAGCAATAATTTTTTTTCATGATCTAAGAACAGTATAAAATTTTTAATAAACCCCTACTCAGACAGTCCCAGGAAACTATCTGACAATTTGCAGGAGCTGCTTATAAACAGCACCCATATAAATGCGCAAGGCTCTTATTGCAACATTAAAATGTGAAAAGCCTCTGGAATAATCAGCAAAAATCACAGCTGTGGTAATTTTTTAATAAATATTCTTCAGGATCTTTTAACACGCCGAGAGATGATGTGTCATATCAAAACAAGGGTCTCCGTATTATCTGAAAGAATACATCATCAGAGCATCTAGGCATCTTGGAACATTTTAAAGCCGTATAGAGGGTATAGACCTTCTGAGTTGATATGCAAACACCAATAGATTGATAGAGGCAACTAACGTTATAGCTAGGCAAGCTAACATTTAGTATTACAAAAAGACAGAAACATACATATGCTCACCTGAGAACTTGACATCTTTAAATAGTTTCCAATAGGGAGCTTGGCAGATTGAATCCCCTGATCAACCGCTTTTTTCATTGTTATGCCTTTCCATCTGTTCCGATCCACTAGACCACCAATAATGTATATTTTCGACATGTCTAGATCATGAAGCACAGTCTCAGCATCTGCTGTAAGATACACAAGGTTTTCTTTACGATCTTCAAATGCTTCCAGATAAGGATTGGCCTCCTTTTCAATGATCCACTTATCATACCCAGGAATCCTCTGAAGGTGGGTCGCCATTTCTCCATTGCAACCTGTCAACCACAGATGAGCCGGGTTTGCAGATCTCCCATTCACTGCATAGCAGTACATAATCTGAAACTTGCATTAGTTCATGGGTAGCAAGTTTTTTCAAAGTATTCCACATCCATGCCTCCAGAATATATGTTGCTACACAGGTAGCAATAATATAACATTGCAGAGATTGGTACTAATGCCCTTTGATCCAATATCACAAACTTGTTCTAAAGACAAGAAAGAAACAGTGGCACGATACCTCCAAGATTAACACTAGGAGTAGCACAATCACGTTCTTGAGGAGGCATCATGATTAGTGAAACATGCAGATAAGGTGCAATCTTCTACATCAAAGACACAGTTTCTCTTACAAGTTACAAGTATAAAGCAAGACGACAGTCTTGGCAGTTGGAACAGATAACAAACATGTGAACATTGGGAGCCTCAGGGCATCTTTTTAACTATTCTTAACTACTCATTTTACTACAATCCATGCTATTTCAAGCACATTTCAGAAATAACCCATATATCAACACCAGCCATTCCCTTCTATCAGAGGAACTACTCATGGATCGGCTATAAAGGAGCCTATTTCAACTTTCATGAATCAACTGATTAAATCTAATGTAATTCCAACCATCACATTTACTTCGTTTCAGTTCAAAATAGGGGGATTGGGGAAATTCAGGATTTACCCTCCTCATCTCAATGACACGTGGGGTCATCATAAGTCACTGACATGTGGACCAGGAGGGTAAATCCTGAATTTCCATCTAAATGGAGGGTATATGATCAATAAATCCTTCAAAATATAGCAAGAGAAGGGCGAATCCACCTGCTGCGTGAGGCTGTGGACCTCGTTGGGCCGCATGAGGTCGCCGAACTCGAGGTCGAGCACCACCTTCTGCCCTGCGCCCTCGGCGGCGCGCCGGAGCCGCTCGGCGCGTGCGCCGCGCTCCTCCGCCCGCCGCCCCACTCGCTCGCGACGCGCGTCCCGCCGCGCCGCCACCATCTCAGCGCGCGCCTCCTCCGACGGCGCCGCGGCCAGCGCCTCCTCCCACTCACGCCTCCGCCTCTCCACGTCGGCGCGCCGCCGCTCCTTCTCCGCCGCCTTCCGTGCCGCCTTCCGCTCCGCCAGCCGCTCCTGCTTCTGCTGCTTCTTCCTCGCGCTCTTCGACAGCGCCGGAGGCGGCCCGTCGCCCACGACCGCAGCTTTCTCGCTCTCCGTGTCGTCAGCCATCGCAACTCCCCGCCACCGGCGCCGCCGCCGCCGCTGGGTTCGGTCTTCGGAGAGGGGTTTTTGGGATTGGTGGTAACCTTTGACATATCAGAAGCTTTGCGCCGTCATCCCAAAAGCAACCTACACAGCCCAAGCAAGCCTGCACTTTTCAGCCCAGTCCAACTAATGCCCATGTAAACGAGGCCCAGTAGAGCAGAGCCCATCAATGACATCTCTGAGAGCTGTTGCTTCGAGCCATTGACCGGTTGACTGAGCAACTCCAGCAGTAGCTCTCGAAATAAAGCCCCTACTTTTTATTTGAGGGCTCTTTCTACTTTTAAGGGCTCTATTTTTTAGATTACACTCCAGCAGGAGCCCTCAAAATAGGACCCTCAAATTCATTCTTAGAGGAGATGACACATAGGACCCACCCTCATCCTCATCCTACTTGAGGGCCGATGGGCAAAAAAACTCACTCCAGCAAGGCCCCTACTTGAGCCCTCAAAAGTAGGGGCTCCCTCCAGACCCCCCAGGAATGAGGGCTCGAGGGGGAGATTTGAGGGCCCCCTACTTTTGAGGGCTCAAGTAGGGGCCCTGTTGGAGTGAGTTTTTTGCCCCTCGGCCCTCAAAAGTATGATGAGGGCTTAAGAGCAACTCCAGCAGGGCCCCTACTTGAGCCCTCAAAACTCAAATTTGAGGGCTTGAGCCAAAAAACGAGCTCCAGCAGAGCCCCTACTAGAGCTCTCAAATTTGAGGAGGCCCTCAAATCACCCTCTCACCCCTCATTCCTAGGGGCCCCCTACTCCGGCTCTCATTTTTCAGCTTTCCTCGTTTTTTGTGGAACATTTGTGCTTTCAATTTAAATTCGGAACAAATTTGAATTTAAATTTGAATATTCGTATTTGAATTCATATTTGAATTTAAATTTGAATATTCGTATTTGAATTCGTATTTGAATATTCGTATTTGAATTTGGAACAAATTTGAATTTAAATTTGAATGTTATGTGATGAACTTTGTGCTTTCAATTTAAATTCGGAACAAATTTGAATATTCGTATTTGAATTCGGAACAAATTTGAATTTAAATTTGGATGTTATGTGATGAACTTTGCGCTTTCAATTTAAATTCAGAACAAATTTGAAGTTGAATATTCGTATTTGAATTCATATTTGTGCTTTCAATTTAGATTCGGAATAAATTTGAATTTAAATTTGAATATTCGTATTTGAATTCGGAACAAATTTGAATGTTATGTGATGAACTTTGTGCTTTCAATTTAAATTCGGAATAAATTTGAATTTAAATTTGAATATTCGTATTTGAATTCATATATTTAAATATTGTCCCTCATTGTGAAATCATAAATTTTTTATTATGTATTGTGTTTTTGTCCCATACATATGCATATAGTGTGTGAGGAAATATAGGGAATTAAAAAGTAGGAGCCCTGTTTTGAGGGCTCCTGCTGGAGTGCAGCCCAGAAAACAGGGCCCTCAAAAGTAGGGGGCCCTCAAATGAAAAGTAGGGGCCCTGTTTTGAGGGCTACTGCTGGAGTTAGTTGCTCTAATAACCCCTCTCTTATTAGCCCCTGAACGGTTAGACTCAACGATCAGAAAACCCTAAAGCCAAAACTGCAATGCACCAATCTCTCTCTCTCTCTCTCTCTCTCTCTCTCTCTCTCTCTCTCTCTCTCTCTCTCTCTCTCTCTCGGAAGCCTCTCTTACCGAGTCATGCGCCAATCACGGGCCGTCCAAACGGAAGCCTGAAAGGATCAACGGCTCCCCGAGAAGCAACGTCTCTTAGATCGCCAACCACCCCGCGATCGCTCGCACGTACGCAAGCTAACCCACTCTGCCTCTTTCGCCGGCGCCACTTGCTTCCAAACGCTCTATATAAACCCCTACCGCAATGGCAACGGCTCGCATACCTACTACTCTTGATTCGAGTTAATTCGGTCGCAGAGAGGTCCATCCACTGCACGCCAATGGCCGGCATGCTCGCCTTCGCTGCAGCTTCCTGCCTTCTCCTCGCTGCGTCGGTGTCGTCGTCGCCGGTGGTGTACAGCGTCGGCGACGAGAGGGGGTGGACGGTGCCGGCGGGCAATGGCACGGAGACGTACAACCACTGGGCCAAAAGGAACCGCTTCCTCGTAGGCGACGTCTTGGGTAAGTAGTATGCAAATGTTCACAAGGCAATGCGGCATTCTTAATTCTTGCATGCATCCATGTATTTGATTTGCATTCGCGCGCGTGGCGTGCAGATTTCAAGTACGCGAACGACTCGGTGCTCCAGGTGAACCACGACGACTACAAGCAGTGCAGCACGGCGAGCCCGGTGAGCCGGTTCACGGACGGCGACACCAAGTTCAAGTTCGACCGGTACGGGCTCTTCTACTTCATCAGCGGCGTGCCGCGGCACTGCGAGGTGGGCCAGCGGATGATCGTGCGCGTCATGGCGCGATCCGCGCTGGCCGCCGTTCCGGCGGCGGCGCCGGCGGTCCCACCCTCCGTCAGCGGCGCGTCCAGCCCGGTCTCGGCCCCGGGCACTCTGTCATCGGGGTCCAGTTCCAGCCCGAGCCCGCAGGCCCAGACCAGTGGCGAGTCCAGGCTTATGATCTCTGGTTTCTGCATTGTAGTAGGGCTTATTGCGTGTGTCATCACCATGCTCACGTTGGTTTGAGCCTACAGGTTTAGTTTCTGGATTAATTGATAGTGTCATCGGTTTAGGACTTCATACATGTTGGTTTTTTAGATCTAGGAGGAGTGCCATGCATGTCAGTGAGTGATTGGTAGGAGATCTTCTGTTAGGGTGTCTTGGTAATTAAGCTAGATTCTTAGGGGAAATCCTTGATTTAATTCATTCCTGATTTCCCTCAATAAATGGTGATTAGTTTCATTGAGAAGGTCTTTCAATAAATGGTGATTACTTTGTGCTCTTCACTTATTATGATACAGGCCGAGTTTTTTTTTATGTAAGCACATAAAAGTTTGGAATTCCAGATGTAGGCACACAAAACTTGATTTTCCTAGCTGTGAGCAGGACGTTCACAATTTATAGCGTCCAAGCCTTCCACGAGGACGTTGGCATCTGCTGGCGTCCTCCAAGTTGGCTGGCCGCATGATTTTTGTGGCGTCGCATCGGAGATCTGGACGCCGAAATTTTACTACGTCCTTCTCTGTACTGTACGCAACATTGGTGTATCTTCTTCCCCGTACGCCGTTTATATACGCTAATCAGAATTGCATTCTGTAACCCGAACAAGGAATGGTTGTTTGCGCAGAGCTTCAGATGTTGTCTTTTGTTTTGGAATTGGCTAGTGAAATTCTCTACAATCCATGGCATCTGATATTACAGCTGCTTATTTTAACCGATCTGTGCACCGATTTTTTTTTTCTTTTGGAAAATAATACCCTTTCTTACAAGCAGTGCCCCCGGGTCAGATCTGGTATTGAGTACGGGCGTACACAATATAAAAAAAGCAGTTGAATATCATATAGAGAAACAAAATAACAACGACCAAACAATCACAGCAAGCGAGAAAATATTTGGTAAAATTGATTGTAAATTTCTTAAGCACAATCTCAAAAAAAAATGAAGATTGGACAGCGTTGGATCATTACGCTATACAAAAATCTAGTGCTAAAAAGTAACTCATCATGTAATATTTCCTGTGCCTCTAATTGCTTTGGATGACGTTGCATGTTGTTTGATTTCTGGGTTGGGTTTGCTATTGCCACACTTCGGGGCTGTTTGGTTGCTAACCACACTTTGCCAACAAAAATTGCCACACTTGCCTAAGTTGAGGTGCTCAAATTCTTTGCCACACCTTAGCAAGCCTAAGGGAATCTTGCCACACTTTTTTGAGTCATTGACGCGTGGGACCTAGTTTGCTGGAAGGGAATCTTGCCATAACTGTGGCTGCAACCAAACAGCTCATTGAGTTGGTCAAACTTGCCTAACCTTAGACGTGGTAAACTGTGGCTGGCAACCAAACACCTCTTTCATGGCTTAGAGCGGACCTAATAGGTCTGCAGCTCCTACAATCGCCAACTAGACCCCTAATTAGTAGGTACCCCTAGCACCCCTACCAATTACGAAGGTACTATCTTCATTGTACACTTTTCACATATATATTAGCTTTGTGCGATGGTACCCCTTAAATTTTAGTCTTGCATTACTATAGAGAAAATAATACTAGACATCTCATTATAGACAGTTCTACAGAATCCGTTAGTGTTAAGATACAACGTAGTTATCTTAAACAGTTTTACTAGCGTGACTGTCTATATTACAATCAATGACAAGAACCATCTATGATGACCTATTTATCACATATAGTTTATTGCAAAAACCATCTATGATACATCACAGACGGTTAGTAATAAAAACCGTTTGTGATGTATGGACTTATCACAGACGGTTCGTGATAAAAACCATTTGTGATGTATGGCTTATTACAAACGATTTTTTTCAAAAGCCGTATGTGATAATAATCTCATACACACACACACACACTTGGAGCGGAAACCTAACTCACTACTCTTGCGAAAACCTAACCTCATTGCTGATCTGCTCCCTATGGCAACGCCTCCTCCCTGCGATTCCTCGTCGCGCAGATCCTCCTCCTAGCTCCCCGTTGCCGTCGTACGGTTCCTCCCTATGGTTCCCCGTCGCGCGCCTCCTCCTCCCGACTCCCATCGCGCGGCTCATCCCCAGCTCCCCGTCGCCATCACCTCCACGCAGCCGCACATGCTGCCCCCACACAGCCGTATGCCGCGGTCCGACCGCCACTGCCAGTGAAGAAGGTAATTAAGGGATAATAACTAAATTTTCTTTTTGGTGGTGGTTCTATCTACTTCTATGTGTTAGATTAGGTTTGTGAAATGAAGAAGTGAATATATTTACATATGGATGGTGAATAGTGTTAGTTACCTCCAAGTGTTTATATAATATGGACTCTTGTTCTTGATTCCATTTACATGTTAGTTACTTGTTATTGCTTAAGGTCACAGAAAATATCAAGAGATCAAGAGAAGACTATGTTAGTTTTGTTTTAAACAAATGCGCGACAAGTAGTTTGTTTTGGATGTCTAGATTTTATTAACATATCGGTGGTGAATGGTGTTATTAATTGTCTGCATGTTAGTTTGTTTGGCTTCGTAGAATGTTGAGCTTAATATAAGTAGGTTTGTTTTAACAAATGCTCGGCAAGTTTGATGTAATATTTCAGGTGCATGGTTAGTATTAATTCATTCCTTAATATATGTTTGGTTTATGCTTTGTACCACTTTAGGTTTATGCTCCATATTAATTCATTTCTTATTCTGTAATATATACTTGGTGTGTGCTGCGTAAAATTATTTTTTCTACTTTAGATGCACTTTTATTCTACAAGTCATGCTTGGTTCATGTTTAGCATCTAAAGCTTCCTCTTTTTCTTCTTTTGTTCAAACAGACAGATGTCATCAACTCATAGACGGTTGTCATGGACAAACTTTGACAAACATCCACTAAGGAACCACCTGTTACTATTACTAATCATCATATTGGTTGTTCATATCTTTCCTATGCACTGGAGCACATATTTCATAGTAACACTAACATAGTCTTGCACACCCTACATTTAAATGAGCTACAGACAAAGTCAGATCCCATATCACATCATACTTGATAGCTAAAACTATATCAGTCGAAGTAGTAGTTATTTTAAAACACCCTTTCAATGAGATTTCGTAGCAATAATATATGCCAAAATAAGAAAAAGAGAACCAATTATCCACAAATTCTTCTAGAAAGTAATCAGCCTGCTCATATTGGTATTTCTCAATAACTATAAAAGTAACATTAAAGCACTATACACTTAGATTTCAAATGTTATGAAGCAAATCACACTCCAATGTGTTACATTCTATGAAGTAGGTCATGATTGTTACCTCTTCCTCCTCATCATGCTGCGTATTGGGCTTGGTTGTTGTCTTAGGTGTACTCGCTGCCTTCTTCGCAACTATCCACCAGCTTCTGCGCACTCCTTTTCTTCGCGATTGTCACAGACGATTATATTTAAAATCCGTCTGTGTTATAACTTATCACAGATGATTTGAAAGCCGTTTATGATAACCACCTATTATCACAGACACAACAAATCAGACGGATTAAAAACCGTCTGAGGGCTTAGAACCATTTGTGATGACTTTTGTGTGGTAGTGTTGGATTCACCACCGTATGGCTTTTATGTAGTTTACCATGTGTTCTCCTCCTAAATTTTTAGTCTTGTTCCACCACCATATTGCTTAATATAGTCTACCATGCGTTCCCACCATATGGCTTAATATAGTCTACCATGCGTTCTCCTCCAAAGGAAGTAGTATAAATGATTTAATCCTTTATCCTCACATCTTCAAGTCATGTTTCTCAATGGTTAGTTTCATAATATTGAAAAAGAACGGAGCAAAAGGTATTTGCATCATTCAAGCATAGAGTTTTGTGTGTGATGAGCCAAATGGCCAAGAGGTAGCGCGTTGCGCTCAAGCACGAAAATATGGCGGGGTTGTGCAACTATCGGTGGCGCAAGGCTTCGAATGGTTTGGGGACATGCGTGGACGCCAAACTGTCAAAGTTCAGAGGCATCCATGACAACTCTCGAGACACTGTAAAATGATGACGTGCGAATGGTGCGATCGCTCCAAGTTAGCCGCGTCCGGTTACACGAACGGGATGCTCCAAAACTTATAGTGTCCTGCTTACAGCTAGAAAATCCAGTCGCATGCCTACATCCGGAATTCCAAACTGTTGCATGCTTAAATAAAAAATTATGATACACCAGTTTGCTAAATCTGATTGTGCTATGTGTGATGTTTGCGTTTTGTGGCTTCAAACAAACTTCAACTTCATATTTGACGAGCAATATAAAATCTGTGCCTTTCATTTGCTTTCAAACTAATATTGTGCCTTCAGAAGCTGCTTAACTAGTGGTGCAGTAGTATAGTACTAGTTCATTCTTCAACGGCCGTTCAGGCGCGCGGCACGTTCATGTCGGCGCATGCAAGTTTCACGTAGCTGACTGCTTCTGCGGGCCCGAAACCGACTCTTACTTTTCGAAGCCGACACTCGAGCGTAACTGCGTAAGAAATGGATGGACAGCACAACAGCATTCCCGATCCGGAAGGTCTGTTGCTGTGTAACACGGCACCGCCCATCGTGGCTCTTCCACCACCTTTTGCCGTAAGTTGGGGGCAAGAGACGCATGGCAAACTACTGTACAGAAAGCAGGGTGATTGACAGTATACACAAGGCAGTTCCTATACTTTGGTGGGGCCTGAGCGAATTAGAACCCTTGTTCATATATACTAAAACAACCTTTACTTGCAAAACATATATTGTAAACCATTTAAACTTATAAATTTTTAAAGTTGAAACAAATTAGTAGTTTGCAACTTTTGTTTATATTTAAGTACGAAGATGACATGATTGTAATTTGATATCAAGAAAGACTTTCTTAATGATGACATGTGTAAGGAGGTTTATATACAACCACCACCTGAGTATTCTACTCATGAGGGGCATGTCTGTCGTCTTCATCGTGCTATCTATAGTCTCAAACAGAGCCCTTGTGTCAGATTTGAGCACTTCACTTTTGTGATCATTGTTGTTGGTTTTTCTGTCAGTAATCATGACTCTGGCTTGTTTGTTTACACTTCCTCTCGAGGTCGGAAGCTCCTTCTTTATGTCGATGACATAATCATCACTGGCGATGATCCGTTGTACATTGATTTTGTGAGGAAGTCTCGGCAATCAGTTTTTAATGTATGATCTCGGTCCGCTTCACTACTTCCTTGGGATTGAGGCCACTTCCACGTAGGGGTAGATATCGAGCTAAGTCTCTGTCTTATCGAGCATTTTCTAAAATTAACATAGTCTGATTTAATACCATTTTACATATATTTTAGAGGTATTTTTAGAAACGAGCTAACGAGCCGAGCCGAGCTAGAACAAAATTTAAATTCATTTGAGATCAACTTATTTCAATATTTAACCAATTAGCAAATATAATTGAAGCAATTTTGAACTGAGCTAACGAGCCTCACTAACAAGCTTTTTTGTCACCCCTACTTCCACACCGGAGGGCTACTACCTCTCCCAGCAAAAGTACGCTCAGGACCTCCTTGATCGCTCTAGCCTGACTGACACTCGTACTGTCGAGACTCCCATAGAGCTTTCCCTTCAACTTTGTGCCACAAACGGTGATCCTCTCAAGGATCCCACTCGATAATGCTACCTTGTTAAGAGTCTCATGTACCTTGACATTAGCTGTCCAAACATCTCTTACGCTATTCTCATCCTAAGTCAGTTTGTTTGTGCTCCCACCCACCTCTACTAGTCACCTCCTTCGAATTCTTTGCTACCTAGGCGGAACCATCTCTTGTCGCTTGTTCTTTTCTAGCTCTAGCTCACTGCAGCTTCAGATGTACTCATATGTGACTTTGGCTAGTGATGCTACATATCGTCGATCTCTTTTCTGCATATTGTGTCTTCCTAGGCTCCTCTCTGATTGCTTAGAAGACTAAGAAATAGACTACAGTTTTCCATTCGAGTGATGAGAAAGAGTTGAGAGCGATGGCATCGGTGACTGATGAGGTTACTTGATTATGGTGGTTGCTTGCTAACTTTGGTGTGTAAGCTTTGAGTCCCACTGCGCTGTTATTAGACAGTACGGATACGATCAGCATTGCCATAGATTCAGTGAAGCATGAGCTTATGAAGCACATCGGGTTTGATGCCTCCTACACATGATCACAGGTGCAAGAGGGTATCCTTGCTCTATAGTTTATGCCCTCATAGTTATAGGTTATCGACTTTTTCACAAAACTGCAAATTAGGGCACAACGTACGTTCTACCTCTCCAAACTCAGTGTTTCAGACCCACCATGATTTTGAGAGGGGTAGAGTAGGAGGGTGTGTGTGTGTGTGTGTGTGTGTGTGTGTGTGTGTGTGTGGTGTGTGTGTGGTGTGTGTGTGTGTGTGTGTGTAGGGCTCTCTTTGCATATTTCCTTGATGTACTATGGGTATATTTATGCTCTTTGAGCCATGGAATAGATCTGGGGCTTCCTTCCAACAAAAACATCATTGCTGTAAGGCACATCAGGTGCAGCTATTCTTGCAACTTCACATACGCAGTATGTTAGAAGTCTGGCATCCCTATCATGATGTTTCAACATATTGTTTTTTTTTTTTTTTGCCAATACCTTCAAAAAAGGTTGAATCTTATCTATCACGAGTGGAACTGATGACTGTTCTATTTGGGCCAAGCAGTCAGTAACTTCCTACAGTATGATTACTTTAATTAGTATCAATGTAATATCCAGAACCTCCTTTAGAAAAAAGAATGATTTAAATCAGATCGACAAACACTACCAGCCAAATTGAGACAGAACACAATAATGCCTGATTTTATAAGATTGGCGTTAACTAAAACAAAGATGAGCTGTTCTTAACATTTACTCCCTTGAGATAGGGAGTTAAAGGCTGCTCTGTATTCTTAGATCAAAGAGAATAACATTTTCTTATGATGCCACAAAACCCCAACTTCCAAGCTTTTAGACTTGTTTCATACAATTTTCAGGAAAAATATTTGTATAATTTGATCTTTTAATTGTAGAGAAAGTACCATGAGGGACTGAAACCAAAAGAATTGATGGGTACAAAATATCCATCTTAGTGCACCGGCAACCAATCAAGTGGAAACTTATGAAGCTTAAATGTGAATTGCACCATCTAAGGCCACAGTGTTTCAAGCTATGAAGTATGAACCACAGCTTCACAGTCAAGCTTAAATATGCTAAACCTAAAGCAATTTAGAAGAGCAGTCAGAAAAGCAATTCATATAATTTTTACATCATTAAGCTACCTTGGCCGACCTACATATATCTCATACTACTCACAGCAGCATAACTCAACTATAGACACTAAAGTATAGATCTAAAAAAGCTGGCAGCCGCCTGGCACCAATACCTAACAGGATGGCCCTAAGGCCTAATTTATCCAGGGTTTCACTAAAAGGTTAAATCTTTAAAGCTTCTGTCATAAACTTGTTCACAACAATATTATTTTCTATCTCGAACCCTCGGGTCCTAACTTCTAACTAAAGCAGCTAAAAGAGCTAACCAGAGCACCAAAATATCAAATATAATGTTTGGGGTAAGCAAAAGGCAGGAGGGCAGGTTGAAAGTGGGACACAAGATAGATACCGAAGACCAAAGAGTGAAGAGTCACTATAGCAAACATAAATGACAAAAGCAGAACAGATACAATGCTGGTAGAGTTTCCCTGTAGCAACATAAGTAAAAAAAAATGATAGAAGCAACACTAATACAATGCTAGCAGAGTTCAAGTTGCTCTAATATATTTCAGACATTGGAATGAGTGGAGACAATTGGGGAACTATGACTTGATGAGTGGAGATGTTATAGTGAAACACTAAATCCTAAGTTTCCCTCCCCTTATTTCCATAAAACCTGAAATGCAGTACCAAGCCAATGTCTGTTCGAAATAGAGTTTCCTTGAATACAACTCTATCTCCTTAACACAAAACACTATAAAATACCAAACAAGAACCTACACACATCCCTTCTCTCCTGCAGACACAAAAATCTAACATGGTATCGGAGCCTTTTGTTTGATGCAATAAAAACTTTGATGACATGTTGAATTTTAGGATTTGGAAGAAAGAAACATCAAAAGCTAGTGCTAATGAACAGAGTCAGAGTCGTTCTTCTCATCAGATCAATGACTGGCAGTAATGGCAACTCCATTATTCGGCGGTGCCAACCTCTCTCTCTCTCTCTCTTTTTAAAAAAAACAATGGCAGGAGCGCTGCCGTTCATTAAAGAGGGAAAGAGTACAGATCAAACAGCCCGAAACCGGGCGAGACACCGAAGACCGGATTACAAGCTACATTTTTTTGTACTGTAGCCGAACAGCAACAACAGAAAGCGAAGAAAAACTAAGTCGCGACTGAGGAATCCCACAACAACCACAGCTCTTGCTGAATAAGAAGGATGACCCGAGAGGGTTGGGAGGCTAGAATTTTGAGCGGTGCAAATCTCATGCCACCTTAGCTTATGTGGCGCTTCAATTCTAGCTGAAGCAACAGACGATGCACAAATTACCCACAGAAGCGCTACGTAAGCCCTAACCTACAGATATTTGCTCAGAAAAAAAAATCCAAAATCTAACCATTTGGCCCTAGACTGCAGCGTGTTTCCTTGAATTAAAAACACGGGACTTCGAAGCTTCCTTCGGACTTCATCCCGATTCAAACCCTCGAATTCCAGCCAAACAATCAAAACACATCAACCAGCCAGAGTTCAGAGCGGCCATTTCACACATCAATGGATCCTCCAGAGCACTGATCTCGTCAGAACGTAACCATTTACCTCGCAAATTTCGCACCCCCCAAAGCTAGCGCCCTTCGAGTTTCGAACACACCCCACCGTTCAATCCAAGTTCAAACATCTAAACCTAGCAACCTCGGAGCTCCGATTCCCACACGGAGAGCCGAACGACCAAACAGAGCACGGAATTTCGAAAGCCCTCACCTCGAGGAGCTCGATGATGGCGTCGGCGGCACCGCCTCGAACTTCTCCCTGAGCTCCCTCAGCCGCTCCGCCGGTGGCCTCGCCGAACCGGCCGCCGCCTCCGCCATCCGCGCGCCGGCTTCTCGGATCGGATGGAAATTTCGATTCCAACTCCGTCGAGGAGCGGGGGCATCCGCTCGAAGCGTCGCCTCGCGCTCCCTCTACCGCTCTCGCGTTCGCTCGCTTATTGCCAGTTTGCGCTTCGGCTGTCACGAAATTTGTGCAGCTTGCGTCCCTCAAGCTCACGGGGCCACGGAGCATCACAGACGCCTCCAACTCTTCCAATGGTTTATGCTCTTCGGGGGCGGAGAGGAGGGGCGGCGCGGGAGGGGGGCGAGAGGAGGGGCGGCGCAGGTGGAGGGGCGGCGCGGGTGGGGGGCGGAGAGGAGGGGCGGCGCGGGAGGGTGGCGGAGACGAGGAGAGCGGCGCGGGTGGGGGCGGAGACGACGAGAGCGGCGCGGGGAGAGAAGTCGCGGGTGGGTGGGGAGGAGGAAAAGAAACGAATCGGTACGGAGGAAAAACCCCTTGAGCAGCTCCAGAAAAAACATGGAGCAGACTTTCGACTCCACCTTTTTCTTGGAGCAGAGTTCTTGGAGTTTGACCCGTTTGGCTAGACAAGTTTGGAGCAGAGTTGAAAAAGCTGGAGTGGAGCAGTCCCAAACAGGCCCTAACTAATCGTCACTTTCGAGCCCACGCGGCGCCAAGTCACTGCCATGTCAGCGTCCGCGCCTCCCCGCGCCGCCGCCCGCGCCTGTGCCGCCCCGAAGCATGCCAAACCTTTCCCCCACCACTGCCGGAGCTGCGGCCCACCCCAGCTCTCCGGCGCCGTGCGCCTCCACTGCGCGGCCCCGCCTCACGCCGCCGGCTCCCCTCGGGTTTGCTCCGGCTTGGCCCAACGCGCGGTGAGTCTCCTTCGGACCCCTAGTACCTCATGCGCCCCCACCTTCTTCCTTTTCCCCTCCGGTCGCCGTCGCCCCGTCCCACCCTTTCCTCCGGCCGCCGCGCCCCGCCGCCGGCCCGCCTCGGGGCCTCTCGGCTCACGGACGTGCATCCTTCGGACTCCCCCTGGCTCCGGGGTCCCGTTTTGCCGTCTCCGGTGTGTTCCCCGGCCGCCCCTCACCGGCGGCACCGCCGTCTACCTCGCGCCGCCCCTCCTCTGTTTTGATTCAGCCGGTTCCCCTGTTATTTCTAGAGGCGCGGGCGAGCGGGGCGACGCAGGCGCGGGCGCGGGGCGACGCAGGCGCGGGCGGCGGCGCGGGGAGGCGTGGGCGCGGGCGCTGACATGGCAGTGACTTGGCGCCGCGTGGGCTCAAAAGTGGCGATTAGTTAGTCAACCACATCTTAAGGGTAGCAAAATATTGAATGCAACGAAGAGAGTGGCATTTGGATAGGTGACATTCTTAAGAGTGGCAAATAGTTGAATTTCCCCCCTCAAGCTCATGGGGCCACGGAGCATCACAGACGCCTCCAACTCTTCCAATGGTTTATGCTCTTCTTAACTCAGCTTATTTGAGTTCATAACTCTATATTTCTGACTTTTTTATTTTATAATAGTTAAAAATATATTATAACTATTTTTTATATTATAGTAATTCATAATATACAATAATTAATGTTAGTTTTTTCAACATAATTAAATTTTAAAAATTAAAAAAATTTATACCATCATAAATAATACATAAAATAAGACAAAAAGAAAAAACAAAAATGACTAAAAAACGAAATTAAGAAACCAAAAATAAAAACTCGTTAGAGCAAACCTTGGTCACAACTACTATTTATTTATTTTATTTTTTTTAAAAAAAAGAGATCAGCCACGGTGAAACAACGACCCTTTGTGGTTGTGCTTCCGCTTTTGGCCCAGCTCGTGTTTCGGGCGTGAGCTGGAGCAACCTTTACGGCTTGGTTTGACTATCTCCGCGGGCGACGCCGACGCGTGCCCCAGCACCTATGACGCGTGGATCCCACCTCGCAGCCTGGAGTTACTGGGCCTGGTCACGTGCGTGCGCTGGTTGTTTTTCTTCGCCTCTCGGTCCAAACCGACTCGAAACCAAAAGGGCTAAAAAAAAGGGGGCAAAGTAATCGTTTCAAAATTAATTAATTATAGGCAGCGTCCCATGCAAACACATGCTATTAACAGGTATTATAAGTAGACGTAGGTGACTGCTCTTGCATTTCGGTTCTTCTCCTGTCTTTCTTGCCTCCCTTAATTTCCTCTCATCCCGGGGGAGATTTTGCCCTAAAAAACTTCTGCGCGATCGTATCAAATCAAAGGGCAAAATTTTTTTCTTGCAACTCCGGCTGAAGGAAATCGCGATCCATGTCGGTGAGTGCAGATCTTTAAGAGTTTAAGTGCATTGTTGATGGATTCTTGGTGCTTTTTGTTCGATCTAGCTTGCACTGTTTGATCCCCACATTTGTCTGCCTTGGTCAGAGTTAGGATAATGAATCGATGGTAAAAAAACCCATGTCTTTCTTTATCGTATTGGATGATCTATACAGTTTTGAGCAGTCTGACACGTAAAGAGTAGGGATGAATCTCCACTACAACGATATGGATTCATCAGTTTTCCCCCCAAATTGATCACTGTTGTTCATCGGCCATCGAACATGAATAAAACGAAATTGATATACATGTCATGACAAACAAACAATAGCGGAGAACGAATGGAGACGGGTGCATGTTCCCTCAATTTCCTAATTGGCCAATCCAATCGACAAACCAATACGATTGAGCAATAGATATTCACGTTGGAGCTGATCATCAGCAAACTACCATTGACAAAGCAAACTACTCTCTTAGTCTCTTGCAAACTTTAGCACTATTTATCGCGGCCCTTTTTAATTTATACGTGATGACTGATGAGAACAATCATGCACTTTGATGTTCTAATCTCAGCTTCTCAGCTTCAGGTTCTGACTTATTTTTCACTATTTATAAATTTCGTCTTTTTTGAACTTTTGGCTTTTTAAGCTTTTTTGCCCCCTTTTTTCCTATATTCGTTTGCGTTGTCCGTGTTGAGCTAGCATATTTTTTATTTTTAAATTTTTTAGATTTAATTACACCAAATAAGTCACCTTCAGCTACAGTGAAATTCCAACCGCTACAGTGCAATTTCAACCATAAGCCACAGCTTTTCAGTCCAACCGAGCGGGCCAAGATGTAACATATGCAGCAGTTTATCATCTGTTACTTTCGGCACCTAGTGACCCTCTGCTATGGGATGTTTTTCAAGGGCGAGGCCGGTCGCACTTTACCCAAGTTCGGCGAATGGGACGTCAACAACCCGGCTTCTGCCGACGGGTTCACGGTCATCTTCAGCAAAGCCAGGGATGAGAAGAAGGCCCCCATGAATAGGCACAACAGTAACAGGTCGGCTGACAGCAAGGACCCCAGGACCGAGAAGATGAACCCTTACAACTCCAGGACAAACTCATCAGTATGTCTCCTGTTAGTTTCACTTAGCATCAAGTATTACACGTTATTCGTCTCAATTTTTTTTAAAAAAAAATTGTTTTACAGATTCATTGGCTTGTTGCCTGAAGACTGAAGTTATGTGGTGTCGATCTCTTTATTTTGCAGAAGAAATGGTTTTGCTGTGTGTCGCCCAGCCCCACGCAAACTTGAGGAAGGAGGGAATATCATGCATTCATGCTGCTGCTTCGTTACACACACTGAAGATGGCTTGATGTTATTCTGTGAGGGTTATAATGTATTTCTTGTTGCTGGCAGGCTGGTCTTGAGAGCTATTCGAGCCTATTTGTCAGTGACACGAGTGTCATGTGTGACCTTTACATAAGAAACTTACTCCTATGGGTATCTTCTTAAATTTTTCTGAATTGTGTGTATACCCCTCACGTGACACGTCTGTTCAAGTTGACGTCTGATTATAATTTCCTTTTTTCCTTTGGCTCTCTTTCTGCCGTGTAATCCTTCCTCAAGTTTATAATTACTACATCTAAAACTGTACAATCCAACCATGACTTCAGATTTTTTTTCTGTTTTCTGCTGTAATTTTTTTGAGGGTAAATTGATGTGCCCTTTGATCGAGCCTGACCTCCAGAATTATCAGCTTGTAAGCCAATGGATATGGGAAAATAATCTCCAAAGATGATGTTTCGGAGTTGTTAAATTTTGTGTCTGCTGCTGTTTCGTTACGCACGAACTTCATTTACATATTGGTAGCATACAGAGTGGCAGCACAAAGCAAACGGAAACTAGAGTGACAGAAGCTGGCAAGCTGCTACTGTCCCTGCGGAGGAAGATGGCCTCATAGACCAGGGAATTGATGGCTATTATCAGAAAGCACAGAACAGCCTGGAGAAACAAAATCTCCAAGCCATTTGCACCTTCATGTAGCAAAACTGTACCCATTCCGAACACCATGCATGTCAGGTTGAGCAGTGCAATTGTCGCGACGATTACAGACACCGCTGAGAAGGATCGAACTCCATCATCCCCTTCCTGTACCTCTCCAAGGCCTGCTTGTCGCTCACCTTCGCTGTCAGGGTGAATCCTGACTCAGAGATGCCGAACAATCTGCGGACTGTATCAATGGTTGCCAGGAGGTATGAGGCGATTCTTCTGATAAGCCACATCCTTTGTGCGTTTTTTTAGGGAACATGCAAAAGTTTTGCATGTAATTGCATTAAGGAGATGGATAAAAACACAGTACAGTGAAGTGTTTGGGGGTACCGGGGACTAGTTACGACAGAAAGCCAGCAAAGGAGTGAGGCAACTAGAAAGAAAGTAAGCGATGTCAGGAAACATAGACAGTGCAGCTAAGCTGCGAGGGGGGAAACTAGTAGCTGCTTCTCAGAGGAGTTGGAAGCGAGTCTGCGCCTGCCCCAGCGCCAATAGGTTGGTTCTTGCTTGAGCTTGTCGACAAGCGCTTCGGTGTCTGTCTTGATTTTGTCGCATACTCGGTCATTGCGTTCGCGCCAAATGGTTCAAAGGAATAGAATGACTATAGAATCAAAAATTTTCCTGTTGACCTTGGGCACTTGCTTGCGCATTGAGATTCACCAGTCTAGCAGCCGAGTTTGTGTTATTGGTGGTAGGCGACGTCTGCCGAAGAGGCGCAAGAACTGTACCCAGACTTGCTGGACCCAAGGGCAAAGAACAAGCAGATGATCAATTGTTTTCGGGTTTTATTCTTAAAAGGGACATATTGTATGCGACAACATGCCGTGCCTCGTCAAATGATCAGCTATCTAACATCAGTCTTGAATAGCTAGCCACGCAAAAAAAACATGCATTTGAGGGGGGCCTTAGAGCAACTTCAAGAGATTAGCCAAAAGAAGTATCTAAATCTAGTGATTTAGCTATTCTCTAAAATGAATCTCACCCAAAAAAACAAGACTACTCCAACAGGCTATCTAAACTAGAGGGCGTGCGGTGGGTCGCGTACGCGCGGGAATGGGGCGCAACGTGTGGGAAGGAAACGCCGACCGCGCCAAGAGGTTGGATGGTGAGCGAGGTAGGCTATCCAAAAATAGAGAGCGAAGGAGGAGGGATGGAGAGCTACTAAATTTGGAGAGTCATTTACAGAGTCTATTGGAGACGTTTTTTCTCCAATAATAGCCAAATTTACCTTTAGAAAATGATTTAGCTCTTCTCTTGGAGTTGCTCTTACGTTTCCAAATAAGGTTGTGAGCTGCGAAGCGGATTCCGACGAGGAAGAATGCATTGTAAGCGGACTTAGTGGAATACCCTTCTGAGGAGTTTAATTTCCATATAATCTGGTCGTCGGTGTGAGATTGGATAGAGGTAACCTTGTGCCATAGGATTAGGTATTCGGTGATTGCCTGTTGCCTGAGCCGACATGGCTTCTTTTATTCCATAGACCCAGAAATTGTGCAGTAGAGCTTGTGCAACCGTGATGGTTCTTTTGATTTTGTTTTGTACAAGTCTGCAGATGGATGGAGCTATATCTTCAGGTAATCTCCCATCGATCCAATTGTCGGACCAAAACAGTGTTCGGTTGCCATCTCCAAGACAAACTTGAGTTGCTGCCTTAAATATTGCTAGGACGGCAGGTTCATATGTAACTTATAGATTTGCCCATGCATAGGACCAAAATTGGAATCATAAACCAATTCCAATTCAGCTTGAAATTAAATTGGAGCTACAATTCCGTTGACCCAATTCAATCCGGAGAACCAAACAGACCCTAGTAAACTCATCAGTCATTTTAGCAAGATTAACAACGATGCAACAGTTAGAGAAACTCTTCTTGCCTTGACAAAACAATAGAAGCATGGGAAGTTCCACAGAGATAAGGTAAATATTTTGGCCCACTCTATGAGTAACAGCTCATAAGGATATGAGGACTTACTCTGACAAACCGTTTCTCTTTAGTGCTCGCAATTTTTCTTTGTAGCACTTATCAGACTTGTTCAGAGACACCAGCAACTCAACTGAACCATTCGGGTTTATTCCCTCTTTTGGAACAAAACCATATGAAAGCAATAGCTCACCACTATATTTCTTCCCGTAGGATATAAAAACCTGAAGAGTATTATTAGAAATGGATAAATCAAACTTGTGCTTCCCCAGTCAGTGACATCGGGGTAAGGTACGAAAAAGCTAAAAATCCCTTTGTCTTCAACTATGAACTTACATAGGTCAATCACATACAGGGGTTAAGAGGTAACATATGCATGAACTAAGGCTGATGACCCCTGGACTTAAACCCATACGGATAGTGATCCAGCCAAACCAAACAATTTTACTTAACTGCATTTCCATTTAGCCCACTTGAAGTCAAGTATGTGATGTCTGTACAAAAGAAAATATTTGAATTCTTACTGTTCGCGAGAGACAGTACGCATAGGAGAATAGCCATATACGATTTTGGACGATACAGCTAAATTCAGTACACTTTTTACTATAATTTTTCTATTGATCATATCTTAAAAAAACACCGTTTAAAAACTAAGTATTGTAGATAGTATAAGTATAAATCAACTTTAATCATAAAAGGTCGTTACTTGAGCCTCTTGTTCTCTCCCTCGATGAGTCTCTCATCATTTTTTCCGAGGGTCTCATCGCATTTTTCTTTAACCGTCCATTTGTTTTTTATCAGGTTGCCTATCAGATTTGACTCACCTTAACGATGGCGAGAGCATCTGCACCCGAGATTGCCTACGTGGGGTGAGTTGAAAAATAAATAAATATCCTCTTGCCTCTTAAAAAAACACCGTTTAAAAACTAAGTATTGTAGATAGTATAAGTATAAATCAACTTTAATCATAAAAGGTCGTTACTTGAGCCTCTTGTTCTCTCCCTCGATGAGTCTCTCATCATTTTTTCCGAGGGTCTCATCGCATTTTTCTTTAACCGTCCATTTGTTTTTTATCAGGTTGCCTATCAGATTTGACTCACCTTAACGATGGCGAGAGCATCTGCACCCGAGATTGCCTACGTGGGGTGAGTTGAAAAATAAATAAATATCCTCTTGCCTCCTTTTGGCGAATAATGGGTGAGTTCTTTTAATATATATTTTTTAATTTATGATTTTTAAATTTTACCTATTCATGTAAGATATTATGAAAAGAGAGGTAGTCCTATATGATTTTGACTGATACAACTGAAGTTAATATAGTACATACTATACTAAATCTTATCTTGAAAACACACTATTTAAAATCAGGTAACTATAGTAAAATACAAAAACTAAAAAATATAAAATATAAGCTGAATTGAACCAGCCAATGTTGTCACTAGGACACGAAGCCCACACATTAATGATATTTCTCGACAATCTATTTTCTATTTTATAATCCTCGACAATCATGCTACCATAGCTAAACGCCCAAATATAAAGTATCCATCAAAGAAGACGAAGAAGTCTTAACACGCTCACCGATGAATGGACTTATGATAAGAGGTTGTTTGAACATACAATGTAAAAGTTAAGTAATCGAATACTATAATTTTAATCTCGTGTTAGTACTCAAAATAACTGATCATGTTGTCTTCCTTCAAAAAGTACTTCACTAATTACACTGACAGATCTGCCCCACTCGACCAATAATCGCAAAACAAGACTTTCAGACTTCCACACACTTCTCAGAAAGGAAGAACAGGAACAGTATTCCAGTTGAGCGCACCCTCTCTCGCATGGGTCCCACGGCCATAAAGTAATTAAAGGCCCCACTCGGTTGGGCTGAAAAATAGTAACTTATAATTGAAATTGTACTGTAGTTGGCTAAAATTACACTGTAGCTAAAGATTGCTTATTTGACGCAACTAAATTCAAAAATAAAAAAATATGTTAACTCATCATGGACAACGTAAATAAATATAAAAAACCAGTAAAAAAACTAAAAATTTTAAAAAGATAAAAATTATAAATAATAAGCTAGAAACCAGAAGCTCATACGTCCATATATAAACCCAACTCTCACCGACACATGGGCCTACATAGACGTCCATGGGCCCTATCCTTTTTCCCTCCCGGAAGAACATCTCGAACCATAAAGGAAATAGCAAGTTGGTTTATGTGGTGATCAGTTGGGCTTAAAAGCTCATGGCTTATAGCTGAAAACACTGTAGCTGACAGAGGCTTATTTAGCATAATTAAATTTAAAAAAAATAAAATTATAAAAAATATGTTAGCCCAATATGTATAATACAAACGAATACGGGAAAAAAAGAACCGGCAAAAAAGCTCAACAAAAAGCCAAAAGTTCAGAAAAAGACGAAATTTATTAATAGTGAAAAATAAACCAGAAATCAGAAGCTCAAGCCGAACCGATCAGGCCAAGTTTTAGTCTCTTACGTGCAAAACTGAGTAAAACGCGTCATGTAACTCATAAAACTGTTTAGAATCCATCTCTCTTAGCCGTAAAAGATGATTTTGATTAGATTTAGCCTGTATAACACGTTATATTGGATCTAAGCTAACAGAAATGAGATTGGGCCAACGTGTCGTTGAGTCCACAGATGACTCACATGGTAGACTAAACCAATGGTCATCTAAGATTAATGTGATGTGATATATAGGTTAAATTTAATCAAAACCATATTTTGCTAGCAGAATAATGGATTATAACCGACTTTAAGACGAAGGAGATGTATTTTACCCGATTTTATGGACGAGTGATAAAAATTAAAGAGTGACGAGTGAGGCACGAGAATGACTTTTTCCTACCATTAATCGCCGTATGCTCGCCGTTTTCTCCAAACTCCCCAAGCAGTTTCCATTTCCACCACTCCTGCCTTCCCACTCCCAGCACGCGCTAAGCCGTCGACGACTACTGCGCCACCGCCTCCCCCCCCCCCCCCCCCCCCTCCTCATGGCCGATCCCTCCCGCTCCTCCCCCACTGCCGCCGCCGCCGGCGACGCCCTCCTCACGGCGGCGGCCGCCGACGCGGCCCTCTCCGCGACGCCCGATCCGGACACGGAGTTCGGGTTCCAGCGGCCGGAGCTCGGGAAGGAGAAGCTAGCCGGGACGGTGCAGTTCCACGAGCGCCACGTGTTCCTCTGCTACAAGGGCCCCGAAGTGTGGCCTTCCCACGTGGAGGCCGCCGAGTCCGACCGCCTCCCCCGCCTCCTCGCCGCCGCCATCAAGGCCCGCAAGCCCAACCTGAAGAAGAGCGTGAGCATCTCTTATCCCTCTCCCTTTTGTTCGGCTGGTGATTAGCTGATTCGGTGTTGTGATGTGGTATTGGTGTGTGCTGTAGCCCATGCCACGTACTCCCACAACAGCGAACTCCGACGTCTGGGAGGCGAGCTGACACAACCTATTGCCCAAGCCCCTCGTGGGCCTAGATGCCCCGAACCACCGAGAACGAGTCCACTTCGCGAAGTCGTAGTCCCTTCATCTTCAGAGCACGCGGTACGCAGAGGCGGAGCTGTGAAGGTTGGGCCGTCCTGCCGAGACGATGCCTACCAAGTAGGCGGCGAAGTTGTGGCCACCCCGTCGAGGCCGTGCCTAGATAGGCGGCACATAGAGGTAGAGCCATCAAGGTTGGGCCACCTTGGCGAGGCGAAGCCTACTAGGCAGGCAACGTGGAGGTTGGGCCACCTTGGCGAGGCGATGCCTATGTGGAGCCACCTTGGCGAGGCGATGCCTACGTGGAGCTGTCGAGGTAGTGCCGCCCTGCTGAAGCGATGCTTACTAGGCGGCAAAGTTGTGGTCGCCCCGTCGAGGCTGCGCCTCTAAAATAGGCGACGCATAGAAACAGAGTCGTTAAGGTTGGGCCGCCTTGCCGAGGCGATGCCTATTAGGCAGGCAACGAAGTCGTGACCGCCCTGTCAGGGTCGTGCCCCTAAAGCAAGCAACGCGTGGAGGCGGAGCCGTCGAGGTAGGGCCGCCCTATCGAGGCGATGCATACGAGGTAGGCGGTGAAGTCTCTATGGCGACGTCAAAGCCACTGAGGTAGAGCCGCCCTGATGAGACAATGGCTACGAGGCAGGCGGCGAAGTCCCTACGACGATGTCAGAGCCGCCACGTCGAGGCCATGCCTCCAAAATGGGAGGCGCGTAGAAGCGAAGCCGTCGAGGTACAGTCGCCCTGCCGAGGTGATGCCTACAAAGCAGGCGGCGGAGTCGGAGTCGTCATGTCGAGGCCACACCTCGGAAGTGGGCGGCAAGCAGAGGCAGAGCTGTCGAGGTGGAGCTACCCTGCCGAGGTGACGCCGACGAGGCAGGCGGCGAAGTCCCTACGGCGACATCGAAGCCGTCGAGGTAGAGCCACCCAGCTGAGGTGATGCCTACAAGGTAGGCGGTGGAGTCGAAGCTGTTCTGTCGAGGCCAGGCCTCAGAAGTAGGCGGCACGTAGAGGCGAAGCCGCCCTGATGCCTACGAGGCAGGCAGCGAAGTCCCTACGGCGATGCCGATGCCGAAGCCATTGAGGTAGAGCCGCCCTGCCGAGGCGATGCCTACGAGGCAGGCGGCGGAATCGATGCCATGCCTCGGAAGCGGGCGGCAGAGGCGGAGCTGTCGAGGTAGAGCCGCCCTACCGAGGTAATGTCTTCGAGGTAGGTGGCGAAGCCCTGCTTTGAAGCCGAAGACGTCCTGTCAGGGCCATGTCATTATGCCCTTACTAACGACTGACTAACACACAATGCTTACCTTGCTGCTGCTTATTCAAATGGCCTAGTACTGTTCCCCCTTCAGCCACGTTGGTGTGAAAACATCCTACAATGGGGCAAAAGGGACAGATGATGCCATATGCGAAACAAGGCGGGTCACAACAATGCTATCTCGAAGCCGGGACGCGTGGCCGCCGTGTGGTGTGTTTAGAGTCTCGTAGGACTTGGTTATACTCCGTCGAGTACGTCGGGGCGCGTGGCCACCGCGCGGTGTGTTTAGAGTCCCGTAGGACTTGGTTATACTTCGCCGAGTACGCCGAAGCGTTTGGCTGCCGTGGGTTTGTTTAGAGTCCCGTAGGACTTGGTTATACTCCATCGAGTACGTCGGGGCACGTGGCCACTATGCGGTTTGTTTAGAGTCCCACAGGATTGGGCCAGGACGCGCGTGGGTTTCGATGCTTATTTTAGGCTCTGTAGAGTGGTTTATACTATGTCGAGTATGCTGGGGTGTGAGGACACCGTGTGGTTTAAGGCAAAAGCAGACCAAAACAATGGCATAAGAGAAAAACTAATACCAACCAAAATGTCAAACGCCACGGCGGTGAAAAAGCCGCAAAAGCAATTGCAAAACGAGACACAAACACAATTTAGCTAGAAGCATTAAAAGGTGTGGCAGTGCTATGCTGCACCTACCACAACGTAACATTAAATGGTGTTGAAGGGCAACAATACACATACTCATTGATTGGTCCGAGCGGTCTCATGCTATTGACTTTCGTTTTGCCGCAGCTGCAAGCGACATTAGGCACCCACCCAAATTGGGGGGGATGCGCAAAGGCAGAGGCGCGGGCGCGTAGTTTGGCGGCGAGAGCGAAGGTCGGCGTGGGTGAGGTGGGGGCCGAAGGCAGTCTGGCGACGCGAGCGAAGGCCAAAGGCGCTGAGCCGGGCGATGCGGAGCCCGATGGCGCGAAGCCAGACGGTGCAGGCCAATGGTGCGGAGCCTGATGGCGTGGAGTGAAGGTCGACGCAGAGGTCAGCAGAGGCCAAAGGCGCACAATTTGGCAGCGCGTGCGAAGGCCGATCGAGGCCGAATGCATGGAGCCCAATGGCGTGAGGGAAGGCCGGTGTGGGCGAGGAGGAGGCCAGAGGCCCAAGAACGACGCCAATTGTTGTGGCATGGGCCACAACAGTGAGTACTTGGTACCCTTCCTCCATTGAGGATGCAGACTTACTAGAGTTTCTTCCCTTCTCATACCCCCGGGCTTTATGTACATGAATAGGGCAGGATAGGAATTTCTCATCTTGCCCCTCAATAATTATAAGGGGTGAGGGTATATTGATATATTCCTCTACATTTACAACACTATGCTATTGGGCTTACTCTAAGGCCCCACTAGGCAATCCCAATGGCTTGAAGGGTTGGGCACCCCCCAAAAAAGTGTGCCTGTGTTAGGGTTTTTAGTTTGATTGGTGGGGAGTGGGAACTGCATGAACTGCACGCCGGTGATTCTGAGCTTAGGGTTTTGCTCATGAGTAGTTTCTGGATTAGGTTGTTATTATGTCATGTAGTCTGGTTTGTTTTATCTGCATATGATGAGGCTGGTTTTCGTGCAGGAGTTTGCTACCGTTGCTCACTAATCGGTCAATCCGATGAGTGTTTTGGCGAATAATTTAGTTGCCATCTGCTTGTGATTAGGTTTATTGTTTGTGAATTGGCCAAAGGAATATTGTCGTAGTTAGTGTGATCAGTGGTTCAGTGGTGTTGATATGTTGTTGTTTATGCTAATCATTTGTGTAAATTGGTATATGTGTAGCTAAACTTTTTTCTCACTTATTAGCTGTTTTAGTGTGTGTTTTAGTGAATAATCTGATCGCCTGGTGTTCTCCTTTGAGGTTAGGGCTGTGTCAATTAGACATGCGAATTGTGCTTTTTGGGGTTGGGCTTGGCTCAGGAATTGACACATTCTAGTTGTGTATTTTGGGCTATGTGAGTCTAATTTTGGTGGTGATTTGGTGTGTATATTTCCAATATGTTTGCTCTAATTTGGTTAATTGGATTGTACTATTGAATTATTTCACTCCATCCACCTTTTTGTCTGGTGTCTCTCTACTGTTGATTAGACTTTTCATGTTTTGGGTGGAATTTTGAACCATAGATTGCATTGATTCTCCTCATGAATTGTGTATCCAGCTCATTTCCAGTGCTAAAATTTGGTAGGTATTAATGTGTCATATGCTATTCGGTTCTTTGACTTATTGTAACAGTTTCATATGGTTATTTGTTGGTGTTCTAGTCCTTCTAGATCTTATTATATTTGGTTTAAATCCACATGCTGTACTTGTTTGAGGGGTTTGTTGATATGCCATATGTTCTATGATTATATCTTTGAAGCCCAATGTATATTTATTTATAATCTAAATCGATTGTTATATTTTGGTTCAAAGCCAGGCTTTATTTGTTCCTGGTTAGGTGTTTTTTTATTTATTTGATTATTGCATCTTTTGCTATGTCATCTGCTTGCCATCTGTATTGGGTAGAGTTCATTATGTGCCTTTGGAATTGTATGTACATCAATGTTTCTATTTTCCCTCCGTAGGAGCTTTCTCTTTTTTGTGGTTATCCACATAGTGCGACAACATGATATAGGTGGAGCTGATGTGATACATGGAGTTGATGTTATGGAACATTGATCATGTGATATATGGAGTGATGTTAACAAGAAAGGCATGTTAGAATAGGAATTCCTTTGTATTTCATTACATGTGTATAGCATATTTCCTTGTAATATTCCCTTGTACTCGCTATATATACTGTTCATTGAGCCTCATAAATATACACACAACATTCATAATATGGTATCAGAGCTAGGACACTAACCTAGCTTTTCCTCTGCCATCCTACCACCGCCACTGTCGTCGTTGGCCGCTAGCTGCCGCAAGGCCGTCATTGCCCTCGAGCTGCTGCAGCCTGGATCCGCCGCCGCCACCCTCCTCAGGCCGCCATAGCCCACAGCCTCCGTCGGTCGTCGCTACCCGACACCGGCAGCCCCCCTAACAGACTCCTCTCCTGGTATCTTGCCGACACCGACATCTAATCTTTCTGATGATACTCCTCATTATGCCCTCCGTGACTGGACATCCTTTCGACCTCCTGATTATCTTGATTTTGCTTCGATAGCTCATGCTCTCTCTGTCACTGAGTCTACTTCTTATCGTGGGACTACTCATTCTGAGTAGCAGCTCGCTGTGGCAGAGGAGCTTAATGCTCTTCGACATAAAGAGATTTGGGATATTGTACCTACACATGTGCAATGCTCGCCCTATTACGTGCAAGGAGGCATACAAGATTAAGACCCGATTTGATGGTACTATCGAGTGCTACAAGGCTCATCTTGTGGCTCGTAGCTTCCAGCAGTACAATCGTGACTATGATAAAACTTTTGTCCATCTTGCCCATATGATCAGTGTTCGCACTCTTGTTGCGGTTGCTTCTGTTCGCCAGTGGTCTATCTCTCAGCTGGATGTTCATAATGCTTTTCTTAATGGTGTTTTGCATAAGGAGGTCTACATACATCCACCACATGGGTATTCTGTTCTACATAGGCATATTCGTCGTCTTCATCGTGCTCTTTATGGCCTCAAATAGGCTCTTCGTGTTTGCACATTTTACCTCAGTGATTACCGCTGTCGGTTTCACTATCAACTCCCATGATCCTAATCTTTTTGTCCATATCTCACCTCGAGGTAGGACATTGCTTCTTCTATATGTGGATGATATGCTCATCATTGATGATGACTCATCGTTCATCACATATGTGAAAAAGCATCTTAGTGAACACTGAACAGTTTCTAATGACTGATCTTGGTTCTCTTACGTACTTCCTTGGGATTGATATCACTTCCATACCTGAGGGCTACTATCTCTGTCAGCAGAAGTATGTCCAGGATCTACTTGATCGTTCTGGTCTGACTGACACTAGCACCGCTGAGACTCTCATGGAGTTATCTTTTTAGCTTCGGGCCACCGATGGTGATCTTGAGGATTCTACTCAATATCGACATCTTGTTGGGAGTCTAGTGTATTTTGTGAGCACACATCCCGATATTGCTCTTATTGTTCATATCTTAAGTCAATTCATGGCTCGTCCTTCCCACTTTCATTACAGTCACCTTTTTTGGGGTTCTTCACTACTTGTGTGGGACTATCTGTCATTGTTTGTTTTTCCCTAACTCTAACTCACTACAGCTTCAAGCGTACTCCGATACGACTTAGCCTAGTGATCATTCTGATCATCGTTTTCTTTCTGCTTATTGTGTTTTTCTTGGCTCCTACCTAATTGCCTAAAAAACAAAGAAGCAAATTGCAGTTTCCCGTTCAAGTACAAAAACTGAGTTGAGAGCTATGGCAACAGTGACAACAAAGGTTACTTGCTTAAGGTGGCTACTTACAGATTTTGGAGTGCCTGTAATAGGATCTGCGATTCTTTTGTCTAATATTACGGGTGCTATTAATATTGCTCATGACCCAGTGAAGCATGAGCTCACTAAACACATTAGTATTGATGCTTCATACACTCGCTCATAGGTGCAGGAGGGAGTGATTGCTTTACAGTTTGTGTCTTTAGAGTTACAGATTATTGACTTCTTCATGAATCCATAGATTAGGGTGCAACACTTGTATTTTCTCTCCAAACTTAGTGTGTGTCATGAGTTTTGAGTTGGGTTAGAATAGGAATTCCTTTATATTTTCTTATATGTGTGGCATATTTTCTTATAATATCCCTTTGTACTCGCTATATATACTGTCTATTGGGCTTCATGAATATATACACAATATTCATAACAAGGCGAACATGCATAGTTTGGGTGTGTTCATAATATGCTGTTGGATTCCTTTGTTTTTGTAGAGGACAGAGGTGTTCGAGCATGATCTATTGGTGCATGATTTGAGTGCAAAATTTCTTCTGCTATTGTTGCTGTATGTGGGTATTGCTCGTGCGATTTTTGCTTTTTAGCCCAAAATTTGAAAATTTTTTACACATGGACCCCTGGCGAAAAGATTTGCAAAAATGGACCCTTCTCTCGGCGCCAAAGCATATGGCGCCCAGGGTACATGGCACGACGCCATATGCTTTAGCGCCGTGAATTGACACGTCGGAGCCAGGGTGGCATAGCACGACACCAAGGCCCACGGCGCCGTGATATGCACCTACGGCGCTAAAGGCCGTGGCGCCGTGTTCTGACTTAGCCAGTCAAGCGTGGTCGGCGTGCCTTGCTGCAAGTCCACCTATCGTGGCGCCAAACATGCGAGCGCCGTACATAGCTAGCACGGCGCCATACCTTTGGCGTCGAGATGTGTATATACGGCGCCAGGGTGTTTGGCGCCTTTTTTGGCGCCAAACAGTCTGGCGCCGTATATACACATCTCGACGCCAAAGGGTATGGCGCCGTGTAAGCTACACCTGACAAAAAACAGCAAAACATCAAACTTTTCTGTAAAACATATGCACATACAGACATACACATACATTCACACATGAAACATCTGAAAACCTAAATAACAACATCGTATAACTATCAATAAGTCTCAAAATATCACATAACTATACAAAAGTCTCAAATATGACATAAGTCTGAAAATATCACATGTCTATAAAAAAAGTCTCAAAACATCACTGCCTCTTGGCCTTCCCCTTGCCCTTGGCTAGAGCATCACTCCCTGGAGTATACGTGCTCGGGGGACGAGCCGAACGACGAGGCCGCTGCGAAGCCTGAGTAGACGGTGCGTCAGGCATCTGCGACATCCCAATCTCGTCGTGGGTAGATGCCTCCTCGTCCTCGTGCTCCTCCTCGACGTTGTCACCCTGCTCCTCCTCGACGTCGTCACCCTGCTCCGCCTCGTCGTTGTCGTCGTCGTCGTCGCCCTGACTAAAAGTCGGAGTGCGTGACGAGCTCCTCGTGGACTGGCGCCTGCCGACGTGTGATGACGACGCTGCATCGGCTGAGCGCTGGGAGGCCGGTGGTACGATCACGTCTGAGCGTGCGCGGCAACCACACCGATCTGCCGCCCGACTGAGGCGACGTCGAAGTCTCTGCAAGTAATGATATGTCATAATTGCATACATGCTGAATCGATATAACCTAACGAATTATCTTCGTACCTGCAGGAAGTCCCTCAGGGAGTGGCTCTCGCTGTCCAGGTGGCCGAGAACCTCGTCGATCTCACGCACCGAGGTTTGGAGAGAAGTCCCCTAAAGAAATAAGTAAACATAAGTGCGAGATAAACGTATGGAGCCAAAGTATTGCAAATATCATGCTTTCCGTACCACTCGATCGAGAATCAGAGCGGCCTCGACCACTGTGCCCTCCCTCGCACGCCTGTCGTACGCAGTGTCCTCGTCCTCGGACGAAGCGAGGTCCGCGTAGTCGACATCGGTCCACTGCTGCCTCAGCCTGTAGCGCGTGGCAGTGTGGTACCAGGACAAGTAATCCCGGAAGCTGGCGTTACTGTGGGGGGTACTGTCCGGCTCGCAGTTGTCCTCCATCTTCCTCCACCACTGCACGTACTGTCGGTGGTGATCAGCGAAGTCCGTCACCTTTCGTTGGCGGACCCTGTCGAACCTGTACATATAGCAGATGTCAACAATAGTTGTTAGTACGAACCAAAAGAATTTTAAATTGTTACTTACTTGTGCAACTCAACAGAAGTCGACATCCCCTCTGGGGGGAAGAACTGCACGAGGCCGAACTGCCGCGCAACTCTGTGGGGGAGGTGAATCTCCACGGCATAGAAGCAGATCAGCGGACACCTCATCCTCCAAATATGGGAGTCCCTGCGGCACATGGTGCTGAGCGGTAACGCTAGAACCTGTGGCTTGGAGTAAGGCTCCCAGGACACCTAGTAAGCGAACACACGATTAGCCATGTACAAAAACCAACAACTGTAGAATAAATAAATGCAGTACCAATTTCTTACCATCGTGGGAGACAGTGTCAAACTCGTTGCTGAAATCCACGTACGCCCGCTGAGTAGTCGCGAACGGGACTGACACTGTATCCCACAGGTACGCAACAGTGGGGCCGAGGTCATCCACACCCAGTGGATGCCAAGGCTGCGCCTGGAACACTCGAGGGCGCCACACTGGAATGCGTGTCCACATCCACACCTAGCAAGCGAAGGTGGAACGTGTGTGTCTCTGGCCTCCACTTGTTAGTAGTACAAGGAGAAAAGAATTAGTTACGTACGTAAGAATATAGAAGCGAAAACAAATAGACCCGATAGAGAAAATGCACCTGTCGACAAGTGCGGTCAAAGCTGCGGGGTTGAAGACTGGCATGCCCCGCCGTAATAGGTTAGCGACCGTGTGAAGCCCAGCACGGCGTAGCAGTGGGGTATAGCGGTCGTCGTAGCGCATCAACTGGAATCCATCATGGGTTCGAGGACGAAGTATGGGTATCTCCTGAAAATTGCTATAAAAGTTAGCTGCGTGACCATCAAGTTGAACACATGTACATTTCGACCACACACGTACCTGGCCGTCCTCCGTGAGCCTGCCGCGGTGCTCCCTCTCGTAGAACTCGTCTAGCAGCCGGTATCTCGCCATCCTGTGATAAATTTTAGAATTCAATGGTTAAGAAATATTCAAATAAGAAATTTATAAAACATGATTTATAAATAAAAATAATAATCAAATTGAATTATGAAATTGGAATCAACATGAATAATAATTGGAATCAAATTGATTTACCCTTGGTTAAATACATGTCAACAAAGATTAGTAAGTTAATTATGGTAAATAATTTAAATATTAGGTCACTAATATTAACTGTAAATACCGAGATATATTTATCAAAGACATTATATATATATATATATATATATATATATATATATATATATATATATATATATATATATATATATATATATATATATATATATATATATATATATATATATATATATATATATATATATATATATATATATATATATATATAACTTGGTGTAATTGACAATAAGTTGTCTTTGCCACTTGAATTAGAATGCAAATCTAAATTAGGGGTGGTGGTAAAAATATAATTTTGTAAATATAAACAATAATCAAAGCTACTAAGGGTTAGGTGGACATACAATCTTGCCCATGTTGACATGAAATCATCCTATTTGGTATATGAAACCCTAAAAACCTAAAACCGAACACAACCATGTATAAATAATAATCAAACCCTAAAACCTATCCAAATACACAGTACTTCTCTTACATTACGCAAATCCATTGCAAACGTAACCTAAAATCGCTCATAATTGAACTAATTTCATCTAGGGATTCAAATCTTGCCCTACGAAATGTACCTCAAATAATCCATATCTATTGCAAAAAATCAAGGGAGGGGAGGGAGTTTACCTTGCTTGCCCGATTTGGAAGCAAAATCGTGAGATTAATCGGTGGATTTGAGAGGATTTAGAGGGGGAATAGAGGGGGGCGGCGGCGGTTTACTGTTAGAACAGAGGAGCAGTGAGGGGGAGCTGGGGGCCGGGGGACGCGCTCGGGTTTAAGTCCCGACGCACGGCGCCACGGCCTTTTAGCGCCGTAGGTGCATATCACGGCGCCGTGGGCCTTGGCGCCGTGATATGCCACTCTGGCTCCGACGTGTCAATTCACGGCGCCAAAGCATATGGCGCCGTGCCATGTACCATGGGCGCCATATGCTTTGGCGCCGAGAGAAAGGTCCATTTTTGCAAAACTTTTCTCCAGGGGTCCATATGTAAAAAACTTTCAAATTTTGGGCTAAAAAGCAAAAATTTTACGTATTGCTCCTTGCTTTGATATCTATATTGGATGGTAGGATTTAAACAGCTGTGCATAGCCAAGATAAAATCATAACAGTTAGCATTACCACTTACAAAGATTTCATATAGGTACATGTCAGCACATATCACGCAGTTATAAATTTATTGAAAAGTACGCCAAAATGCTGTTGACTAGTCAGCATATTGTTTTCTGGGGGTATGGCATTGTTGAGCACCTCTACAACTTTTGGGTTGATATTACTCAGTATTATGAACCTTTCTAAGCTAGTTACATGGCCTTATGTTCTTTTCTTTTTCATAATTTTACTTTTAAGGATAGTCCAAAGTTCGGTAGGTATTTGCTAATTGATATTTTTATGGGTTTGCTATTTGTAAGTTGCCTGATTTTTTGTTAGCTCTAAGTTGATTTGTTTGTCCTTTGGATTAGCTTTAAATGTGTCTATCTGATTATAATTTTGATCCAATGGTTCAGAAATGCGACATGCTTAAGAAAGCACAAGTCACCTTATAACTAGTCACCATTTTTATTGCTAATGAGGGGCTTATTCTACTTTTTCTCAGACCAAACTGACCATTTGTGAAGGAGAAGATGGTACTGAGTCATCTAATGGAGATGTGTTGATCTTTCCTGATATGATCAGATACAGGTGACATGCAGTCTTCCTCGTTTAGTTGTTAAATAATCAAATACATAAGTCAGCTGATTACTATTCTTCAATACGTGATGTAATGTTTGCAGAGGGCTGACCCACTTTGATGTCGACAACTTTGTTGAAGAAGTGCTCGTGAAAGATACTGAATGGCTTCCTGGATCTCCTGAGACTATAAGAGGTTCATATGTTTTTGTGTGCTGCCATGGAAGCAGGGATAAAAGATGTGGTGTTTGTGGACCTGCTTTGATTAAAAGGTTCAAGGAAGAGATAGATGGACAAGGCCTTGCTGGTCAGGTGGCTGTTAGTGCATGCTCACACGTGGGAGGTCATAAGTATGCAGGAAATGTCATCATTTTCAGTTCAGATGCCAAGGGAGAAGTGACTGGTCATTGGTGAGAACTAGGAACTATAATGAAATTTACATTCTTATGCACTAGTAAACTTAATGTCCTACCGTGGAGCTCTCCATTTTAGTTTTACTTTGTTAAAATCCAGTCATTGCTTACTATATTTGTAATTCTAGGTATGGTTATGTTGCTCCTGATGATGTGCCTGTGTTGCTGCATAAACATATTGGACAAGGAGAGATTGTGGACTATCTATGGAGGTGTGCTTCCTCTTTTAATTATTCCATGGGTTAATGTTGCCTGAAGATGTTATTTAGTTTTACCCATCATTTATATCCTAAGTTGTATGGTACCATTGAGGACAGTCAACATTTTCAATTTTGCAGCCTTTTCTCTCACTGCTGTCTTCGCACATGATACACTTGTGCAAGCATACATTATAGATACTATGATTAATAATTTAGTACTATTACAAAATCCACATGGCGTTTTAGTTTAATTGTATATCTATAGCATTGTTGTTAACTTGTTATACTTCTTTTTTTCAAATCATTAGGTTAGCTTCAGGTACTGTTCACAATAGCATTGTTTTTCATTAGTTAAGGGAAGATACTGGGATCTAAGTCTTCACTCGATTTTTTTCTTGAGCATTATAGTAAAGTAAGCTGCGGGCATGTACAGAGAATGGAGATGAACTATGTTGTAGTGTGGATTTTACTCCTCGGAATTTCATTTATCTTCATCCAGGATACCTCTGGGAAGGAAAATAGTTATCTGTATCATTTCATCATCATTTATTATGCCTTTTCTAGTTTGTGTTTCTCCTGTTGGTGTGAGTTTATCCAAAATAACGATGGTTTACTTTTTACGCATTATTTTAAAGCACTTATTCATATGAGTTCATCCGCTCATGTGATGTCACATAAGGATATTGTGTTGTATTTGTTGCATTAGCAAATGTCCTTGTAGGTTTATTTGCAATTACTTCAGAACTTAAAGAATGACCTTTCTGTGGTTGGTCTCATTGTAACCAAACCAATAACAAAGAATGTCATCTTGTTTCCCAGATATTGTACAAAGCCCTGATATACCTTGTTCATGTTAATTTGATCCTTCACTATATGTTTGCTTCATAGCTGCATATCTCTTTGAACTGTGGCTCTTATGTGTGCCATCCTATCGTGCAGGGGTCAGTTGGGTTTGTCTGAAGAGCAGCAAAAGAAAGCTCTGGAGCTTAGGCACATGACGAATGGCGTGACTGAGAAAGGATCGAGTGCCAAAGAATCCCCTGAAGAAACTAGAACCGATGGTGCTGCTTGCAACCCTGCCGCTGCAGGTGGATGCTGCCAGGGCAATGGAGGCTTTACCTGCTGCCAGAGTGATCTGCCAAAGGAAAAACAGGACAAGAGCATTCCAGATGAGCAGAACCAGAAGAGCTCTGAGAAGGAGAGTGACAAAGAAAGCGGCGCCGGCAGCAAGAAGGGGCACATGAAGATGTGCCCGATGCCCACCTGGTTTGAGACCTGGGAGAGGGCTGACACCTATGCCGCTCTTGCTGTTGTTGCAGCTGCTGCATCGGTGTTCGTCACTTTCAGGGTCTACAAGAACATGAGTTGAGACCCTCAAAAGGAATCCTCAAAACAAGGCTAGGAATTGTGCAATAAGGACAGTCTCCCGCAGTAAAACAGTGCTTTGAGAATAATATACTACTTGTGCATAGTAATGCAAGGGTTAGGACTTCTAATAGTAGCTGATCCAGAGAAGGTGATGAAAAGCTGTTTTGCGTAATGCCCTCATGTGAAACGGCGCTACTAAGTTCGAAGCTTTCCATGCCTTTGCTGTTTGTTTACCTTTAGCAAATGCGATGGCCCTGGAGTTCTACGCGATGAAGTTATCAATTATTTGGAATTGGGATGTTCTGGATCATGTGGATTTTGAAGAATTGCCAGCTTGATTGGAAAAGTTGTGCATTTCCTGTATTTGCATTTCGCGAGCACAAAAATTGGCGGCATGAGATGATGAGAAACTTCCTTTGGTATTTTCAACCTTTTTTGCAAAAAGTATCTACAATTGTGTCGCCATTAAGCAATGGTGAAGTTGGACCCAAAACTTATTGCGTGCCTACAGTTTGGACTTTGGCACGCTCTACTAGCTTGTCAGGTTTACCTGCCCTGCTGCCCTGAAGCCGTGGCCATATCTTGATCAATGGTCGATCAGTTTTGTCATAGCGGATACCTTTGGTTGCCCTTCGCCTTTATTTCGTTGAGTCCAGCAGAAATCCATAATTCACTCCAGGCCGCAATTAACATATGCCATGTGATGTTCATATCCATGCAAGCAGCAGCCTGATCTGGAAATATTCTGGTATCAACATCTGCAACTCACCCCTGATGCATGGCCTGGATTCTCAGTGTGAACTAAATCATAGGTCCACAGAAAGTCGAAAACTGGTAATATCGCCTGAACAGTAAGCAGGATAATGCATTATTTGATCATGCACTTACTAGACAAGCTGATAAATAATAGAGAGGAAAGGTGATCGTGTAGTATGCATGCATATGTCCACATGCTCAGTGCCAGCCAACCATTTACTGACATGATCGATTGGCATCTGTGGTCCGCCCAGGCCACCTCTAGGAGACACCAGTGGCCTGTGCATGGAGCCATGGAGGCAGCAACTGCTGCTGCAGATTGCAGATACATGTGCTGAACTGATTATCATCGTAAATGATGCCATCAGTCTAAGATGCGGTGTGCAAGTTAATTTGCTTATGATTAGCTGTCCACTATTGTAGATCCTCAGCAAAACTTTTTTGGTTAAATCTGATGCAAGCAAGCAGCTACTGCACATTATGATTTATAATTCAGTGGCAATGTGATCATCAAACCAGTGACAATAGACCGGGCACTGGCCAGGTTAGCAATGACAACCATCATGGACTCCTTGAATTGGACTGAACTTTAGTATCAATGGATAACAACTTCACGAGAAACTTTGTGAAAATGTTTTGCCAAGGCTATTGCAGAAGATTAACAGAATCAGAACTTGTTGAAATACAAAATGTGAACATTAAGTAGCAAAGAACAGACAGGTTGCAGACGACAAATCTACGGCACCAATCATCTGCCTGGAGCATTACATCTGAACACCCTACATCTCATGGTACAAACAAAATATCAAAATCCATATGTTCACTAGAAGAAATCCAACTCCAGGTAACCATCAGAACCTTTCTGGGGTGCGCCAGTCGACACATCAGTAGTTCCTGGTGTGGATGGAGGCACCTTTGATGGCCTTTCAATCTCGACAGGCTTTGGTGCCTCTGGTGGGCTTGCACACCGTATCAACGCCCAATTTACACCCTCGAAGAATGGATGCTGCTTTACCTCCGGTGCTGGGGCTCTCTCACAAGTAGACCCCTTATCAAATCTCTTGCTGAGAAGCTCACGGCTAGGTACTCTGGGAAGCGCAATGGCTGGCCGATGACATTGAACAGTGTAGCCCGGTTGCCAGATCCCTTGAGAGGTGTCTTTCCAAACAGAAGCTCATGCAAGAATATCCCAAACGTCCACCAGTCAACAGCGCTACCGTGGCCCTCACCTTTGATGATCTCAGGGGCCAAGTACTCATGTGTTCCGACAAATGACATTGAGCGTGCATCAGTAGGCTCTGCTATGAGCTCGGGCCAAGGGCTGATCTGGGTGGCTGTTAGAAATTGGTCCATTTGATTATGGTACATTTCCTTAATTCCAAAGCATGCATGGTTTAGTACCATATTGCTAAGACAAGGTGAGGAAGACCGATTTATAAGGTGGAGTCATCACCACTCCTTAAATATGGATAGAGATGGTACGATGATGATTCTGCCTAGTCACACGCGCACACGTGCTTAGACTTGTCATTCACTCTCGTAACTCGTTCCTGCATAATGATTGGCACATGCATATAGAGTATGCTTAGATAGCTACCACACGTTGCCACACCTAGTTGTGGTAAGCCTCACTTTTTGTAGCTTCTAAATTGGTGGCCACAAGTTTAGCCATATTTTGTCTTGCAAAATATGTCTCTGACAAGTGAGCTAAGATACTAAGAAACTGTGATATGTGTTATGAATAGCGCTTGTATTCATATGAGACCAATGGGCCGGTATATATACACAAAGTACAGGTGGTAAATATGCAAAGAACCTCTCATAACAATGGGGAATAACAAACTATACATATATCTCTAACACCCCCCCTCAAACTCATGGTGGATCAACAACACTGAGTTTGGAGAGGTAGAAGCTGTGCTGTGCTCGAGTCTGGGCCTTCGTGAAGAAATCCGCTATCTGAAGCTCTGAAGGCACATACTGAAGAGTAATCACCTGATCATGCACACAAGATCTTATGATAGAAGCATCAACACCAATATGCTTGGTGAGCTCATGCTTCACAGGATCACGAGCAATACTGATAGCACATGTACTGTTTGACAAGAGAGAAGTCGGTGTAGTGACAGAAACACCAAAATCCTCAAGTAACCACCGTAGCCAAGTAATTTCTGCTGTCAAGAGAGGCATAGCTCGCAACTCAGCCTCTGCACTCGAACGGGACACTGCAGTCTGTTTCTTCGTCTTCCAGGCAATAAGAGAACCACCAAGAAAAACACAGTAAGCAGAGATAGACCGGCGATCAGAGGGATCGCTGGCCCAAGTAGCATCCGAATAGGCCTGAAGCTGTAACGAGCTGGAACGTGGAAAGAAGAGACGGCGAGAGATAGTCCCGCGAAGGTATCGCAGAACTCGAAGAAGGTGGCTGTAGTGGACCTGAGTAGGAGCTGAAACAAACTGACTCATAATATGAACTGGATAAGTGATATCCGGACGAGTAACAGCAAGGTAGACAAGACTCCCAACAAGATGACGATAGCGAGTCGGATCAGAAAGAGGCTCGCCATCAGAGAGTCGGAGGTGAACATTGAGCTCCATGGGAGTCTCAACAGTACGCTGATCAGTGAGAGAGGCGCGATCAAGAAGATCCTGAATATATTTCTCTTGGGACATAAAGAAACCATCTAGAGTGGAAGTAACCTCAATCCCAAGGAAGTAACGAAGAGGACCAAGATCCGACATAAGGAACTGCTCACTAAGACGAGCCTTGACAAAGGCAATGTACTCAGAATCATCTCCCGTAATGATCATATCATCAACATACAGAAGAAGAAGAGTCCGACCACGAGACGAAGTGTGGACAAAGAGCGCAGGATCATGATCACTAGCTGAAAAACCAGCAGCAGTGACCACAGAGGAGAAGCGCTCAAACCAAGCACGAGGGGCTTGCTTAAGGCCATAGAGAGAGCGACGAAGGCAACAGACCATGCCCTTAGGAACAGAATACCCAGGTGGCGGATGCATGTAGACCTCCTCACGCAACTCGCCATTAAGAAAGGCATTCTTGACATCAAGCTGAGAAACAGACCAGTGGCGAACAGACGCCACCGAAAGAAGAGTGCGAACAGTGGTCATGTGGGCCACAGGAGCAAAAGTCTCGTCGTAGTCAACACCATGCTTCTGCTGGAAACCACGAGCAACAAGACGCGCCTTATAGCTAGAGATGGCAACGGGTACCCGAAACCCGAGTACCCGATGGGTTTTACCCGATAAGGAGGCGGGTATGGAAAGATATCTTCACCCGCGGGTATGCTAATGGGCAAAAATCTCTACCCATCGGGTATGCGGGTGCGGGTGCGGGTGTATACTACCCGTGCCCGCATACCCGCGGGTAAAATATACCCGGCCGGGTGTATATTAGATATAGCAACAGGTACATATACCTGTGGCCCGTATATATATATTCGAAACGAAACCGATGGAAATACCCGCACTCGTATATACCTGTGCCCCGTATATACCCTTATCAATTCGGGTATGGGTTACCCGTCGGGTATAAATACCCGCGCGGGTGCGGGTATGGGTAAGTTTCTATACCCGTGTGCGGGTACGGGTATTGTAGCGGGTGCGGGTGCGGGTATCGGGTACGGGTATGGTTTGGCTATACCCGACGGGTATTTACCCGTTGCCATCTCTACTTATAGCGCTCAAGAGAGCCATCAGAGCGAGTCTTAATCTTATAGACCCACTTACACGTGATGGGATGAGAATGAGATGGAAAAGGAACAAGATCCCAAGTACCAGTACGCTCTAGGGCAGCAATCTCCTCGGCCATGGCAAGCTGCCACTCAGGGTGAGTAACAGCATCCTGGTAGGAGACAGGCTCACGAGTAGCTGCGCCAGCAAAGGCAAAACGGGCAGGAGGCCGAATCGACTGGCGATCGCGGAGAGCGTAGCGAGGAGAAGATGACCCATCAGAAGAAGATGGAACATCAGGCGAAGATGGCTCATCTGGAAGATCCTCAATACGAGGTCGACGAGTGTAGAAGATAAGGGGAGAAGGTACTGTAGTGGGAGGAGCCTGCGGAGTCGTAGGAGACGACACAGGCGGCGACAACGGCGGAGAGGCCACAGGGGGAATATGTGGAGACTCAGTGGGACAGGTGGACGAGGGCGTAGCAAACGCAGCCAAACAGATGAAGGGTAGAGTAGTCAGGAAGAAGACCACAGAGACGCTCAACAAGGATCGCTCCCTGAAGAGCAAAAGAAGGCTGGATGTTGACGAGATAGGTGGCAGTGGAAACAGCCTCGGCCCAAAAGTGAGGTGGAATAGAGGCGGCGATCATCCGAGCACGAGCCGTCTCAAGGAGGTGACGATGCTTGCGCTCAGCGACACCATTCTGAGCATGAGCACCAGGACAAGAGAACTGAGCGAGAGTGCCCTGCTCAGCAAGGAAGCTGCGCAGGTAACGAGAGAGGTACTCGCCAGCAGAATCAGCACGAAAAACACGAATAGGAGTGGAGAACTGTGTGTGAATCATAGTGGCAAATTGTTTATAGATAGACAAGGCCTCACTACGAGAAGACATGAAATATATCCAAGTATGGCGAGAAAAATCATCTATAAAAATGATATAATACCTTTCGAAACGAAGGGAGCCGGACCCCAAACATCTGAATGAACAAGATCAAAAGGGCGCTGAGACACAAACTCACTATGAGGATAAGGAAGTTGAATCTGTTTACCTAACTTACAGCCCTGACAATCTAAAGACACGTCTCCTGAGACAGACCCCAGAAGACCACGACAAACTAAGGACGACAGACGGGATCCACACAGATGGCCAAGACGGTGATGCCACTGCTGGAAAGAGCCGGTAGACGAAGTGGCAGAAGTGGAGAGACTGGCGGCGATGGTGGCAGCGGAAGGAAGGTGAAGCCAGTCAAGCTCCCAGAGACGCTGTGAGTCACGGCGCCGAGGGCCAGAACCAACCAGAGCTCCCGTGTGGCAGTCCTGAACACAACAAGAGTCAGAGTCGAGAATGACCCGATAACCAAGGTCAGTAATCTGCCCAGCAGAAAGAAGCTGCAAGGTAAGGCGAGGAACATGAGCAACAGAAGGAACATGAAAAGATGAGTTGTTAAGAGATCCTCGACCAGAGACAGAAAGAGATGTACCATCAGCAGTAAGAACACTGACAGGAGAATCAAGAGGTGTAATAGAAGACAGAGTGGAAGGATCAGGAGTCATGTGAAAAGATGCTCCAGAATCAAGAATCCACGGGGAGGTACCTGACTGTGTAGGAGGTGGTTTCTCAGTGCCCGAAGAGTCAGTAGCAGAACCTGTCGAGGGAGAGCCTGAAGCGGCAAGTAGGCGTCGAAGTCTGGCTATCTCCTGCTCGGTGAGAGAAGCTGCTGAAGAAGTCGAGGTAGACGTCGTCGTAGAAGCACTAGTGCCAGTAGAAGAACGGCGTGAAAGATACCGCTTCTTCTTATAGCACTGGGACTCAATGTGGCCGGCCTTGTCGCAGTAGGAACAGTGAGGACGGCCACCTCCAGACGGAGGACGGCCACCACCACCTGTGGTAGCCGCTGGAGGAGGCAGTATAGCAGGCGGACGAGCGGCGAGCACAGAGGGGAGTGGCATCAGACCAGCACCACTCAGACGAGTCTCCTCCGCGCGTATCTCGGTAAGAGCCTCCAGGAGAGTGACACGAGGGTGATGTGCAAGGAGCTGGGCACGCGTTTGCTCGAACTCAGGACGAAGGCGAGTAAGGAACTCGTAAACTCGCTGAAACTCCAGGTCAGCACGTACATCCAGGCAGCACGGACAGGTACGACAGCCAGCAGTGCGAAGTGAGTCCAACTGACGCCAGACAGCAGAGCTCTGGGCGTAAAAAGCGTCAACAGTAGCATCACCCTGCTGAAGAGAGTGCTCCTGGCGGACCACGGACAGGTACAGGGCATCACCAGAGGGCTCGTAGCGCTGACGAAGATGAGTCCACATCTGGAAAGCCGAAGGGAGTCCCACAACCTCAGAAGAAAACTGAGGCTGGACACTGGCGATGAAGACAGCAGCAGCCCGAGCGTCGTCATCGTACCACTGAGTGTAGACGGTCAGACGATCCTTGTAGGAATCCAGAGTCTCCTGGTAGGCAGAGGCAGCTTTATCATCAGCTTCATCATCAGCAGCAGCCTTATCGGCTGTCGGGGGCAATGCAACAGACGTAGGCTCCGTCGGAGGAATAGGGCAAGGCGGGCAGGTGACATCGTCAGATAGGACGCCCCAGAGACGAAGACCACGCATGTGAATGTGCATGTGAGACACAAAGTCGGTGTAATTAACACCATCAAAGATCACCGGGCAGCGAGGGAGGGAAACGGTGCCCATTGGTAGGCGGCGCTGGACGGCGCGGCGACCAAGGCAACGAAGTCTAACAGGCGGCGCTGGACGGCGCGGCGGTTAGAACGACGTTTTTTTTTTCTCTTCCGCCGCTCGGTTAAAAAACAAAAAACTCAAACGGGCCTCCGGCCCAATTCACACGCACGCACGCCTTAGGGCTGGAGGCGGCGGCGGCGCTTAGGGCTAGAGGCGGCGGCGGCGCGACGACGACGTGGCCCGGGCGACGGCGACGGATCGGCAGCGTGGCCCGGGTGGCGGCGACGGATCGGCGGCTGGGCGGAGCGATGGCCCGGGCGGCGGTGGAGGCCGAGCGGGCACGACGGCGGTGGAGGCCGAGCGGGGACGGTCGATGGAGAGCGGAGGCGGAGGTGGCCCGGGCGGCGATGGAGGCCGAGCGGGGACGGTCGATGGAGAGCGGAGGCGGAGGTGGCCCGGGCGGCGATGGAGGCCGAGCGGGCACGGCGGCGGTGGAGGCCGAGCGGGGACGGCGGCGGTGGAGGCCGTCGATGGAGAGCGGCGCGTCGAGCGCGGCGTTAAGGGAGCCGTCGGGGGAGACGACGAGAGCGGCGGCCAACACGGCGCACGCGGAGTCGTCGGCGGAACGACGGCGACGGCGAGGCGACAAGCGAAGCGACGGGAAACCCTAGGTACGCTCTGATACCATGTTATGAATAGCGCTTGTATTCATATGAGGCCAATGGGCCGGTATATATACACAAAGTACAGGTGGTAAATATGCAAAGAACCCCTCATAACAATGGGGAATAACAAACTATACATATATCTCTAACAATATGAACCAAACTGTGGCTACCAAAGATCAAATATGGTTACCTTTAGTGTATCAAATCGTGGTAGTGAACCAAAGAACCGCTAAACGTGACGGTACAGGAGGACATGTAGTGGTAGTAGTAACGCAGTGTGAGCCACAGCACGTGACAGGGTGGACCTAAGCAATTTAGGTGTGCGGCAAGTGCAAGGCCGGCCGTTTCGACGTCACACAGTCATGCAGAGCACTCGGAGTCGTACAGTTATGGGGTAAGGGTCATGGCCGACGCCATGAAGGGTAACCCATCTGCCTTCCTGTCCTCTCAAAGCTCAGCTTCGGGTCACCGCGGATTCAACGTCGCCATTCCCCCGTTCAGCCGATCATGTCGTCTCCTCGTGTTCCATTCGGAAATCACCGTGGCTTGCTAAACTCGCCCCGCAACTTCGCCAATCATTTGTAAGGCCGGCGTACGTCCAATGTGTTTGTCTGCCATTTGTTCCAACTTCCAGACGTGTGTTACACAAGAGGAAAACATTTCCTCTTTTTTTGGAAAAACACACAATGCCCATTAGCATTTATTGGTGACGAGGACGTTCCAAGAGTGTCTCCTGCTGCAAAAGCTCGTCGTCTGTGACATGCAAGCCCGGAGTCACCGCTCACCAGGGCCCAGCGTGTGCTCAAACCGACCAAGCATTTCAACAGGAGATCGTCGAGGTCATGCATATGGCGGCTCAAAGCACTTTTTTTTTTACATGCGTGCTGAAAACCCCACAACACAATTACCCAAACACCGTTATATGCTCGAACAACGTGGCACAACTTCACAAGGGTACCAAGGCCCATCTGTGTAAACCCCACAGGAACATTGATCATGCCACAGCAAAACCTTCGGCCACAGGGGACCACTCGAACAACATGTGGAGCCAAGTCTCACGGTCACGGCTCCCATAACACTCATCAGTAAGTTTTCTCAGGGTCCATGCTAGGAGACATTGCTGACAGAAACTAAAATGACTGATCGTACACTAAACAAAGATTTACCAAAAATAACAATAAACTACATAATCACTTCTCGAGTACAACAAAATGTTCCTTCACCACAACTTGACCAAAATTGAGTGTACTGTCGTTCCTTTTACCTCCCTCGTATATAGCACATCAAATTTCACCGAAACTGTCTAAAGGCCAACAGACCTCCTTGAACCTTATTTTTCATACCTTCCTCCTCTTCATGGACTTCTTTCCCGCTTCCCTGTTAGTAAAACACCCCATATAAGAATAACAAAGAAAGCAAAAACGGACAAGAAGTCAAAGAGAAAAAGTATCTTACCAATCTCGCCTAAGCTTGAATTGCCATTTCTTTTTCCGCTTCTTCCCTCCTTGATCGGTAACCGGTTTCTTTTCTTTGATCCTTGAGGTGCTCTTGGGACCAGATTTTTTATTTTTATCGGGCACAGGCTTCTTTTGGCGGCTTGTCTGCTCTGTTTGTGCATTGTGCGTTTCTTTCTCATCTCCATTTATGTCAGCACTTTTAGGGCCATTACTTTTTTTCTCACCCTTCTTATGGTTCTTGAGTTGCTTAGCTGGTCTATTAGGTGCCTGTTTTTTATCTCCAGCCCCTTCAGGGATGCTTGCTTGTTCATTGGTCTTTTTTCCATCTTTATGATTTTTCGATTGAATGGGCTGTTCAAGTGGCTCATCTTCATCATCACTGCTAAGATCAGCCTTCTCAGCTCCTTTTTCAGGAACTTCAGATGACTCAGATGTCACTGGAATTGTATTGCTTAATTTTTTCAGCTGTATGAAATGAAATACCCCAATCAGCTATCATGTCCTGATCAAGCATGGCAAATTAAAAGGCATTTTGTGATGCAAGTGCTTTGTGTTCATAACTGAGTTGAGTTTTATTTTACACAACCAGCCCACATGATAAATTCAAGCATCCTAACCCATCCAATAAGCATATGTCCTGATCAAACTATTTGCCAACAAGAGTTGGATATTTCACCCAGAAGGTTCCAACGCTAAGCCACTGAATTGACAATCCTACCATCCTATGGAAGAGAAGCAGATTCAAGAAGTGAACATGCGAGCTTATTCATCACAAAATCATCATCACTTGTCCTGGATAATAATAAAAATGTCGTAGTGTACCTTAGCAACGAAAAACCCATCCATGTTATTGACATGAGGATAAAACCTCCTTGTTTTGTCTAAAGAAGTATGAAATCGATGCTCCCGGAACCGGATGAATCTGTATGATAAACAGGAAAAAGTAAGAGAAAAGGTAATAGATTCTTCATGCAGGGAGAAGAGTAACATACCCTGGACGCCCAAAATCTAATCCACAAGGCACAAGCTTTACGTTTCTCTTTTTAAGGGCGTAATCGATAACTGCCTCATTCTGCAAGAATAAAGAGGGATTCAGGAACTGAAGTTGAATCATCACTGAACACACAAGACCAATCTACTTACCTCTGGAATCATCATTGAACAAGTTGAGTAAACAATGTAACCGCCAGTTTTGGAGTTGGCATCAACCAAATCAATAGCAGCTAGCAGCAATTGCTGCAAAACAAGTCAATCAGTTACTAAGTGTGCTAATTGGCAAGGTGATTGATGCTCATACTGAGTATACTAATACCAGGATTCTAAAACTTTTAATGAAACAACCATAAAATTGAAAGGCCCAAAGGCTATGATCGGAAATAACTTAGGAAGTAACAATTACGCAGACAGAACATAACAATTCTGGGGTACATATATAGGTGAAATAATTTTGTTTTGAGCAGTTTACTGGGTCACAGATCAAATGTGATGAATGTCAGTGGATCACAGTTGTTTTTTTTTCAAAGAAAAAAGGTCACAATTGGGAGTGGATCGGTAGGAACATGAACCATAAGCAGTTTTGATTTAAACAAAACCTACTGAGTACAAGAAATGCACCTTTTGCATGAAAGCACAGTTCCTGATGTCTTCAATGTCCTTTGATGTTTTTATTTGTGGATCCTTCCAAATGGTCTGCAGAAAAAGGAATCATCTGTCAGAGTGAAATAACCAACAAAAAATATATTGGATCTAGAAGCTTATATGAATCAGATTATACTAACTCCAGTGCCTGTGCAGGGTGCATCCAACAGCACTCTGTCAACTGAATTCATCCCAAGAACTTTGGGGAGCTGAAATAAATTGGAAGTCATCATGAAATAGTATTGTCATCGAGCAGTAGCACACGATACACCTAACTGAAGCAACTAAAAAATTACCAGGATTTCAAATTCATTTTTTCCATGATTGAAATGGACCAAAAAGGATTAGCTATGGTGCCTATATAAACAGAGGTTTCACGTAAAATGCCTTTTCACCTTCTGTTAATATTTTCTACAAACCATTATATTGTCTTGGTTGCATTATTCTTGGCCAAGACCAGCAAATTATGATACTAACTTGTTTCATAAAATTAGATGGCTACCCTTTGGCATATCAGATGCTCTATAGACGGTTTTAAGCACCATGCAATAGTAGTTGTACTGTCTGCTCACCTCTTTACCGTCATAGTTAGAAACTATGGTATTTGTGACACCCATACGATGTATGTTGCCCAACAGTCCGTGCAACCTTTTCTCATTGAACTCATTTGCATAGATTATTCCTGTGTGTGACAGATGAAGAAAACAGGGCATTTGTATTTCATTTTACAGGCAACTGGATAGCGATTTTAGATAGCCAAATTACTCAAAAGGAAAGAGCACATGGTAGTCAAAATGGACGTAATGCACTAACCAGTATTCTTCATAAGAGCTCCAATGTATGTAGTCTTGCCACCTGGTGCAGCCCTGGAATAAAGAAATAGTTAATTTCCAATTTTGGAAATGACGACAAAACTTCCATCACAAGTTACACATGAAAAATTGAATTAAATATTAACATCAAATCTTGAAACAAGCACGTAATATATTAGGATAACATAAAAAACAAAGAAGGCTTACATACAAGAAAACATTATTATCTTAATATTGAAGTCATAAGATAAATGAACTATTGCAAAAAGAGTATGACAGAAAAGGGAAAACATCTTACGCCATATCAACAATTCGCTCCTTCTCCTGAGGAGCAAGAGCCATCACTGGTAAGAAAGAACTTGCACCTTGTTTCTGTAATTGCAATTTTTTAAATTAATGCGAATGTTAATGGAAGGAGAGTAAATAAAAAAATCTTAAGTTCCTAACGAAATGATAGGGGAGAGAGTAGATACCATGTAATGTCCAGCCATATATTCAACCGTGGCACCAGAAGAAATAGTGGAGTCGTATACAACTAATCCAACCTGCAATTTTTTACATCGGGAGAGTTGCTTTAATATTATGCACTTATTACTTGTGTAAAGGAAACAGATAGAATCAAAACATAATCGAAACATACCTTTGACCACTTCCCTATTGGATCCAGATTAAACCCTCTTGGTATAAGAGCAGCGGCAAGATCCCTCCTCCGTGTCTGCAAACATCACCAACAAATCAGACTCAGACAGAAAAACTTAATGAAGCAGAGATAAATCTGAGGCCAGAGATGAAGAACCATGAACTCTAAGGTACCATACATATATCTCACGAGATTGACTCAAAATAGTATACCTTTAGTGTGTTTGTCCGCAGGCATTCAGGTGGTCTTTTCTCAAAAGATTCGAATAGCTCAACAAGCTCAACAGCTGGGAACATCTGCACAATTATCACACAAATAATGTTAACTAAAACAGCAGCTAAATCTGATAAACTTTTTGAATAAGCATGTCAGACAGACAATTTGCAATTAGTAATCCCAGGCAGTTGGATCACTACACCGCTCAACTGAAAGAAATAGTGCACCAAAGATATCAAACAATCACTGCATAAGATAGGAAGCTCACCTCAATAAATGCTTCAACAAGAAAATCATTGTATCCATAGTATCCCATCACATCGGCCTTGAGCTGATTGACATAATCTTTTCGTGGGACATCTGTTTGCCTCAGCTTGCTAAAGTTTGAGAGTACCCGGACAACTAAACAGGAAAACCAATAGACAGAAACAGTCAGGAAGGTCTACAGATTGTAGTCCATCAACAATCCAGGTCCATCAACAATCCAGAATATCAAAGCGTTCTGCTCTAAGAAAAAAAAAGATAAACAGTAAACAGTAGAGTTTCGCATATGATCTCTATGCACTTATTTTATTACATGCAGATTGCCACAGTTGCTTGCAACAATTGACTTTGCCATCAGAGATTACACAAGAAACAAGAGATGCATCTCGTTTACACAAACAACCATTTGTCCCAAAACCCTTATCAGTTTTCTCTCTCTTTTTAAAGGAAGTCATGAACTTAGATAAATAGATTAGATAAATACAAAAGATAATAGATGAACGCACTTTCTGATATCCTCCTTTTAAGATTTGGCAGGTTAGGTGGTCTAAGTACCTCTTCCTCCAGCTCCTGCAGAGTTTAGACCATGCTATAAGTCCATGTACCTACAAAACTGCAATAGGCAAACAGTGAACTGAAGGCAGAAAAGCAACCTCCTTTGTGGGCAATCGGAATTCATCAGATTCTGATTTTATGTTGAGTTTAAGTTCCTCCTCCGCGTCTTCTTCCGCCTTCTCCTTCTCTTGATCGATTGCTCGTGACTTCGCCTCAAGGTCATCAGACTCTACTCCGGAGTCGTCCCCGTCTAAGAAACCCAACACAGTGTATCAATAGCGATTCTCAAGATACAAAATCCAGCATTACATTCACACACCAGTGCATTGTACTAGTTCACATGAATTCTACAGTAGAATGACCTGATAGGAAAAATTGAAACTGCTGAAGCTAATGCAATTCAACAGTAGACAACTAATCGTCTAGTGATCTGAGCGTTACCGCTTCCGTCGTCACTACCGGCAAGGAAGTCGTCAGGGAGGGGGTCGTCGTCGCCGTCGTCCTCTTCTTCATCCTCTTCCTCCTCGTCGCCGCTGCTGTCGCTCACCTCCAAGGAGGCCTCCGAGAACTCCTCGGCGTCGGAGTCAGAAGGGACGTCGAGGTCGGACTCCTCCTGGGGCTGCTGCTCCGGCTCGGAGTCGTCGGAGGAAGACTCGAGGAGCTTCTGCTTCTTGGGCGCCCTCTTCGCCGCCTTAGGGGAGGCCTTCCCCTTCTTCGCCGCGAGGGGCGGCGGCCTGCGCTGCATGCCCTTCTTCGCCATGGGAGGGAGACCGTCGCTGCGTGGGGGAGGGTGGATGGCGAGTGGGGAGAGCGGAGAAGAGAGCCCTAAAACCCTAGCCGAGAGAGGGGAGCCGTCCGTTTTAATACTGGGCGCGGGGGAGAACGACCTGACGTGCTGATTGGGCTGAGATGGGCCAGGCGAGGCCCATGATTTCGCAGAAAACGGCAGGTTTCGGACGCCGGCCACACTCGCTGTAACTAAACTATTGAGGCAGGCGTGCCGAGACGACGGGGATTTCGGCCGGTGCTGCCCGTGGGCTGCAAGTTCGGTGGGGAGGTGGGGCTCGGCGCGGAGTTTTGCCTTTTTTGCGTTGTGGTGCCGTGGTGGCGGAGCTCGGCCGAGAGGCTCGGGCGCTCGTGCCGGCGTTGCGTCTGTGCCGTCGTGCCGGGGAGAACGGGAGATGGGAAACGTGGCACGGTTGTTTGCTCGTCAGTCTTTTTTTATTTTTTTTAAACAATATGTTTTTTAATATTATCGTATAAAAATCACAGAAATATGTTTTTGATATGACTATAAATCTCTGTCATCATTTCAATTAGCGGCAATCCTATGTGAAGTCTTGCGCGACAGCGTGCAGATGTCTATCGTCATTTCAATTGTTGACAGAGACTCTATCGCTAATTGGACTAGTGAGAGAGATTATGTCATAAAAAATTGGCGGCAGAGTCTCTGTCATTGGTTGACAGAGAGTGCGAGAGACTCTGTCATCATTTGAAATGATGACTGAAGCTGCAGAGGCTTCTGTCGTCATTTCAACTGACGATCGATTTCTATGTCGCCAATTGAAATGGCAATAGAATTCGTGCAACCAACGTGGCATTCTGTCATCTATTCGTTCATCAACAGAGTTTCTGTCACCATTTTAATTGTTGACAGTGGATTATTTCTGTGTTTTTTTAAATAGTGGTATATTTTTGTAATATTAATAAAAATGTATTATTAAAAATCATTTTTCTTGTGCCACACACATGGGGAACGACGGAAGTCGGCATGAGCGATGGGCCGCATGAGAGCGTGGCTGCCGCAGGGCCGTTGCGAGATCAGCTGTTCACAATTTTGAAGCAGTTGGATCGAGCTCGGTGGATTTATACCATAGATTTATCCTCGTATGTTAAATCAAAAGAGAAAGCAGTGCTGATCACATCAACATTCAACAAATGGCAAATGACACCACTGACCATACTGAATAATAGGTGAGTTTTTTTTTACTCTGGCTTATAGTCTTTGGCTCTAATGTGAGCACGTATGCAAATAAACTAAATATTAATAAGTCGATAAACCACTTCAAAAAAACTATCCCAATAAATCGTTTCAAAAAAGCAGCGAAGAAGTCGTCTCGTTTGTTTGTTTGTAAGTATACATCATAAGCTGAAAAGAAGCCATCCAATGAGTATTCCAGCACAAAATAAGTACAGAGGCTCAAGTGTCCAGATACCAGTATTCTTAAATTGCACCCCCAATATTCAATAACAAACTTTACAGCCATCACAGTTTGTTTTTTAACGAGGCATCTGGTGCATCCAACCATATACAATTAATACATACATGACTGAAGAACAATCTCCTTACAACAGCAGATTGTGCTTCATAAATAATATTACAGGAGGAAACTTCCGAGGTATAATTTAATCATGTTACCTAGAGGTCCAACCTAGCAGCGCACCGCCAAACACCATGGCAGCAGCATGTACTGTTGCCATGTGGTGGGCAGAACTGGAGGACGAGCCCCTGTAATTGCATTGGATTAATGCACAGATGGTGGAGGGTGATTCTAACCACTCATCCAGAAGCAACTGAAGATGCATGTTCCATCCACTGTACAGGAGAAAATGGAGCAGTGACATCCATAAACTTCTCGCATGTTTGCATCTTAGTCTTTTTTTCATCACACCGCTTGGTCTCTCTTTTCCCCCCTTTCAATTGCACGGCCTTCTGCAATTGCTTGTGTTCTCCAGTGATCTTGCCTGTAGTGCAACCACCAAGTCAGCTGCTGAAGGCTGCTAGTCTGACACCGGATGATAACCAGTTGCATTCAGGCTAGTAGCTTCTTGTTTGGCTGAGCGGATCATAGTCATATGCTTCACCAGCCTTTACAAACCGTCCCTTGACCCTTTTTCTCACATCTGCTCTAGCCTTGCGAGAAGCATACCTGATCTTCTTGTCAAATCTGTAAACAAAAATTATGTGAAGAAAGGCTACTTAATAACTTTTGCAAGAAAAATATGATAAGAAATTAAAAGGCAGAGGCCCCCAAAGGCGGCAAAATTGACCGGTAGGCTAGTAGCACACCAGAGAAGTAACAGGATACCTTCAAAGTTCAAAGGACAAACGGCTACAAAGAAAAGCTTAGCTAAACTTAACAGAGCATTTGTGATTTTATAGTCTATTTTTAGGGGGGAAACATTCACATGAGTAGAACCATCACATGCTTATGGAAATATGGATTTGGCATTGGTAAAGCTTTTGGAACTCTGAAGTGGAAATGGTATGCCGTATTGCAGACATGTTCTTCAAACATGTACGCATGGTTTATGAGGTTCTAGTATGTTAAAGAAAATCACAAAATATTCCTGGAAAACCCAAAATGAGATGTGCTTACTTCCGTCTCTTCTTCTTCTCCTTGTACCGTGTGAGAGCGCTATCTCTGCTACCTCCAGCAAGTGAGCCTTCAGGACCAGGAGGATGCAAGGGTGGCTCGCCCATAAGGAACATTGACGATACGCCACAATCTTGATAATCTCCGGCACTGCTATCACCAGTCAAACCAGAGAAGGAGAGGGATATACTGGATCTGGCATGTCTAGCAGGAATACAAAGGCTGGAATCAGCCCTTACTCCCAGGTTTGACATCCCAGAATCAGCAGATACCACATTGCTACATTCTGGCTGCATAGGTTTGAGCTGCTGAAAGCATAACAATGGTTGCAAAAATTTAGTGAAGTAACCATCAAACGGAATGCAACATGCAGATAGTCCATTCAACTCTCCTTCATATATAGTCAAACCCAATGAATTTCCACACAATACAATGGTCAACTGGATAATACTTGAAAATGTAATAGGTCGGCAAGCACAACAGATGCATCACACATGGGTTGCAGCAAAGAATGTAGGATACTACATTTCAATTACAAAAGTGAATAACCATGACCCTTCTGATTGGTTAATTAAAAAAAGTACTGTAATGTAATCCTTGGATGGATAACAAACCTAACCATTTTGCTATGACACCAAAAGGTCCTGAACTGAATTCTGACGAGTGAACTTGCCATAACTAATTGTAAATAAGTACTGAGAGAGGTAAATAAGTCTGATTCTAGCCAACTAGTACTGCAGAACTGGAGTTCTTTTCCCACAACAAATATAATAAGATAAAAAATTACATGCAGAAAAGTACAAACCTCATTAGAAACAACAGCTGGCATTTCTTTCATTTCAAAGTAACTGTCAATTCCGGCATCATCAAAGAGTTGCTCTGTTTGAATGTGAGAGGTACCAAATAGTTCTTCGTAATTCTCAAATGTTAGGTCAGCATCATCCACACAGAAGTCTTCATATATGCTGCCATCATTGAACATATCTTTGTCTGTGACATAGGATACCTGAATGATGCAACCAACATTTCATAAGCACACAATGGCACAATAATAACAGAGATAACATTTTCAACAATCATGATGTCGATGATACACAAGAAGACCCCAACTGTAGCAATTGTTCAACCATCCACACTAGAAGATCTTAAAAACATTTTGCCATTAATAAAAATGCATCTAGCACTTTATTTCCAAAACAAACTTTTCACTGTAAGGTTAAATTGAGTTTGCCCTGCAGAAAAGAAAAGTGCCGATATCGAACCCACAAGAAAGTATTAGCAAACAGGAATAATATGGACAAAAAGATCATCACCGTAACAGAAGAAATTATATGGAATAAGGTCAAATCATCAAAAAATTTCCCCTTGTAAATTTAGCTTCCGGAAGAAAAGCAAGACATGATTTTGGGGGCGTTCTTTTAGGCTACAGCTTTTGTCTGCAGCTTATTAGTCTAATTAATAGTGATTGCTGAAAGAAACCGAAGCCAAAAGCCGGTTGACAAGCCGAAAAGAACATGGCCTTCCATGACTGAAACTGTAACTATACAATATGACTAATGTTTTACTGTATTAATATGTTAAGTAATGTTGCATGCAACATATGCAGAAACTTAGCAGAATAGTTAAATATGTTTTGGAGGGAAATATGAAAGCAACACCTTAGGCGTCATTGAAACGGGTCCAGCTGGCTGATCTGTGGCAAGTGGCAGAAGATTCATTCCATCTGTTGAAGAAGAACCTGTCAAAGGTTTAAGCTTTTCACCGGTGGATGGATCACTCATTAGTGCTGCGCTAGCTATGTCCAACAAGCTGCTATCCTCTGGAGCACCACAATGATTAATGACACCACTGTCATTAATGCTCATCATGCTTATTCCTTCCTCACAGTTCAGCTCAGCAGCTATAGTAGGGATATCCATAACAAAGGACCAGATTCTTGAAAGCTCTGCCAATGACGGGCACCCGGAGTAGCAGTTTATGGTCTGCCTTTTATGCCCAGAAGCCAAGGATGCTGCACCATGCCCATTCCAATCACAATTTTGGCAAAGCGAGGTGTTTTCTTCAAGACAACGGACTGCTGCAGGCTGTGAAACACAACGATCACAAAGAAGGGTCCTCGTATGGCGTCGAGAAAGGGCATTAGCTGAATGCACATTACGATCACACGATAAGCACAAGGATGCCGCATCTGATCGGCAATAGACCATTGACCTTTGCTCCCCACAGAAATCACAGTGAGCACCCATGGTCCTGGCCAATATTAGGGCTCTTCCACTAGCTGCTCAGTGCCACTACAACAGCCACCTTCCTGGTTTTTGTTCAACAGTTGAATCCAGTGGGATCCTACGTGATACTGGAATGCAAAATATAATAGATCAGTGAGCACAGCAAGCTTATATTTGACCATTTCGGACAGATACAAATCTGATTCTAAAAGGAACAATTTAGCAACTTATCCCCGTACTTGCAATTATATGCACATATATACTAGAAATGAAGGCATACTCTTTGCAGCCCACGGTACTTTGACACATACCATGCAAAGAGTCACCTGCTCTGTTCTACCACCAATAGGAATGCTTGCAACCTATAACAGCAAGAATGAACCATCTATTCATATCTTGCTACGAACTAGTGACAATACAAAATATAGAATAACATATAACCACTTCCTGATTTGGCTACATAGACCGCTTCCATTTTAAGAAATTTTGCGAGTTTTGACAAAGTCCGCCTGGATTTGCCGATCAGAGCATAAAGAACTTGAGCTTTCAAAACAAAAGTACAGACAACTGGCATAGGAAACTTCCTCTTTGTACATAATATATTTGTAGCTTCTATGCTATTGGTTGTGAGCATATAGTATTCTCTCTAAAGCATAAAAAAACAATCTAAATCTAAAAGATCTTAGGTTGGAGTCAGCCATGACAAATAAAATCGCAAGAAAAATCAGACAGGCGACATGGCAATGCATTTGATGACACCAAAAAAGGAAGGAAAGTATCAACTTGGAACTACTAAGCAAACAAATGCTAACTGCAGTAGGTAGCATTGCTTTAAGGACGTAAAAGCCTCTTTATGTACTAGCTTAGGACGGCATATTGGCATGCATGGGTGAGAACCAAAAAGGATGCAATACAAATGGAACTTTACCAGCGCTATCTGCAAATGGCGAGCTTGGTTGCTAGCTCGTGTTATTGGAAATTTCCTATTTTTGCAAATAAAACAGTCGCCTTTCTGTGCAGTAAGCAGCGTTCTACTGTACGAGTACATCACAAATCGCCACTGCCTAACAAAAAAATCACTAGTACAAATCCAAGTTTTAAGCAGCATTAAATTCCACTTTTCTGATCGACAACACCATGCGTGGATAAAGCCAGGGAACTTTCCGGGCCACTCAAAATAAGAAAGGCAAATATTACTTTGTCTTTTAAAAACACCAAATTTAATCTGCGAAAGGATCTCCTTTCATCACCTAAGAATAGTTGCTGCTAAGAAAAGGAAAAGAAAAGTCGTATGAGCAAAGCGCAATATATGATGATTACGTATCACTGTATCAGTAGGCAAAGTAAAACAGAAAAAATATATCTTCTTTTCTGGTCGAATTGGACACTAGAGCATACAAAGCCGTCGTGCTTATATTTATTAGGACAATAAGACTAAAAAATTAAGCAACTAAATCCGACTCGAAGCTGAAACCAGACCAAAACAGCTCACGTACGCTCTACGCAACACGAGAGAAAGCGTGAAGAGACCGCAAAAAAAAATCAGTTCAGACTTGCCAGTCCAACATGTCGAACTGTCCGGAACACCAGAGAACAAAGCAAGCGGACTCGAAATCAAACACTCAAATCGAAACCCCTAATCCAGAAGCAACCCACTCCCCAACCCGAATCCAATCCCCCCCTCCCTGCAGCAACAACCAAAGGCAACTCACGAAATCCATCAGACGAACGAACCACTGGTACTACGGAACGGGATTGGAATCGAATCCAAGCAAGAACAGAACAGCACGGGCGAGCGAGAGCGCTCACCGGATCGCCGCCGCCTCCACGGATCCACCAGCGGCCTAGGCGCGAAACCCGAACGGCGGGGTACGGGAGGAGGAAATCGACAAGCTTCCACGGGAACTCGAAATAAAAAAGAGAGAAGAAATATGGCGAGGTGGGGAGAGAGATAAGCGAAGGGAAGTGGGAGGAAATGGAATAGGTGGAGGGGGAGAGAGTGGCAAGAGGAGGAGAAAGGATGAGGTGGTGGGGCCCACACGAATGCTCTTTTGCGCTTTTTCGGGGCAGATCGTAATTCGCGTCCAAGATAAGGGGCTCTTGGCCAAGCGCCACGCGGGCGGCCTTTCGCCAAGTGGCGAGCCGGGTGGGTTACTCGTTCTCTAGCACTGTACCATTTTTTTCAAAAATTCGCCTTCGAAATATGTTTTTATAAATCTAGTTTTTTCTCTGATCTTGATAACCGTAATAAAAGATATGTGTCACCTATCATGCTATCTAAGCTCGGTAGAAGGGTCTAGACAGGCCCCACCATTCTACCAAGAAGCCAAAGCTCGGCATGTCACTAAACAGTGCATGCTTAGTGCAAACATGCTTAAATTAAGCGTTAATGGCATACATGTACGATATTTGCTAGGTTCTCCTAGCTCGATAGGTGGTACTGTAGTACTTTGAACTTAACGTGACGTGAGAGCTCAGCAAAGGACATATGTCATCTGTCACTACTCCTGCAGTTCTGAAAAAAAGCTAAAATTGGAAATTGTACGTCTAAGACTAATTTTGGGTGAAAGTGCTACAGTACCGTATACACAGTTAGCTTCTGTTGTGCCTCTCACCATGTCCCCCGACTGCTTAGCTTTTACTACTACTGCTCTCTGACAAGTGGTTTACTGTTGGTGCGGGCCCACATGGCATTGCCACATAGCGAGGGACACGTTACGGTGGTCCGCCGCCGCCGTTACAACTCCATCGCACCGGCCGAGAACGGGTCAGGGGCAAACAATTGCTGATCATTCGATCATAATTTCATATTGAGTTGATCGTAGCACGTGCACATAAGCGAGTTAAAGTCAGATTTGATACTGTTACGCACCGTATTTACAAAAGTAGCCATATGCATACCGTATTTGCAAAAATAGCACTTTTGCCGTTCAGTGGGCGGGCAACAACGTCGGCGAAGCGTCATAAGGCAAGACCATCGGTGGCAGGCGCCTGTCTACCGTCTGGTGAGGGGGCGGCAGGTGATTAAGCTGACTAATTAGGTGGTTTAATTACCTACCTTAATTTTTGTGTTTAGTAATTTTTTTGAATTTTTAAATATATCAAATTAGCTCAAAAAATTATGAAAATTTATGTACAGCCTTTCGACACAACGTACCTCACAGTGAAATTTCTGGGTAATTTTATCCATTGTGAATATTGCTCAAAAATTTATACAATTTTGATATTTTTAAGAGTTTTTACATGTAGCAAATGAGCTCAAAAAATTACGAAATTTTATGTGAAGCCTCCCAACACAGTCATAGTTATTGTATAATTTTTTAGAAATTTTATATGAACCAAATTTATCACGTTTATTCGAGTTAATTTAATCATGAATTTACGAATATTTCATATTTTTTACAATTTTATACATTACGAATCTTGTACAATTAAAAACAATTATAGTAGTATAAAAATGCATCACACCGAATGTGATATGGCTCACCTATCTGAGCCACTGCTATCTTCTCGCCGCGTCTACCTCCCCGTACGTGGGCTTGTCTTCCGTTGCGCACGAACATGTCCCGTCGGGTACGGAGGTTGTGTCTCGAGTCGAAAGAGGTATGGAGACCGTTCTGTCTGCTTAGTGGCCAGCAGCAGTCCAATAGGCTCAGGTACAGTAGGTTGGGTCCCATAAGGATCGAAGTCCTCCAGCTGAGCCATGACGAACTGCGAACCGTCCACAATAATATCGTGTACGAAGGACTCTAAAAATCCCCCTCGTGGTGTGAAGGACCACTCGCCTTGACCGTACGACGTAGCAGCGAAATTGGAGGAGCTCTGCCTACCGAAGTGTCCAAACCCTGGGTACGCTGTAAACGCTATGCTCTACCCTGCGTACGCTGCAAACCCTGGCGCCGTGTACTGCTCTCTAAAAGCATCTGGGAGGCCCGTGTCGTCATCGGTGGACTCGTCGTCACCCCCACATTGAATTGGAGGCTGCAAGATGAAACAATATTAGTCACAAATAAATATTCTGCATGTACAATACGAATCTCATACCTCCTGAATGTGCAGCGAAGATAAATAACGGTGAGTGGTAGTCTGTGCAGGTGGTGCGGACGTCAAAAGCATGTTTGTTAATGAAATTGGGGGTTTTGATGCATGATTCATGCATGTTGTGCTAAGGCCCTGTTTGGCACAGCTATAGCTCCGAGATCTATGTTGGATCTGTAGTTTGTTGACTAAATTAAAGTGATTTAAATATTTTTATTTAATATATAATATAAATGAAATGAGTCATGTAAATGCACTTAACATGCCTGCAACTCTAGATTCAAGATTTGCTAGAGTTACAGATAACCAGCTCTAGAAAATCTACAGATTTCCTAAAGCTAGAGCTCTGCCAAATGAGACCTAAGTTAATGCTAACGGGATTTGATTCCACGACCTATATGACTATATCAACCACGTTTTGAGAGGCAATCATGTACTGATATGAGCGATGTCGGGGCCAGGAATTCATGAAAGGCAGAGCAAAATATCAACCCCATGCACCCATGTTTTTTGAGTAAACACAAAGTCCTTGAATACGTAGCTAGGACAACCAATATGACCTTCTCCTGTTCATTGTCTTTCGCTGGTAAGGTTAATTAGGGGAAAAGAAACTCGGGTATGTACCAAGTAGTGAAGGTATTCCTGTCTTTTCTGTCCCTCTTCTTGGTAACCGTCGAGTACTGAACTGGTGACGCCTCCTTTTTTCCCCTCGCCGCAGCACGCAGGACAACAAAACCAGGCGCGACTTGCCTGTGCCGACCCTGTCCGAAGTCCGAACTATTTCAGTGGACAGCCGCCTAACTTTGCCCTTTTCCAGTGTACATGGCTGCTTGTGTTTCTGTTCAAACTAACCAGCAATAAAACTGAAAAGGATGGTTAGGTTATTCTCAGCTGTGTTATGGTTTTTAGTTTTAGAACGTCGTTTATGTGAACGAATTAAATATCGATAAATTGACTTAAAAATTTTATCTTGTTAAACCACTTCAAAATAACAACAAATAATCTATTCAATTCTATTTATTTAAGAAAAACCATAACTTCTAAGTCTAAGAACTCGGCGTTATAGCCCAAGTCTCTCTTGAAACCGTTTGCTTTGGGCGTGTAATACCACTAGTACTTGTCCTTGCTGGTGTTTATCACCTACTGTTCCCCGTCGTATTCACCGGGTACAAATGGAGTAGGCGAGTAGCCGAGCAACGTATCGGGGCATGGAAATCGTGTGAGCCAGGGACTCCAATTTCCGAAGGCAAACAGAACACGGTAAATCATCAGCCGTAGCACGCAGCCCTGTCCTACTTCCTAGTAGCCCGATGAAGCTGACACTGACAGTGTCATGCATGTACTCGACGTGCCAGCTCTAACATATCCTTCACCTGCGTTAGAACACATCTCCATCACTGCCATATACAGTTTCAGGAGTACATCGAAATTGAAAATAATAATGGATCATTATCGATGTTCAAGACGAAAACGTCGCTATTTGGTTCTGCCATGAGTCACGGCATGCACTTAGAATCATATGCTCGGTATCACGCCACCGGAATATCAAACTCCAAAAGACATAATTTATAGAATACAGAAATTTTGTAAAATTCTCTAATATATTGTACTAATTTATGTGAAATTTCTACGTTACAAACAGACTCTAAAACCAAAAGATCCAGTGTGGTGCACTTATAAGTAATTAACTTGGGCTAATCAGGTACGTCGAAACTACACCTTTAACCGTTGTCAGCCGCAAAGAGATTGCAGTACGGTTTTCATAGGTTGGCAGTGCTCTTTCCACCTTTTCTTTCTGTCAATCACTTCCACCACATCATGCAGGGGTACTTTGGGCATAATGTGCCACGTCAGCTAGTCTTGGGAGGATGGTGTGTGATTGGTGTCCTCAGGGCGTCTCCAACAGCTGGCTATTTTGTTAGTTAGATCTGATGTGGCAAAGAAAAAGTAGGAGAGAGAGTAGTCACTAGCGACGAGCAAATAGCTGATCTATTTCACGTAGTCCAAGAACATGAGAGAGGAGCATGTGGGTCCAACAGTATAAAATAGTCTTTGCTTTTGTCTCTCATCTCCACGTCAGCTGACTATATAGCTAGTACTAGCTATTACCATTGCGGACGCCCATAAGGTCGATGGGGGTGGAAGCAAATTTACGGGGAGGGCCTTCCCGTATGCTGCCACGTGGCTCTTGAACATCTCTGGGCCATGTGACGATCTGGAGGAAGGCTTTAAATGAGGCCTTTTTCTATAGCATTCTTTTACAATGGGGTTATTCAAGCCAGCAATATTATCCTGTTTCGGGCTAGGGGTGGGCCTCCCCAGAGTGGATAGGGTAGGCCACTTTTTGGGGTTTCTAACTTATGGTTTTTGATTTTTACAATAACTAACTTTAAAACGAAGTGTTTTTTTAAAACGGTATCTATAAATTATTGTAATAGACATTATGATGACTTCATCCAGATTAGCCAAAATCACACATGTGTCTCTTACTCCATACTATCTATCTCATGAATTAAAAACCTTAAGTTGTAGTTGTAGGATCAAAGATAATCGACATATATGGCTTTCTTTGCTGAGGATGTTCATCGTTTAGCAAGGTACTGAGCATGGAACGATAATATATTCTGGAATTTGTTCATAAGGACCTCCAGTCAGTAGCGCAACAAAAAGTTTCCCTCGTTCTAACCTTGGAGATTGTGTATTTAAGACTGTTTGGGGAGCTCACGCCTCTTTGCTATAAAATCGAGTACTACTATTAGAGTAGTTGTCATTTGTTCCTTTGGTAGATGACATGGAGGGCTGAGATGACTTTAAGAGACGTCCTGTTGTACATGCCCTTATATGCTATAACCAAAAGAATTAGTCACATATGCACACAAATAGTAACATGCTCCATATTTTTTCTTAAAAGAGCAACATGCTCTAGTAAAATCAAGGACAAGAGCACCTGGGTGTAGTGTAGTTCATTGTAAACCCAAATTAGGCAAAGGTTTTCGAGATGAGATAAGTTTTCTGTTTGGTTTCTCCTAAAAAAAGTTTCATGTTTGGTCTAGTTTGCTAGAAATACAATTTTCTTTTACCACGGTCAAGTTAAGTCTAATGTCCCATTTTATGATACAGGAATTTTACTATAATTTTGCGAAAGTTCTACCGTTGACCAAAAACTCGTAGAATTCCCTCCTTCCAAACCAAATAGTACTTTGTGATAGTTTATTAATCTATATCTATATATATGTTAAACATGTAATCCTTGCTAACTATAATCAATGTCATTAATCTCTTCTCTCATTCAACCACATCACTCCTATTATGCATAATCTTCAGATGAAAATTGAGTGTCATAGATGTTTCCTCATTTGCATTGTCTTCTAATTCTTTTTGTCTTTACCATGTTTCACCTTGTTTTTTCAAACATTACAACCAACAAATTGATTTCTATAAATTCCCAATGCAGCACGCGGGGTATCCTTCTAGTGTTAATTGTAGAAAAGAACGCTTATTTCCTTATCTTTCTTTCTCTCTTCCCACTGGGGTTCGCCTTGCTTGCTTGGCTGGTATAGAAGGATAGGTGCAGAGGTTGGAGCTCCCTCCTTGACTGGCCACTGGAATGAACTTGCTGAAAGCATGAACGTAAAAGCAAAAGAAGAAGCAAGGGGATTGAGCTGCCAAATCAATAAACACGTGTAATGCACTAATGTCTAACTACAACTAAAACCTCCCCACCCCCACTCCCCCCCCCCCCTCTATTTGTATACTCTCTTTTTAGAAAAAATGGAAGATGGTCACTCTAAGAAGAAGAAGAAGAAGAAAGTAGTTTTAAAGATGCAAAGAATAAATAAAATACAAGATGTAGCTTAGTGAATACACAATGCATAGTATCCAAAACATTTCACATCATATAGAGGAATCACTCGATACAATTGCTCCAATCCATTGTATGTAGCAACTACAACACTATATTAATATTTTCTATTCGGGAAAATTGGCTTCATGCCACTTGGTCAAACTTGGAAATTCGAAAAGGCCATCGAAAATTGTCTTATTTGTGAATATGTCATTCCTTTGCGTGTTTCCATTTCAAAGTGCCACTTTCGTTTTCATCCTAAGATTGCATTTAGGGTTGTTGTTTGGGTTTGTTACGTACTTGAGTAAGTTGGGCAAGGGAATGTAGATGGAATGGCACTTTGAGATGAAAATGTACGAAGTAGTGGCATATTCACAATAAATAAAATCAGGTTAATGCCATCGCAACTATTGATATTTAGGAAAATACTATCACAAATGTAATGGACTACTAGTACCATCGTAAAGCCTCAAAATTGTCGAAAATACCATTGTTGCTATGGTTTCGTCTATTTTTGGGCATTAGGATGAGAGAAATTTTAAAATACCAAAATTTGCCCTAAGCCTTCTTTGTTCTCTCACCATTCTCCCTGATTGTCCTGAGTTGTTGCAACCGCTACCACCCTGAGCTACTACTATGCCTACAAGGTTAGGTCGAGCCTTTGTTAGCATCAAACATAGAAGGGGTTGAATGAGAAGAACGGCAAGATGACCATTTTGCAACCCTAATGGATGGAAACCTAATAGCGATGGTATTTTCCATATTTATAGGGCTTGGCGATGGTTTGGACAATCTGATCCATTTGTAATGGTATTTTCCTAAATATCGATGTTTGTGACGGCACCTAAATAATCTTCTCTTCACAATAAGGCATTTTTCGATTGCATTTTTAGAATTCTAGGCTTGACTAGTGGCATGGATCTAATTTTTCCTTTCTATATCTCCTCAGCCATACCCTCTTGTCATTTACTCCTCCGCTTTATCCTCTCCTCCCCCTCCCCTTTTTCTATCTCACCTAGAGATCGCTGCCGTTCTCATCTCACTATTGGTTGCCACCCTCTTCTCATCTCCAGCCAATGCCATCCTCTCCCCCTCCTCTTCTTATTACCAGGTACCATCCCTATGCTGCCTGCTCGTCCTCCTTCCCCGCCTCCGAGCCGATCTAACCCAAATCGGTCTCAGTCCAAGCAGCGGTTGCCTAAATCAATGATGGTGTGCAGTGCTATGTGGTGCGACAAAGGAATAGTGGGTGGTCGGATATTTAGAGCAAGTCCAATAATAGAGTCAAGTGTTTGGCTATAAGTCAAGTTATAAGAGCCAAGTTATACAATAATTTGTCTTCTATTTGTCTACAAAAGATTTTTTATTATTATATAGTACCATGTCTCACATTCTCTTTCCTATTCCTCCTCACATACATTTATTATCTGAGCCCACCACTGCATAGGCTCCCGTGCCCAGCTTGTTGCTTGCATGAGAGCCAAGCTCTCATCTCTCTCCTCTCTTCTCTCCTCTACATCAGCAAAAATGCTGACTAGCTTGGCTATAAGGGCATCTCCAATGGTTATAGCTAGCAACTAACTATAAGACTTCCACATCATCTATATAGTACACACTAAAGTTAGCATTCTAAATAACTATCTATAAGGATAGCTATTTGATGCTTACATGCACACACAGAATTTATGGAGGCTGCCTCGTTTGGCGCTATAGACTATCTCTAGAGCTGTAGAGAGCTGCGTTCTCTTTCTTCATTTAATATCTTCCACGTAGGACAGTTGATGACATGGACTCTCTTGTAGATAGCTGCTATAGACCCATTGGAGATGCCCTAAGAGCAAGTTTAATAGAAGAGGTGGCTGCCACCTCTAGGACTAGCCACATAAGCAAAAAGAGTACAAGTGGCTCATGTGGAGGTAGCTAATACAATAAATTGAGTAGATGTTACCTCTACTAAAGCACTCAAACATTTAATACTTGCATAAATATATCAGGGGTCACCTCTTGCATGAGGGGCAGTTTGTCTCTCTCTCCTCGTATGATGTGCTAGAGGTCACCTCTTGCATGAGGGGCAGCTTGCCTCTCTCTCCTCTTTTCTCTCTCTTCCACTTAGGATTGTGTTGACGTGGATTTCGCTAGAGACGACCTAGTCAGCATTATTGTACTTACTTTAAGACCATTATTGGACTTGCTCTTAGGTGGCGCCAACCCATGTTGATGCCTCACAATGTCATAATGAAGTGTAGCCCCCGGTGTGGCTATCCTAGTGCCTTGGCGCAAATTCCCTGGCTCGACGATGCTATTAGGGCATCTCCAATGGTCTGAGTCAGCTAGCTATATGCATGTACACATCAGCATATATCCTATGTGGAGGAAAGAGGGTATGCAAAAAAAATCGAGCCAGCTCTTCCTTAAGCACTAGTCTATAACGCCAAACGAGGCAGCCTCTATAAATTCTGTGTGCGCATGTAAGCATCAAATAACTATCCTTATAGATAGTTCTTTAGAATGCTAGATTTAGTGTGTACTATATAGATGATGTGGAAGTCTTATAGTTAGTTGCTAGCTATAACCATTGGAGATGCCCTTATCCCGATGTAGCGGCATGGATTCCGAGGCATTGCTCCCTTGTCCATACCAACAGCCCCTACAAAAGGTATACTCTAGATACAACTTTCTTATCCAATACATTTTTTTATCTTAGTATCATGTTCATGTGAGAGAGCTATATCTCGTTCAAGATACAACATTTCAAGAGAACGGTATAGTCTAGACACAACTTTCTCATCCAACACATTTTTTTTGCTGTATCTTAGTATCTTGTTCATGTGAGAGCTATATCTCGTTCAAGACACAGCATTTCTCTCGTTCTCTTGAATTCTTCTCTACGTCACCTCCAGTCCAATCCTACACGGCATGCCATTAGATACGCCTGACTCACTGCACCGTGGATGGCCGGATGCCTCGCTGGCCAAACTAGGACCCACGTGGCCAGGTTGGTTGGGCTGACGGGCTGTTCGGCCAGCTTGGGCCTTGTAGCTGTAGGCCGGGCCAACCTGGGCAACCCGTGGAATCGGATTGTGGGCTCGGAGTCGTAACTCGCATTCAACTGCACAGGGCGAGACAAGTACACGGCGACGGCTTCCCAGTTCCCAGTTCCCACCACTCGCAGGCGTCGCACCGCACCCGGCTCCTCCTCACCCCCACCGCCTCCTCCTCTTCCTCCTCCGCCGGTGGCTGCAATGTCGGACAGGGGAGGGAAAGGCTTCTCCTTCGCCTCCAAAGGGAAGTCCCTCGCCTCCAGGCCAGTCGCTCTTCCGTTCCTCCCCCCCTCCCTTTTCCCCATACTTACCCGTGCATTGCAACAAAGCTTATTGAATATATAGATGCTATAGAAGAGAGTTGCTCTGATCAGTTAAAAAGTAAAGATTGGTAAGAAGTTAAGAGAATAGAGTAGTCGAAGGAGAATGACTTGCAACCACCAACTTATTTTTTTTATAATATAGTAAAGATATTTCGGGCGTCGTCTCAACCCTCAACCGACGCGAGCCCTCCGAACAAGCCGGTGGGTGTTGGGCTTCCCGGTGGTAATGCGTGGTGTCCGAGATGAATGATTGGGGATTGGGGTTTGTATGATGTGGAGGGTTTTGCTGTCGTGGGGCCCTAGGGGCGGCGATCAAAAGGGGATACTTTTGGTTTTTGGAGAAGGTTTGGATCCAATGTGATCATGTGAGGGCTTATGATTTGGGTTGTTTTAAGTATGGCTAATATACCAGAGGAAGATCGTTTAAGAGGAGTGCCGGATTAATGTGGGTAAGGGATGGCAACCGGGCTATTCCCTGCGGGATGCCCTCCCATCCCCACACCCTATTTAGCTATCGGGGGCCATTTTTTCTCCTGGCCTCATCCCCACGGGGAAATTGGCGAGCAACGGCCCCCAATAAAAAAAACCTAAATTCGAATGATATTGAGATACTTTCATAAATTTATCGTATGGTTATGTAGAAATATGTCAATTTATTAATACATGAGATGGTAGAATAATGCTAAATGAGTTATATACTATAGATTATACCAAAATATATTTGTCCGGAGACAAAATACCTATGTTTTAGACATGTAGATGTATCAATCTACATGTATATGAGCGTATAACGGGGTATAGCAGGGAGCGGAGATGGGTGAGGCATTCTTGTCCCCATCCCTATATAAGGTACCGGAGACAAAAATTTCCCCATACCCATCCCTTAATAAGAGAATTTCCCACGGATTACTTGCCTGGGAGCGGGGGCCCATTGCCATCCCACTAACCCAACCTTCTTTGTTTGGGGTAAAGGAAGGTCCTCTGATCCAACATGTGAACTAAATTAGAGTGTGATGTATATGCCTATTGTGAAGTATCAGGTGTGTATGCTCATGGTGACTGAAGGAAGGTACTTATGTCTATTTTTATTATTGCTACCAAGGCTCTTATGGTACATTGTTTGTGATGTAATTTTGTGATCTTATCATATGATGAATTTACAGCTTCATCAAAATGAATGCTGTAGGTTTTGAGAAGTTGAGCTTTATCAGATGTTTCAAGAGTCTGACAGACCTGTTTATGGATCTTTCTTGTTACAGGAGCACCAAATGGAAGGCAGAACAATTCTGCAAATATCTCATATGTCACTATTGATTCAGATTCGGACTCTGAAGGTAACAATACTATCCAATTTCATGACCTAGCAGTTTCCAAGCAACAGTTCTTCATTCCATCAAATCTTTAAAAACTTAAATTATCCTTTTAATGCTTGTATTTTATGATTGAGCACTTCACACTGTGGTTCTGGGCATGCCAAGTCAGCTGTATTCACTGCTGTTCTCTCTGAAGATAGTTTATACACTGAAAAACTATTAGGAGTTTACCCCATGAGCACATCCTTTAATATTTGCTTTGTTATAAAAATATCACTTGTCTCCACTAGCATGTAATGAGGTTTCTGTCTTACATCCCTGGCATTTTTTGTCACCATTAAGAACACTTCATGTTGTACACAAGGGCATTCTTTTGTGAGAGAAGAAAAAAAAACAGTTATGATTGAAGTTGCTGTTCTTGTTTGGATTGAATCATTTGACTAGAAGAGTTCAACAACCCTCCAGTAGTTACTGCCTACTTTTCTTGTCAGCTTTCATAGGATTGATCATAGAAAAATGTTAGTAAATAAATACATACCATTTTTTAGTTCTCCTTTGGTTTTATTTTCAGAAGTTCCATTGACTACCTATGCATATATGCTGATTAACATTACACTTAGTGTGAAGCACACATCATTTCATTTATAATGCAAGTGTACTGCAAGTCACTTTTGGATCTCAATTCATGGGTAACAGGTGGTAATGATTGATCTGCCTATGTTGTAATTGCTATGCGGTATTTTGATAAAAGCAAAATATGGGACAACAGTACATAAATAAATTCTATACATGACAGTTTAATGTCACTGAATAAGTGAATATGAATAATATGATGCCATAGTTGAAAGTTGAAACTAACAAGAACCTTATATACCACTTCCTGTTTTTAGGTTTCACAGAAGAAGTGACTCCCATATTGTTATAGACGTGGGCCTTGGGCCAGTCGGGTTATTATTAGGAATTAGAGATTGGTTTCTATTTGAGTTAGAGATTGGTTTCCTTGCATTAGAGATATAGTTAGAGATATGATTGGAGTTAGATTACATCTGTTAGGGGGAGCCATCTATATAAGAGGGCTACCGCATGCTATTATAATCAAGCAGAGCAACGTTTGGTTGCCGGCTTCCCTACGGAATCCCCGTCCTCTGTTTCGCCTTTTGCCCTATCCACCGCGTTATATAAATTTGGTATCAGAGCCGTCGATCCCTTCCCACGACTTCTGCTACCATGGCTTCAGCGACTAGTTCTATTGCCGAGTCGTTGGCCACGATAAAGGCTAACGCCATCAAGATGGCCAGCACGAACAAAGAGATGTCGGACACCTTCTTCAACGTTCATGCCATCTTTGAGAGGTTGGAGAATTGGAGGAAGATGCAACAAGAAACAGTGCAGGAGAGCACAGCAGATGGTGGGGAGGAAATCACAGAAAAAGAGCAGGAAGCATCGTCATCTCCACCAACGGCGACTCCTCCACCGCGCCCCCTCGGCAGCCACAGCCGCCGGCGTCGGCCAACACTGCCGACCCCTGCCATCGGGCCCAGTCCCCGCCGCCTCGTGCTGCCACTGCGCCGCCGTCGCCCGGGTCATGGTCGCCCGAGCCGCCGTCTGACCTGGCCAGATCGGCACCGATTCGTCGTCTCCGCCGGGCTGCTGCTCCGTCGGTCGTCGCCGGTCGCCATCGCCGCACGGATCCGAGCCTCCGACGTTGGATCCACAGCCGTCGCTGCCGGCGTCGCCGTCCCCGGTCGCCATCGCCGTCGGATCCGTGCAAGCCGTCGCCGCCACCGCTCGGGTCGCCGTTGCCCGAGCCGCTGCAGCCGCCGCCGGGCCCACCTCCGCCTCCGTGGCCGCGCTTCGAGTCGACGAGATCGGGATCTGCCCGGGCCGCTCCGTCTGCTCGGCCCGCCGCCTCCCGGGCCGCCGTCGCCCGGGCAACCTCCGCCGCAGTTGACCGCTCCGCCGGCCGCCCGATCCGCCTCTGCTTCCGCCGCCTGGATCGGTTCCGCACCGGCCGCCGCTCAGCCGCCCGCCCCGCCTCTGCTTCCACCGCCCGGATCCGGTCCGCACGGGTCGCCGCTCTTCTCCGCCGCCGACCTGCCGCCATCGGATCCGTCGTCGGAGCTTCATCCGCTGCCGGAACCGCCGCCGCCGCCGCCCGAACCATCTCCGGCCGAGTCGCACCCGCCCGATTCACCTCCGCCCGGGCCGCCTCCGCTAGATCCGGCCGCCGCTTGATCCGCCGCCGCTCCGCCGGCCGCTTTCCGCCGCCGCCGCTCTCGACCGTGGGTCCCCACTGACCGGTCTATGGCGTTGTGGTGCGTCGTGGGTGTCGGTCGGTTTATAAAACCGACCGATTAGTTCAGGCAAGGCAAAAAAAAAATCAAAATTTTTTTTGAGCTGCATGTCCGGGAGGGGTGTAGTGTTATAGACGTGGGCCTTGGGCCAGTCGGGTTATTATTAGGAATTAGAGATTGATTTCTATTTGAGTTAGAGATTGGTTTCCTTGTATTAGTCTATTAGAGATATAGTTAAAGATATGATTGTAGTTAGATTACATCTGTTAGGGGGAGCCATCTATATAAGAGGGCTACCGCATGCTATTATAATCAAGCAGAGCAACGTTTGGTTGCCGGCTTCCCTACGGAATCCCCGTCCTCTGTTTCGCCTTTTGCCCTATCCACCGCGTTCTATCACATATACTCCAAGTCAAATGGGAAGGCTGCATCTGAGAGCCTAAAAACTGGTGAAAAGGCTTCATCCTTTTCTAAAGGTTTGGGCATACAGTTTTGCTACACATTCTTCCATTCAAAAGTTGCTGAAAAATTTGGAAATTTGTAATGATACAATAGATCAGGATCTTTACCTTTCTATGGTCTTGCATTTGTTTCTTTCATGTATTATTTACTTTTTAGGAGAAGCTGGCAAAGGAGGGACGACATATAGAGCTGGCAAAGGCGGGAAGGGCTCTTTCATCAAATGCAATGCCTAAAAAGTCTGATGCAGACCTAAAGCTTGAGCTTGGTCAGCTCCCTTCAGTGAAATATCCTCTGTTTCTCTGGCAGCTTATTTTTATTGTAGTAAAGCTTCTAATACTCAGATATTTACAATTTGTGAGATTTGGGTAGGCTATTTATTTGAAAAGTTCTATGTTTTGGGGTTGTTATGTTTTACATCATTTTGAATGGGCACACATCTGATTTCTAAGAGCTCCTCTGTATAAATGAAAATGTGCAATCTAATCCCTGCTACCTTCTCCATGTACCAGTTACAGGTGTCTAAATAATGTTTTTGCTAGTATAATTGGATATACCTCTAAATTCTAGAATGTTAATGAATTGTGAAGCAGCTGAACTATTGCAAGAAATTCACGAGCATATGGCTATCTTATCAGAGGATCCAAAAATCGAAATTCCTGAGTAAGAGTTGTTGTTGTTTTAAATGCGTTCTATCCTGCTAATTATTGTTCCTCTGTTGTGTTCTAGTCTGTAAGCTGTGTGACTACTCATTTACTCTTTCTTGTTGCATCTGCAGGTCATTCGACAAAACTTTCCAGTATGCAAAAGAAGGAAATCATTTCACAACTGCAAAGTCCGTGAAACAATTCCTGGAGCAGCCTCAGTTTTGATTAAGAGCCATTCGAGCTTCACACTATTATACAGTTATATTGTTTCATCAAGCAAGCAGTTTAGTAGTTCAGTTCCTTGACTCGTAGCTGTATTCCTCTCAAAACATGTGGTGTTAATGGCGGCGAGGTTTGTAACCTTTTTTTTTCTGGCTTTTCTTACCTTTGTTGTGTCTGATTTCCCTCATCTCAACATACAATGGTGTGGTGTACTTGTAACAGATATGCTTGATAGCGAACATTGGACCTGAGAACATTGAAGAGGTTTATGCACTAGTACCATCTCTCAGGGTCAACCTCTTCCATTGATATTTCAAATTTTCGGTATTTTGAAACTACCTGCAGCTTAGTCTTGCAATATTCAAATTTATTTACGCAGGCCACTAGGTCACTCAATGAAGGCCCGATTATGGATGTTCTTGCTGCTCTCACTAACATGAAAGCTCTCAAGTGAATCTCCAATGGAGCCACCCAGGTAATCCCTATGCAGACCCCAGAATCACACATTCACGCCTCTATCCTGATTATTCACCTTTCTTATTGATCTCAATTGCCTCCTGGATCTTAAAACAGATATGCTGCTGATCAAGAAATCCAGAATCCGCAACATGGTTTCTTTGATGTTTGCATGCTCACTGAAATCAGGTTGTACCGAATATGTAAAAACCTTAGTATGTGCCGTGTTCACTCTATAGGCCCCCCTGGTAGAAAGCTAGCTTATCTAACTGCAGATTTAGCTAGAATGGTTCAAGAAGTCTACTATGAATTGCTAAATGCCCCTCTTGGGCCGGGTGGCTAGCTTAAACAATGAAGTTGTTCCTACCTGTTGGGTTCTGCCTTTTTAGTTGTCTGTTTACTCCTGCTCTGTGCACTCGATCTCTTTGAGGTGCAATATCATGTTCCAGTTTTCAGTAGTACATTCTGAAAGCAGATGCCCCGCTGGCGGTTGATGCATTTCAAAAAACATTTTTAGTGAAACTTTTATACAGCGCAATTCAAAGAGAAAATTTTCTTACGAAACTGTGGTAAGTGATCATATGAAATTCTGCACTGTTACTAGAAATTGTTTTTTAAAACAGTTTTGCTATTGCACAGACGACTGAAAATTTTTATCTCTCAGTCACCTGAAATTACACTCTCAATTAACTGAAGTTGCAGCTCCTCTTTAAAAAAATCACCTGCAACATCAGGTGATTCAAAGTGCAACTGAAGTTTCACTTTCAATTACCTGAAATTGCAGCTCCCCATTCAAAAAATCATATGCAACTTCAGGTGATAGAGAGTGTAATTTCAGATGACTAAAAGATAAAAAAAAAATTTAGTCACCTGTGCAATAGTCACTCCCTTCGTAAAAGATAGAGAGTTGGTGTCTAAAGTTGCATTGTAGATCCTTTTGCCACACGATTGCTGCTTGAACGTTTGGGCACAGTGACAGGTGATCGAAATCTCAGCTTCGGCGCGGAAAGGGGAGGGTCACCTTCATGTGCTGCAATCTGAATGAAGGCGAGCAGAGAAACCAACCGTGCTAATACTATCATGAGGCAAAGTAACACAAAACTAAATAGCGAACGCGACGTCTGAAGCAATCAACCTCGAAGAAGCACAGTACACACCAAGTCGCTGCTAAAATTTGACGCACCAGCAAGCAGCTTATATGCATGCAGTATGCACAGAGGGAAGCTTAATGTTGTAGTGATAGCTTGGCACACTCGTTTGCTGATCAGACACGACGCTTCACTTCTTCAGTCACTGCCACACGGGGTGATTCGAATGCCAGCGGCTGCACGCCGTCGCTGAGCGGCCCAGCGTGCCGGAACCCGTACGCGCTGAGCACCTGGTCGTCGGCGAAGTTGAGCGCGCGGCGCATTCCCTCTTCGCAGCTCTCCCCGGAGTAGTGCTCGTTCCGCTGCCCGCTGCACGGCTGGCACCCCGTGAAGTGCGTCACGAACGGCCGCCGCCACCCGCGCACCCCGCTCTCCGCCAGCCCGGCGCTCCCCAGCGCCTCCCCCCTCGCCGCCGCGTACGCCGCGTGCTCCCTCTCCGCGTGCCGCCTCCGCAGCGCCGACGGCGCCCGCTGCTTCATCGCCTCGTACCGCTCTGTGATGTTGCCGAGCCGCCCCACGATCTCCACCCAGTAGCCCTGGAAGTAGTAGTCGTTCTCCAGGAACACCTTCGCCCGCCACGGGCTGTCCCTCCGCAGCAGCATGTACACGAGCGCCGACTGGTCGTCGGACTCGTTGAACACCTTGTCCTTGAACGTGGACGTGAGCACGGCGCCCCACTGGTCGTAGTCCGGGGAGTCCGGCCCCATTGCGGCCCACGCGGCCATAAAGTCGAGCGACCACTGGCAGTTGCGAATGAGGAACACGCCGGCGTTGAGGCTTGTCCACGACCTGGCCTCGTACACGAGGTTAGGCCAGCCGTGGACGACGAGGTTGTGGGCGCGGTACCGGCGCAGAGGGAGGCGGAAGTCCATGTCGGTGAGCACGGCGTCGGAGTCCACCCACCAAACCCACTCCGCCTCCGGGTGCGCGACCATGGCGGCCCGGACCACCGGGATCTTCGCCCAGTACCGGTCCATCGACGGCCGCAGGAGCGCCGTGTTGTACAGCAGCTGCACGCCGTTGAGACGGCAGTAGTCCACCTTATTCTTCAGGAGCCGCGTGAGCATGTGGTCTCCCCGCGGGGACCGGCACGGCGTCGGCTGCGAGCCGGACACCATCAAGACACTCTCGCCGCCGCCGGACAACTCCGGGTGCGCGCGGAGCCACTCGACGCGCTTCTCGTCCCACCCGGTAATGGGCCGGTCCATGGTGTAGGCCAGCTCGGGGTCGTCGTAGAACGTGCGGCCGCGGCCCACGGACGAGGCGGAGGACGACGGCAGGGCGGTCTTACCGTAGCCGGCAGGCGGAGAGAACGGGGAGGAGAGCGTGAGCAGCAGCACGGCGGCCACCGCGGCGCCGGCGGAGAAGAGGAGCGCGTCGTTGAGCAACGACAGCGCTTTGGAGGCAGAGCGCGGCATCGTCAGCTGTCTCGCGGTGCGGTGCAGCTGCAGGCGTGGCGTGCATGGCACATACTGACATAGTGAGGAGGGCGGAGACGTATATAAAGCGGCGCCGTTTTGGCCGCGCCGAACGCCGAGTCGCTGTTAGCCGAGATGAGAAGGGATGGATGGATGGCGGCTACAAGGCCGTTCTTTTTGTCTTTTTTTTTTGCTTCGACTCTTCAAAAACCAAAACTAACGAAGCAGCTTTTTAAGCGGTTTTTTAAGACATTTTGTCAGATGGTTATTCAAAAACTATGTGCGACATTTGCGTCAGTGACTCTATCATTCACTACCATCTCAAAAAACACAGAAAATCTATCAGTCGCAACAAAAAAAAACAGGGTATGGACAGCGCCAGGCGGTTCCCGGGCTTAGCTAGCATACACCGCCGCAGCTCGCAGACAAGCACCGTGCAGACATACTACATTTTGGTGTATCCTGATTTTGTTTCATGTACATACACCCTAAAGAAAGTGCTTGTCAACTGGCGGTGGGCCGTGGCTTCACTTCACAGTCTAGAAGGGCTATCAGGGGTACTGCAACTTTGCGAGACAGCTCTGCATCGTAACAAGACCATTGACTTGTTGTTCACTTAACATCTCCAGACAGAGAGAAAAATCTCATGTTGCTCACTTTTTTCGACCTTTTTTCTTTTTCTTTTGTCTAAAAGTAGGTAGTGAATGGCCTGACAGATGGAAGCAGTCTTGCATGCAGAGAAGTAGCAGAGCAGATGAAAAGGAGATGGAAAAGAAAAGACGGGCTAAGAGGTGTAGATGTGTAGCGGCAAGCAAGAACCCGGTCCGGGAGTGCCTTGACAAGTGTTTTCTGATTAAGCTGCATGAGCCATTCCCAGAGCACGAGGAGTTTCCGGCTTTCTGCAGGGAGGGCTGTATGGCATGTGAATTGGACTTTAGACAATGGCCGAGCAGCCAACCTGCAGCGGCAGGGGCGCAAAACTGCATGCCCAAGAACACGAGATCAGAGCTTTGCAACTCTTGTGCGCAGACCTTCTGCAGTCGAACAACCCAACATGCACCACCTGGCTCAGGGAAACCCCTCCAGTACTCAAAAAGAAATACAGCATTAGAGCCACGGAGCTTTCACGACGCCTCATGCATGCATTGTTATCGAAATTCAGATATGCCCTGTATAATATACTATATATTTTATTATGTTACAATTCCGTAAGTCGCATAGCGATTTGAATATATTGTAGCGTCTTGTGTTGCATCGTTGTTTGCTCTTTTATTACATAATGCACTTAGCAAAAAACTAAAAATCATAAACCAATATGAACACTCTAACTTCTACACGTTGCTTCTATCAACCGCTACTATTCATCAGCCAAAATTAAAAGCTATCAGTAAAAACCAATACAAATAGTCCCTAAGCTTTTTCCACCCAGCTATGGAATCCTTCGCCTCCGTGCTATGTGGCTCTGATCCCTTCATTTCCTTCCAGGAAGTAAGCATCTTCCATCATGTTTCATGCATCCTGAACTCTCCGCCGAGCGCGCAAACTGTAAGCTTGCAAAGAATATAAACATCAGTACATCACTGTTAGGGGAGTGGCCCCATAGGAGCCCCATCGACCCACTATATATAGGTCTAAGTGTGCATATAAATAAAATACATATCCAGTTACAGCATAGTAAGAAAATCGTGTATACCACTAGAGGTAAACCACTCAAAGGGATATTTATGTAAACATCATTTTCTATTGCTATAAATATGATCTTTAAGATATCATAGAGGGGGAAGAGAATTAAACAGAGAAATTGCAAGGCCACCAAATATCTCTACATCTACTCTATTCCACGTTAAGTCTTTTGAAGTTTCGTTATCTACTGTTTAATATATAACCACAACAATCATGACTTTGGCCGAAATGGAACACCTAAATCACCTCATCCGGAGACGTCGATCCAGTCCTTCAGTCATGGCGCTTCCACTTCCATCGGCAACCGCATCTGCCGCGGCACGTACTGGACGCCGTCCCCACCGCCCGCCGGCCTCAGCGAGGCTCTTAACAATGGCTTGGTAGGTTATAAATCACGATGTCTCGGAATCAAGCGCAGCAAGGGGAAGCATGCACATGGATGGTTTTGGCCGAGCTCGGCGGCGAGCGCGGTGGAGAAGTGGCGACGGGGTGGGCATTTTGCTCGAACACACGGCGGGCGGTGGAGAAGTGGCGACGGGGGTGGGCATTTTGCTCGAACACACGGCGGGCAAGTGAGGCTGGTGGTGTGGGATGGCGCAGAAGAAACACATGGGTCCATGTAATACACGGTAACTGAAGGGCCCTATTGCAAATATGTCACTGCTGCTTCCGTCGATCTAGGCCGTGTTTTTCCAACGGCTAAATCTGGGCCGCTCGATCGGATCGGACGGTCAGCTGGAGACCCAGGGCACTTCTACCGGTTCCCGTCCAACACCTCCCGCGCGCCATGGCGGAACCGCCGCCGCCTCCACCATTGCGATCGTGCGCCACGCCGGTGGGAGTGGCGGAGCGTGTCCAGTGGCGGCGTGCGAGACATCACGGTGGAGCTGCCTGGTGCCGGCGTCGCGGTGGGCGTGGATGGTGGGAGCTCGATGTTCTCGTTGTGTGCACTTGTGCTTGTGGCGAGAGACCTCCTCAAAACTCGAAAGAAATGACAGCGTAGCGTAGAGTTCCCTCGACGGCGTCGGTTGCCTCGCTGCTGGCTTCTCTTCCGCCGCCTCCAACCCGCCGGAACGGCAAGGCTACCTGCCGGCATCGGATACCGATGCGAGCACTCCTACTGTAGTACACACGCGCTTGATCGTTTATTTCCTTAGCAATCCATCGGGTTAATAATCTCCTCTTTCCCTTGTTCTTGAATTAATTTACTCGCGTGGATATGGTGCAGACGATTAGTTCTGCTTTATGTACGTAGTATGATGCATATAATTGGATTATTACTGACACTGGCAGTGACTGGTGATTGAAGCACCATTTAAATTCTCCAAGGAATGTTATTGATTCAAAAATGGTCATGATAAGTTGCCTTGCCCATATATTATTAGGTGGTTCGGCTGTCAAGTCCACTGAAAGTAATCCTCACTGCAAACTTTCAGCTATCAATGATTGGATACATTCAGGATTAGTCCACATGCATAATTTAATTGATGCTTCTATTGCGGTTTGCAGTTAACTTTTTTTGTTGCATCACAGTAGTGAACTGTGAAAGTGACCTTCTACCTTATCTCTTTCAATTCTTATGGTTAATAAGCTAAATGCAGGATATAACTCTTGCCCAATCCTTGTTTTCTGAGAATAAGGTTGGCCAAGCTTTATGATCTCGTATCCCTTCTTACTTACTGATTACTAATGTTGCTTTCTCAGTGTTCATCATTGGTGGTTTTGCCATTAGCTGCTTTACACTTCTCCTGTGCATAACAAGTTGTATTGTTCACAATGGCATAAAGAAGTTGATAAAGTTTACTATCGTTATTCTAAAAGATTGCAATATTGACTTCTTTCACGGGTGAAAGTGAAATCCTTCCAATTCCTATCCTGAAGGGACAACCACTAGCAAGCAATTGCCTTTTCTTTCCATTCAAATGGTATATATTCTGGTGTTGCCTATAACTTTTGCATTATCTTAGCAGTGTTTTTTATGTGCATGAGACACCATCTTGTGTGCACTAATATTCAATTGCCCCCTATATATGATGCGTCTTCAGTACATTGATCTTGCTTTAGTGATGATGCAAACTAAGCTTTATGTCCATGATAATTGGTCAGAATAGGTCACATCAGCCTAGATCACCTTCAGGCTTCATGTTGCTGAAAGTGTTGTTAACTTGGAAAGAGTGGACAAAGGCCTATGAGTCTATGACTGCTCGTGAGTCGGTTTTTTTACATTATTATGCATTCCTTCTTTTTCATCGACTGAGTATTATTTTGGTGCTAGCACTGGTTGTCTAAAGCCCTTGAAATAATTGCTGGTACATATCACACCTAAGCATGATCGAAGAACTTAAAAGCATGCCGATTGCCAGTCATATAACCTGTGGGGTGTGTGTTTTTGAGAAAGGTAAAGATGAGAACTGACAAAAAGTCACTTTGCTTTGATCAATGCTGATGGAATGAAAATTTAGGGTACGTTTGGTCCATATACTAAGGTTGTTATATTTTACTATAATATTTTGCTAAACTCACATAAAGTTAGATCATTAAAATTGAAGCCACACTTTAGTTAGCAAAAGAGAATCTTACCATACGTGAGAGCCAGTTAGCAAGAAAGGAATTTTGCCACAGGTATGGCTATCAACCAATCAGACGTCTAACTCCATCAAACTTGTCTAACTAGATGTGTGACAAAATGTGGCAATGTTTGGCTACAAACTAAACAGACCCTTAGTCTGTTATGTCATTATTAATTTGGGCATCTTCATCGGCAATACTTACATTATCTTATCATATTTGTCAACTGTCATTGCAAAAAAAAAAAAACTGTTGCAGATGATGTTTCGAATAGTTGGTGGTTAGGTGAGTGGAGTAGAGTGCCAAGAAGAGAAGCATACGCCTGAGGGGAAAAAGATCAGGGATTGTAGTGCACCTTACTGAATTTGGATGGGGCATTTGACTTTTTTAGGTTGAAGGTCTATAGCTATTAGATTATGTTCTAAATAGTTTCTAGCTCTTAGAAAACAGCTTTTGAACAGAATAATTTCTTAAGTTGGTTTTTATAAACTATTTGTAAAAGTCACTATAAAAACCAATTTGAATAGAATAACTTCTTCACGCGAGTGTCACTTAGTTCCTCAATTTATCTCGTAATCGGGAAAAAAAAAGTTACATCACTTTCCAACATGGCCTAAGTTCCTTGTGTCGTGTGTCATCGTGTGGTGTAGGACGTACCTTCTTTTAGGATGCAAAAAGACAATGCAATTTCAATGGATCCGATGAGCCTGATAGATTCACAACTCTACTTTTACATTAGTCAGAAATGGTGTGCAATAGGTGATCATTGCTGATCAAGAACATCTCTCCCTTGCGTAAAGATTACCCCTCTCTTGTAATACCTCACCTACTGCCAGGGAGACGTGGCAAGCTGCATGCTTGCCCTAGCGTGCATGCATGCCACCTTGGCTATAAACCCTGCAGAAGTCAACACCCAACCCCTTCTTAAATCAACCCAAAAAAATCGAAAGACGTTGCCACACCCCTTCTTCGTCCAAGCCATCCCCCGGGTAGGTCTCCTCGACGTAGCCTTAAGGGAAGAGAGAGGGAGGGAGTACCTTGTGCAAGCCGAGGGAGGCGTGGTGGCGCAGGCTGGAACCGAGGACGGCGGCCAGGCCGCTGGCCGAGCCGATCGGGCGGCGGCGCCCCAGCGCCCCACCGCCGCATGCGCAAGGGGAGGCGTGGATCCGGTCGGAGCCGGCCAGATCTGAGGCGGGGAAGGCGGGGGCGAGAAGGGGGAGGCCGGCGGTGGCGAGCTGTGCGCAGCCGCATGCGAGGAGAGGGAGTGAGATTGGAGGGGTGGGCGGAGGAGGCGAGAAGCCAGCGGTGGCGGCGAGCTCGGGGCCGGCGAGCTCGAGCTCAGCCGTGTGCCACCCCGCGCGCCCCAAGCCGCTTGGAGAACCGGTGGGAGGGAGAGAGTGGGGGTAGGGGAGGAGAGAGAGGGGCGGCGGGAGAACCGTCGGCGCCGCCGCGCCTGGCCGGCCGCGCCGCCCCAGGCGGAGAAGAGGAGGAGGCCATTTCGGCCGAAAAAAATTGGGAGGGAGAGAGAGATGGGAAGGTGAGGGAGGAAAAGGAAGGGGGCCGGTCGGTTAAAAAAGAAGAAGAAGAAGGAGGAGAAAAAAAGAAAAGAAGAAGAGAGAAAAGAAAAGAGGAGAAAAAGAAAAGAAAAGGGAGGGGGGGAAATAGAAAAAAATTAGGGGGTTTTGGTGCTGCGCGGCAGTTCCCTGAAAAACCCATGCGTTTTTACGCTTGAACCAGTTTATGCATATAGTGCCGTCGTCGCCCATTTAATTTCTGGTTCGTTGAGATGCGTTAAATCAGATTGTTTTCTTGACCAGGTGGAGGTCCCGAGTCGACGCCATCCGCACGTCGCTCCGCTCCGTTTGGTTAACAGGCAAGTGCATGGTAGTACGGTAGATCGTAGGGATTATGAATATGTGGTGTTTACATGATGTGCTAATGCTTATGTGGAAATGCGATGATTACATGATATGATGTTTATTTATGGATGACCATGGTAATGACAATGGCATATGCATTTGCATTATGTGCACTCAAGAGTGAGGGCGGTGAGAAAGTCTCTAGCTTCGAGTAAAGCTAGCGGACTAATCCGGAGTGCTCTTGAGTAAGACCTACTTCGGTAGGCCTCCATGGGAGTGGAGGGGTCCCCGTGCCGAGATGGGCGGGCCCAGATGATGGGTGAACATCGACGGGTGTTCACTCGGCGATACCGGTATTTGCAATGAGATGAACAAATGTGCATGTAGAGCATGATTGCATTGCATTGATGATTTGGCAATGTTGAATATGACAATGCATATGGAGTATGTTATGATTAATGTGGAAACGTGAGAATGATGATATGAGCATGGCAATGCATGCCGAGTATGATATGGATGGTTGATTTGCCTACATGTTTGGTCGTGTTTATCGTTCTATTGTGTACTTGCTGAGTCTTTGGACTCACCCTTGCTTTGTTGTTTTTTAGGTAACTTTTGAGGACGTCTTGCACGGGCGGGTGTAGCACATGAATGACTTCACATTCTTGCAACACTTCATATTTCTAGCTTTTGGTAGTATATTTAATTCCACTAGTAAGTTAGAAACGTTGCTTAATAATGATATGGTGTAAGTGGTTGTTGCTTTATGATCAAGGTAGAGTTTGCTTAAATTATTTAGCAGATATCTAGAAGTGGTATTATTATACAGTGATGGTAGCACTCTAGGCCCAGAGGATGAGTGAGGTGTTACATCTCTCTTCTGACATTTTGAAGCTAGATAATCGAAGTCATCTTTCTCGATCGAAAAAGCACCAAGTTCAACTGAACTCCCCCCTGATATCTTTCAGCTTACCACGAGCCATCTTAACGGAACCTCAACGTGTTGTATCACAAACTAAAATTGCAAGCTTGAGTAGCATCACTATCCGTTTCGGCTTTTCGGGCTCGTGGACTTGAGCAGGGGTGGACTTTCTCTAGGGCCAATAAACGCCATGGTCCTCTGAACAAGCTTTACTTTTAGTTTTAAATGCTAACATAGCACCAAACTAATTATCTCCGCCCTAAGTTATCTAATACAACGTTACACTCCACCCCTTCGACGCTCTGCCATGCCACTGCACTGGAGGCTCACCTGAAGAACGCTGCTCTGCTCGAAGAGCGAGGCCACGTTATGTGGTGGCCACTAGCCGCCTACTTGCGCTTCGGAAGCGTGCAAGTAATGCAACGCATGTGCGGCCGTACAATCCCTCCTCGGCGCGCGCTGCGTCCTTCTGCGGCAGGTGGTGCAGTTGCCGGCGCTGGTGCCGGTGCCCAGGCGAATCGTGAGGTTCCAAGACTGCATACACCGGTTCAGATCCGATCTCGAAATAATTAAACAATCAAATCTACGCAACAAATGTTCCATTTTCTCCGTGGAGATGAGAAAACAAAACAGTGGTACTTCTATATTTTTTCTATAACAAGAGTAATATTAATTTTAAAAGAAAGAAAGAAATAAATAATATCTATTCACTATTAATTATGCTTTAAAATTATCTAAATTATTAAGCATAAAAATACATCCTAAAACAATATCTTGTAGCTTGCACTACTCGGAAAGGTCACGGCGTTTGCATTCCACACCTCGAAGAAGCGTGATACTCCGATTATATGGCTCGAGATGCAGCGATCAGTGTTACGATTTTTTTAATAGTACTATGTACTTTCAAAAAGAAAAGTTTCTTCCTGAAAAAAAAAGAGAACTTTCATTGCCTTTTTGTTGTCTTTTGAATAAAGAACGTTGTCCCCTAACTTTTGTTGAATCCAATCCTTCGAACTTCGAAGAGAAAAGAAAGTAGACATTACTCCTATTGTGCATCTTTTGTATTACAAAGTTAAAATCTACGGTGCTAGAATGTCATGTCTTTCTCTCAAACGCATCAAATCAAAATACAAATGCCAAGATCAACCTGCACCATAGCACTTGTGCGTGGGCATTGATTTTGATTGGACAAGTAACTCTATTTGAAACACGAGAACTTTTCTGATCTATGTGGCAATTGAACTGTTTCTTATGAACGGCCCAAACAAACCCAACATGTGCTCCCAGTTAGTGTCCTAAATAGCGGGTAGCGGACTTATAACGGAATGGCTCCGGTGAAGCAAATATTGGATAGCGGATGCTATATTCCCATAGTATATTCTAAATAATAGTGATAGTTTTGAGTTTTAAATGCATATTTAAATTGTGTCTTGTATTGAACTAATATGGAATGGATACCATGCACTAAATTATGAGCATAAAAGTATATTGCAACAATTTTGCATATGTAACTTACTACAATACTAAAATCACTATATTGGCCGCTACACCCGCTATATTATCCGCTACCACTACAATATCGCCCGCTAACACTTTAGTAGCGCCTGCTATCTCCACTATAGCGGCCGCTATATTCCAATATGCTATTTTGAACTATTGTGTCATCGCGGTAGCGCCCAGACCCTGCTACCACTATAGTGGCAGCTACATCCACTATTTAGTACAGAGCTCCTAATCTGGCACTCTTAACACCCTTCTGCCTTTTGACCTATATTTATGTAGAGGATGAGGATCCATTACAAGCTCACTAAACAAAGGATGAGGATCCATTACAAGCTCACTAAACAACAATCTCAAAAAATGCAAGTCTCATTGAAACAGCTTCAACAAAGTCCTTCACTGTAACACCCTTCTGCTTTTTTTTCGAGATTACAACAGAGAACACATACTCACGCACACCACACACATACATACGTGTACGTTCCACAAAAACACATGCTAGGATTTAAGTGGAGGTCGTTGGTCCAGTATCTTACGGACCGTAAACACGCACTTTCCCACTGAACACATACGCGTGTCGGTGTGTGTAATGTGAGGCACTCGGAACGGATCCAAAAATCGAACCTAGTGAACAGTTCGCACGATAGCGAAGCATACCAACCGAGCTTTCAACACCCTTTTGCCTTTTGACCTATATTTTATGTAGTGCATGAGGATCCATTTCAGGCTCACTAAACAACAATATCAAAAAATACCAATCGCTTCAACTGTCCTTTGAAACAGAAAAATTAACAACACCCTACTCTCAAGTACCTTATCAAAATAAAACTAAGGTTGTGCTTGGTTGGGCTGATTTATGTGGTTTATGACTGAAATTATACTGTAGTTGATGGTGGTTTATTTGGTATAATTAAATTTAAAAATAAAAAATGGATTAACCCAATACGTGTAAACAAATGAATACGAAAAAAAGAACTAACCAAAAAGCTAAAAAATTTCAAAAAATAAAAAAAATAAAAATTTGAAATAATAAAAAATAAACAGAAGACAGAAGCGTAAGCTAAAGGAGGAATTTTTTGTACGGATAATCCATTTTTTATTCGAAATTACATAAATATACCCGCGGGAAAATTTTTTACAAAAATAGGCTCCAGTCGCCTAATGGTTGGGCGACTGGCGGCGTTCGCCCAACCACACGGCGACACAATATATCTCGCTGCACAGTAGAGCGATTGCATTAAATCGCTCTTCCGTATGGCGACTGGCATGCAGTCGCCATACCGTTAGGCGACTGCCATGCAGTCGCCATCCCGTTAGGCGACTTCAGGTAGCCCCCGTGATTGTTTTAGAATTTGTGAATTTTGTAACGTTGAACCGGTAAAAAATACGGTGAAGTTGTAATAAAAGTTTATGTTCATTGTATATTGTAGGTGTGTAAAAAGTTTTTTAAATTTTTTTTGAAAGATTGAGTAGAGAACGATCGATACATACACTGTTAAGTGAGATAGTTTATATGCGGAAAGAGATGATAGACTTATGTAAATATAAATAAACTTCATAATATAACTGTGAGTAACATGGCGCATGTATTTTCATTACATGCATAACATATATAGCATCTGCAGCACGCCTCACTGGTCACCCTGCTGTGCCCCGTCACCGCGCCCGCGTCCTCCCATACGGCCTCGCTTGGCCCTCCTCCGGTGCAACGGATTAGGACGATCCGAAAAGGTAAAACGAGGAGGAGGGTGTCTATCCCGCCCCTGCGCTGGTGGAGTCAGCTGCACCTCTGGCTGTGTAATCTCCGGTGCACCGGGGAGGGCACTGGCAGAAAGAACCTGCGGTGCGACGTCGGGCGACGGCGCGAAAAACTGGTCCACATCCTCCTGGCCTGGGGAGACGCCGTGCTGGTAAGTACCTGCAATATTAATATCGTTAGTGCGTTGCATGTCGTCTTCGGATAAACACGGTATAAGACCCTATGCGTACCCGTAGCTGGCGCCATGGAGGAGGCGTACAACCCCTGCGTGGGGAAGACAGGGGTCTGCGTAGGAGGCGTGAAGTGAACCGGTGTAGGAGGCCCTGCCCAGGCTGAACCCCCTGGCTGCTCCGGGTGAGGTGGTGGAGGACGTGTCCACGTAGGTGCACCATAGTAGTGCCACGCTGGTGGAGGTGGCACTGGTGGACGAGCAGTCGTAGCGGGGGGCGTGGAGACCGCCGGTAGCCTCGTGCAGGACAGTAGGCTAACGATACGTCTACACCCCTCGTGCACCCGACGCGCAAAGCTGAGGCCCTCCTCATGGGTCAGCTGCGCACCACTGGCGAGCCTCTCCAGTACTGTGCCGGACTCGGCGTATAGGTCAGAACCGACGTCAGCCTGGACACAAAGACATAAAATGGTCGATTATGGAAACGACATTACCATTTGGGAATCTTTGAAATGACATGTAACGTACCGCGAGGTGAGCGTCGTGCGCGAAGTGCGCGGGGTACGTGTCCGTCGGAGCGGCGACGTGTGTGGCAGGCGGGTCTACCACATATACGAGCCTGATACGGGTCTGCGGCTGGTACCAGCGCAGGTACTCCGCGTACTCCCTGCTGTCGTACGGTCGGTCCTCGTCCACGCGGTCGTCGAGCGCATCCTGCCACTGCTCGACCCAGGGCTGCATTCTCACCGACCAGTCCGTGCCTCTTTTCACTCCCTTCCCGCTGTGCCTGCGTATAAAACCATTACGTAATGTGAGATACTTGCGAACGCAGTAGTAAGTATGTACATATTTAGCACAAACGTACACTCACCCGTGCACGTGCCGCGGAAGCGATGGTCCGACTGGTACAGGAACCGGCTGCCATAGCCCGAACTGCCGCATCACCCGCTGGGGTGCGTAGTCCTCCACGTAGATGAGGTACACGAGCTTCCGGCGGGTGAGCCAGAAAGCCCGGTCACGCCAGCAAATTGAAGACAGACCGCCAGGAGCACGGGCCTGCACTACCGTATCAGCGTACGGCTCCCAGCGCACGTCGTCGGCTGTGATGCGGTCGAGCTGCTCCACAAAGACTCGGTACGCCCGCGTGACCTGCACGTGCGCGAACTGTACCTGCAAGAAAGACAAGTTGTTTACAATGACGATCGTCAATAAGAAAGAAATAGTTAACTGTGATAAAACTTACTCGGCGACGGCACCACATAGAACCCATCGTCGGCCGGTCGACTTCTCCCCCCGGATACATCTCGGGCCCGTACGGACCCACGTCGTCTAGCACAGGTCGTCCGACGCTTAAGCGCTCGAACGACCACAACTGTAGTAGCAGGGGACAACCCGTGAGGATCGAGTTCGGCTTGACCCTCGTGCACGCATCGCACAGCGCGCGGTACGTCGCGGCAAGTACGGCCGATCCCCAGCTGACCTGGTGGGGCTCGCCGTCAGCGATCGCCCTCGCATAAGCGATAAGGCGCGCATCCACCGAGTTGCCGTGGCTGGTGGTGAAAAGCACCCAACCAAACAGCCACAGCACGTACGCCTCCAGGTGCCGCGAGACCTGCTGATCGTCTGCCTGCGGAACCATGCGCTCCACCTGAATGCAAAAAAGTTGTTATTAGTACGTAATACCACAAAAAAGAGCTTCGAAGATACGATCGATTTTATATACCACGTACCCGGTATTGTCTGAGCCACCTCAGTGTCGGCCCATGGGTCTGCGCCTCTCCGAACACGTGGTGGTCAGCGGCCGGTGGAACGACACCCTCGAATCTGCCGAGCAGGTCAGCGCGCCAGTCGGCCGGGGCCTCCGGTAGGAAGGCAGCGTCTCCCGCGATCGGAAGCCCAAGAAGCAGGGACACATCCTGCAAGGTCGGCGTCATCTCCCCGAATGGGAGGTGGAAAGTGTGCGTCTCGGGCCGCCAACGGTCCACCAAAGCCGTCAGTAGGGAACGGTCGAACGGAAATCGTCGTGATCGATCCCCGCCCGCCTCGTCCCCGCCCTCGTCCCCGCCAGCGGCTCCATCCTCCTCTGTGGCCTGCACCATCTGGGCAAGAGGGAGTAGCCCGGCATCCCGCAGCCTGCAAACAAAGTGAAGGTCAGCACGGAACGAACTAACGGTCGCACTAAACGCTGGAATAGTGCTCACCTGGCAGTCCAACGAGGGTCGAGTCCCCAGGCCACGCGAGGTGTCCGTGTCCGGACCACTCCCAACTGAGGCGGCTCGTCCGTGCTCCCCGGTGGCGGCACTAGATGGGAAGCGCGATGAGAGCGGTCCACGTGCTCGTCCAACAGCGCGAACCGCCACTCCGAGTCACGTCCAGCACGAGTCATACCTGCAAAATTTGTACAATACTTTCAACATTCAATTTTCTGCATCTAAATTTGTACAATAATTTCAACACTAAATTTTATACATCTAAGACTGTACATTAAACTTGGTACATCTAAATTTCTACATCTAAACTTGTACATTATACTTTCTACATCTAAATTTTTACAATAAATGGTACACAAAATTTATAAACTAAATTTTCTAAACTTTATTTCTAAACTACATTTAGTACACAAAATTTGAAAATTAAATGTCTAAATTATATTTCTATATTTAATTTCTAAACTAAATTTGTAAACTAATTTTCTACACTACATTTTCTAAACGAATTTTCTAAACTAAATTTGTAAACTAATTTTCTACACTACATTTTCTAAACGAATTTTCTAAACTAAATTTGTAAACTAATTTTCTACACTACATTTTCTAAACTAATTTTCTAAACTAAATTTCTAAACTAATTCTCTACACTACATTTTCTAAACTAATTTTCTAAACTAATTTTCTACACTACATTTTCTAAACTAATTTTCTACACTAACAAAAAATATAACACGAAAAATTACCTGAAAATCGCGCACTCCCCCTCCTCTTCTCCTCCTCTCCCTCTCCTTCTCTTCTCCTCCTCTCCCTCTCCTTCTCTTCCCCTCCTCTTCTCCTCTCCCTCTCTTCTCTGCGACGGCGGCCGAACGACACAGTGACCGCGCTCGGCCAGGGCCGAGCGCGGTATATATCTCACTAGAAGTCGCCGAACCGTTGAGCGACTGAAATTCAGTCGCCGAACCGTGGGGCGACTGCAATTAATCGCCCAACGGTTGGTAGATTCATTAAATGTCGCCGTGTGGTTGGGCGAACGCCTCCAGTCGCCTAACCATTAGGCGACTGGAGTCTATTTTTGTAAAAAATTTTCCCGCGGGTATATTTATGTAATTTCGAATAAAAAATGGATTATTCGTACAAAAAATTCGCTAAAGGAGTGGGGCATAAATTGCGGGGCGCAAAAGCGAAAAAAAAAACAAAAACAAAAACTACCTCCACCTGCATCTCAAGTCCTCGGCTTCCACTTTCCGCTTCGTCGCACCTCCTCCTGCCTACTCCTCCAGATCTACTCCACTGCCACCTTCCACCCCCCGGGCCGCCTCCCATGGCGTCTCCGACCCAAAATCCTAATCCTAACCCCAGTCCCCCCTTCGAGATCAGTATGCTCTTCAAGCCGCCTCCCAACCCGCCGCCCACCGCCGCCCCCATCTTCCCCGGCGCCGCCGGCCCGCCACCGCCTTCCGGCCCTTACTCCTACCCCCCGGCCACCCCTCCCTTCCACCGCGGCCCCTACCTTCACTACCCACAGGACCCCCACCCCCCCATGCCCCGCCCCGTCATCTCCTTCCCCATGCCAAACCCACATCCAAACCCGAACCCGAGCGCTAACCCCAGTGCCGCCCCGAGCCCCAACCCCAGCGCCCGCCTCATGCAGCTGCTCGGCAACTCCGGGCCGGCCCACCTCGAGTCCGCGGTCTCCATGCCCCCGCCGACGTCGGAGTTCGCCGCCGCGCAGCCGCCGCCGCTCCCGGCGATGCCGTCCGCACCGCCGGCGAGGATGCTGAGCAGCACCAGCAGCAAGGTGCCGAGGGGGCGGCTGCTGGGCCGCGGGGACAGAGCGGTGCACGACGTTGACTCGAGGCTGCCCGGGGAGGCGCAGCCACCGCAGCTGGAGGTGACGCCGATCACCAAGTACACGTCGGACCCCGGGCTCGTGCTGGGCAGGCAGATCGCTGTGAATCGGACATACATCGTGTATGGGCTGAAGCTCGGGAACATTCGTGTGCTAAACATCAACACCGCGCTCCGCTCGCTCCTCCGTGGCCATACACAGGTATATATTGTATGTTCTGAGATATAAATCATCGGTTAGTTTTGTGTAGAAATATTCATTGAGACATTAAATCACTGGATAGTGGGTAATAACGATGCATATGGTCCAGCTAAGGTGAAAGTGATATAGCTAAGTGGTGTGAAAAAGATTCAGAATAACATATTTCATACTTCAGTCTTTTTAATGCGGTCATTTACAAATGTATTGTTCTCAGCTGGTTCTGTTGTATAAAAGTTACTTCAAAAAGAACTTCATTTTGTCTTTTTGGTGATGCATTATTATTTGCGTTTCATGCCATGATGAGGTTGATGAATTAACTATGGACCAACAGAGAGGCCAATTCTGAATGCATGTTGGCGACATTGTTAAGAAAGGGTGTAATGGCTTAGTTTAGTGGTAATGCATTCATCCAATGTCAAGTGCACATTTTTATGGGGTGATTGTCAGAGAAAATTTGTCGTATCACTAGTAATTTCTGTGTGGTGAACTCCTTGTGCACCCATAGTCAGAAATTTTAAATGTACGACATAGCTGATGTAAATGTGTCTTCCAATTTAAGCGCTCAAGGAAGTGATTGGGGATATCCGATGTCAATATTTGCTAGTCTTGTTAGATGGTCATGTACTCCTCATTTTTCATGTGAATTTGTGAAAGTGCATATGTTTTGATGTTTTGTGTTCCAATTTCTGTTTTGCTGCAGAGGGTGACAGATATGGCTTTCTTTGCTGAGGATGTCCATCGTTTAGCAAGGTACTGAGCATGGAACGATAATATATTCTGGAATTTGTTCATAAGGACCTCCAGTCAGTAGCGCAACAAAAAGTTTCCCTTATTCTAACCTTGGAGATTGTGTATTTAAGACTGTTTGGGGAGCTCACGCCTATTTGCTATAAAATTGGGTTCTGTATTTTTTTCAACCTTTTGTAGGTTGTATGTGCTAATATGATCTCTTCTTCTGCAGTGCGAGTGTAGATGGACGGATATATGTGTGGAGGATTGATGAGGGACCTGATGAGGAAAATAAACCACAAATTACAGGAAAGATTGAAATCGCCATCCAGATTGTAGGTGATGCTGAAGCTTACCATCCAAGGATCTGTTGGCACTCTCATAAGCAAGTAAGGCCTTATTTAGATCTCATTTACAACCTCCAAGCTCTTTTAGCATCCTAACTTACGAATGGACTTGCACGATTATCCTGCAGGAACATCTGTTTGTTGGAATCGGTAACTGTGTCTTAAGAATAGACACAACTAAAGTGGGAAGGGGAAGAGACTTTAGTGCGGAAGAACCTATTAAATGTCATCTTGACAAGCTGATTGATGGTGTGCGCTTAGTTGGTAAGCATGATGGTGATGTGACGGATTTGTCTATATCTCAATGGATGACTACCCGACTGGCTTCAGGATCAAAAGATGGCACGGTTTGTATCAAATATCCCCCTGTTCATTTGGAAAACTTTCCATAGCTGGGAGAATTGGGAGGAAAATATTATGCAGAACTACACTTGCTGAATCATCTGCTTGAACTGTCATCAAAAGATGGAAGCTTGTTTCCTCGTTCACTGAATAAACAATACGATCAACCATTGATATCTAAGATGCATTGTAAAACACAACTGGATTTTGGGAATAATAGGATTGCAAAACTATTTTTATTTTAATTTTTAAACGTAACTGGATTTTGGGAACATCACTTCCTCTTGAAAAAGGAAAGCAAAGTATTTGCCTCTGGGGGTGTTGTGAAGGGTCAACTGGATGGGCCTGGCACGAGGTGTGCTGGACATAGTCAATCCTGTGATGGTCTGTGATATCGGCTGCACCCCCTTGATTTGATGGTTTTGATTGAGTTTCTGCTGTTTCTTGTATATGACTGCGGTATCTACTATGTAGAACTAGCTGCCAGCTTACGAACTAATTAGGTGTCAGCAGTTTTAGACCTTAGTTGGCTTCTCTTTTCATTGTTAGACACAGTGTGATCTAGAGAAGTGCTATTCATCCTTACTAAGCCCATTTATAATGTATATTGTCTTATTTTGCAGGTAAAGATTTGGGATGATCGCAAGCCAGTGCCTCTATCGATTCTAAAGCCACATGATGGTCAAGCTGTTTACTCAGTTGCCTTTCTTACGGCACCTGAGCGCCCAGATCATATAAATCTCATCACAGCAGTATGCATTCTTGTACAGATCACTTTGTTATGCTAATATTTTCTCCATTTCACATGTCTTTTTGAAGAACACACTTTTCTTGGGGCATCTGGTTCTTGAACTTTTTTGTAGATGAGCTATGCTGAGCCAAATGATTTGTCCAGCAGCTTGAATGTGCCATCATACCAAATGATGAATGGGAGCATCTTTGTTGCATCCAGTCCATACAAGATTTCAATCTTCCAACTACCAAGACATTACCATATCCATTTTTTTTGTCTTAATAAAAAAAAAAGCTTCATAGCGGCACCTGCACTACTTGAATTTGCAGCTGCTTACAGTTGCTAAAGCCAAAGACTGCTCAGGGTTGGATAATCCGTGAAATGCTAGATATGTATAATGCTTAAAGGAGAGAAAAATTTTGGTTTCTAGTTATTTCATTTTTGTTAGAAACAAACAATTAATGTGATTCTGCTCTTCAAATCTTCTGGGAAATGGAACAAATTCATTGTGCATTTTTAGCAATATCTTACCAGACATCTTACATGCTATTCTGTTGTTAATGCTGTAGGGTCCTCTAAACCGAGAAATTAAAATTTGGGCTTCTACTAATGGAGAAGGTTGGCCGTTGTCAAGTGACTCTGAGACTTGGAATTGCACCCAGACCTTGGAACTTGTTAGTTCTATGGAACCTAGGGCCGAGGAGGCATTTTTCAACCAAGTCGCAGTGCTGTCTCAAGCAAGCATTATTTTGCTTGCAAATGCTAAAAAAAATGCTATTTATGCTGTGCATGTTGAGTATGGCCTTGATCCTGCTTCTACTCGCTTGGACTATATAGCAGATTTTACAGTTGCAATGCCTATTTTAAGTCTCACTGGCACACATGAAAGCCAACCCAATGGTGAACAAGTAGTTCAAGTATATTGTGTCCAAACAATGGCCATCCAGCAGTATGGGCTGGAGTTATCACTCTGTTCGCCTCCTACAACTGATACTACTGGACTTGGAAGAGACACAGCTATGTTGCGTGTTTATGAGACACCTCTGGAAGTAGTAGGAGCCGAGTCTTCCATGGGAACTAGTTTCACCGATTCTTATTCTGTTGGTGCTTTGAGTAAACCATCAACTGTTGAGCAGTCTGCAGGTAATGCAGTTATAACTAATCATCTGGTTGGTTCAGTTAATTCAGAAATGGTTATTTCTCGTGATTTATCTGCAGAGTTTGATCCTAAACCATCAGCTCCACCACTTACATACACAGAACGTGATGGTTCGACTCATCTTCCGACTGCCCCTCTTGCATCAATCATTGATCTTGCTGGATCAGGACCATCACTAGGCAATCGCGACTCAGACCAATCAGCTTTTGATTATGCGACTAACAGAAGTATCGAGCCTGATGCTTCGAGTAGGCAAGATACACCCATCAGAAAGGACAGTTTAGGAAAGTATGAGCCAAGAGATAGCCATAGTGATGTTCCAATGCTTCCGAATCCCCATATGATGTTTAAGGTAGGAGGGAACGCGACACACCTGATAACTCCATCTGAAATTATGTCAGGTGCTCTATCTTCTGTTGAAAGCAATCATGTCTCTAAATCTGATGGCACAAAAATCCAGGATGGTTCCAGTAGCCCTAGGATCACTGAATTAGAGCCAAAACATTTCGATGAGAGTAAATCTGACCAAGTTTTGGAAGTTGAAGCTGTTAAGGAAACTCAAGTTGTTTGCGATAATACGGAGAAAGCTGAGAATTCGTTAGAGCAAACTGTTGAAATGATCAGTGAGCGTTCAGTAACAACTGATAAGTACAGCGTGGAAGAATCACTGTTACCATCTGATAGAGCGGTGCCTGAGCATACTGGTGCTGCTGACGAAAATGTTCTTAAAAAAACTGTGGAAATGTCTGAGAAAAGTGATTGTTCCTCTGCTTCTAGGGAGCAATCATCTTCGTATATCAAGGAGAAGGATAAAGTTCTTCATCCTCAAGCATCTGGTCAGTCATCTCCTTCAACAAGCGCATTCAACTCAATTGAGCCTTCGCATGAACCTTTGAGCAGCGCATACCCTCCTATTGATTCCTCTCTAGAAGTTGCTGCTATGCATGGGATGCTGCAACAGGTGATCACTTAAAACTATTTTATACTGTGTGCACCGTGCAGTACCTTTAGTGGAACAGAGAAACTTGTACTTTCTACAGTTCTACTCATTTTACGTTGGAGACATTTCTATCAATTTTAGTGTAACATACTAACATCTACCCTTATCTACCAAGCAATTCTCTATGCATCTTTTGAGCTGTGAAGACTCTGGACTGCCACACCATATTTAAATGTTAGTTAGATCTTGCCCATCTACTTTCTTGTCAGATGAATCAGATGATGGCATGTATAAATGGTGTGGCATGCCATCTTAGCTTTGGTAGCACTTGAAAACATTACTGCAATCCTGATTTATATGAGTGCTATATAAGTATTTTGCAATTATATGAATCCGTAAGCTTTATGTGAACCTTATTTTGCTTGAAAAATTTGTGAAAAGGCATCGACTAACTTTCTTAGAAGGACCAAAGTTACCCGTTATTGTAATGGTTAGCATACATTATTGCCCTGTTCTTTTCAGCTTCTAAAAGCTGCTTTTCGGCTTTTCTACAGTAACTAGCTTTTAAACGGGATATTTTTTCAAGATAGGGTCTACTAGTTAATTGTAGTACATACTTTACTGACTTCATTTATATCGGTAAAAACCGCACATGGATTTCTATTACTTTATAATCTCTCGTACAAACAGCTCAAAAGCCATAAGCCGCAGCCAAAAGCCGCAGCTAAAAAGAACAGGCCCTATACTTGGATGCTTGTGGTATTGTTCTGGTAAGGATATGATCGCATGATGCATGGTTTAGTCCTGTTTGGCCTAGCTTGAGCTATATCTTATATAACATCTTATTGGTCTTATATAGCAAACAACCCAAATAAGCTAGCATATAAAGTAACCCTAAAAATATGTTTGTTAGTTCCAGCTTATTTACTTGTCTATGCTCATAGACCATGTAAACCACCCTTCACCAGCTTGAGTTTGTTGTTAGAACTGAGAAGTGGTGGTTAGGCTTAAACTTAGGTTTCAACTTCCAGTTGGATGGGCCGGGAAAGCACCCAATTTCCGGTCTATCCGAATTAGGCCTTAGGGATCCACACACTATGTTGACATCAGGTGGTTTTCTCATTGTTCCTGCTTTCCTGCTTGTAAACACTATTATTAAAATAATTATTTCAGAAGAATGAAATAACTGTTAAATTGCTCAAATTTCCTGGGTTTCACTAAAAAACACCGGAAGTTCCTGTCCTAGTTCAATTCATCTCCATGGAACAACAACCATGATATCCCATCTTTTATTGGCCCACCCTGTCCAGTACCTGGATCTTGAACTCTGAGTTGGACCTGATGCAGCTGTCTATGTTCAACTTAAAAATTAATTTTTCCTGCTTGTGATATCAACAAAACCCCACCTCTCTCTCTCTCTCTATCAATAGTCAAAATTTTACTTGTTATTTCACTTGGTTAATTTTGACTTGTTTTGTCACTTGATTAATACTATTGGAGGGTAAGAGAATTGTAGATGAACTATATGGCTTTCAGCTCAGTATTGGAACGTGATGGCATTATATGACTTTGACCTTTCAGTTTATTTACTGTCCGTCTGTGTGTGCCTTGCAGCTCATAGCCATGCAGAAGGACATGCAAAAGCAGCTGGGTACTATGGTTAATGCTTCTATTGCAAAGGAAGGCAAAATGATTGAGACATCATTAGGGCGTGCCATGGAGAAATCTGTCAAGGCTAGCATTGATGCCTTGTGGACTCGTTTCCAGGAGGAGAATGCGAAACATGAAAAGGCCGAAAGAGAGCGAATGCAGCAAATGACTACTCTTATCACAAGCTCAACAAGCAAGGACCTTGCTGCTGTGTTGGAGAAGTCACTAAAGAAAGAAATTTCTTCACTTGGACCTGTTGTTGCACGGGCAATAACACCTATTATTGAGAAGTCCTTGGCCTCCACAGTTGCCGATTCAGTTCAGGTTGTGGTTAATTTCTTGCCGTATTTGTTGTTATTGGTTTTTCATCCTTCCTCTTATTGACCGTTTGCTTTTAGAAAGCGGTGGGTGACAAGGTGGTGAATCAGCTGGACAAGTCTGTTAGTGCAAAACTTGAAGCTACACTTGCTAGGCAAATCCAAGTGCAGTTTCATACCTCTGTAAAACAGGCCCTTCAGGTATGTATCCTCTCGTTGTTTGTTCTTATAGATGATTGTCTAGCAGCATTGATTTGGCACGGAACATGTTACTCTTGATTTGTTTGCCGGACGGTAGATTCCTTCAGTTGTTCATTCAGATATAAAGTTTGCTGTTAAGTCATTTTGATTTTAGCTTTGCTACATAATACTGATTTCTTTAAAATGGATGCATGCAGGATGCTTTACGCACTAGCATTGAATCGCTGCTTGTTCCAGCATTTGAACTAGCTTGTAAGACAATGTTTGAGCAAGTAGATAGTGCATTCCAGAAAGGAATGTCTGAGCACACTGTTTCTATTCAGCAGCAAGTTGAGGCAGCACATACTCCATTGGTGCTAACTTTAAAGGTAAGTCTGCCAACTATCTGTTTCATACTTGTATATGAAATGGCAGGAAACAATAAGTTGAAGGATGCTCATTTTCTTTCCAATTATATCATAACAAATGACTAATGTTTTGTATACTTGAATTATTTTATCAGGAAACCATCACTTCTGCATCATCGATCACCCAGACTCTTACGTCGGAGTTACTTGATGGCCATCGCAAACTATTGGCACTAGTTGCATCTGGGAACACTAAGGCACATAACCCAAACGTCTTGCAGCCCAGCAATGGTCCTATCACTGGTCCCCCAGAGGTGTTGAATGCTGAAACCTGTCCAGCTTCCATATCCACAATGCCCCTTATCATGATTTATTTTTTAAAATTTCTGGCGACTTGTCTAATCCTTTTCATGTAGTATTTTCATTTTTGGTAACATGTCTATTGGGCATGAGAACGCTAGTGCTAGTCTTATTTTCCTGTCTCAGGTGTAATATGGTGAATGATATAAAGAGCCTATATATAATTTTTCATGTGCCTTGCATTTTGTCAGGTTGAGGCTCCATTAGATCCGAAGATGGAGCTGAGCAGACTGATATCTGAACGCAAATTTGATGACGCATTTACAATAGCGCTTCAAAGAAGTGATGTGTCCATCGTGTCCTGGTTGTGCTCTCAGGTATCTTCCTCCTCAATTGGTCATCTAACGCTGAACTATTACCCTAGTTCATTAATTTATTCATTCCTAGAATGAACCTGTGTTGGATTTGTGATAGCTGTACCCTCATGTGCAGGTTGATTTGCGTGCTTTACTTGCGATGGCCCCAACCCCTCTAACTCAGGGAGTACTTCTAGCTCTACTTCAGCAGCTAGCAGTTGATATTGGCACTGAGACGTCCCGGAAGGTTCAATGGATGACAGATGTTGCTATGGCAATAAATCCGACTGACCCGGTGATTGCCATGCACGTGAGGCCCATCTTCGAGCAAGTCTACAACAAATTGTCACACCAAAGGTCGCTCCCCACCACCAGTCCATCAGATGGCACCAGTATACGCTTGATTATGCATGTGATTAACTCAGTTCTGCTTAGCTACAAGTGATTCTTAGGCACTCATTGGTGGCTGTGAAACTGTGGAAACTATGGTCTATTTTATCTTTGTATAGAGAGAAATTTTGAAAAGCAGGGGAAGCCTGGAAGGGTGATGACACCGACCAAGAACACTAGCAAGAGGGTGGAGGTGTCCCCCTGGTGTAAATTAGGCTTGTACCGGACTTAAATTGGAGTATTTCCATGTCCAGTCAAGTGTCTACAAGTCTATTGTCCTTTAGCATACAGTTAGTAGTAGCAGCTGCTTTGCAGTGAGTCCGTGAGTGGCTGTTTGCACTCAAATTTTGAAATCCAAATTCTGCTTTCGTCTTTTTATTGCCCTTGCTGTTACTCGACAGATTCTTGACTGTAATTTCCAAGCAGCAGACAACTGTGATGCTGCTGTAGCTTCGTGACGCGCGAGGTGGATGTGGCCGTGGTCGTCGACCGCCCGGCAGAAGACGTCTTCCCCCAGCGCCCTCGGCCGCCGATGGAGCCGCAGGCGGAGGCGTGCGAGCTTGGTGTTGTCGCGCGTGGGCTGAGTTCTTTTTTTGTTGTTTTGGCTTCGGTTTATCTAACTGCTACAATGATTAGCTTTTAAATATTATATTTTTTAAGATAGAGCCTATAGATAGATTGTAGTAGACATTGTACTAAATTTAGTTATATTGGTCAAAATCACATGTGAATGTTTCTCTCTGTGTATTATCTCTCGCGAACAGTTAGAATTTAAAAACTATAAGCCAGAAGTTAAATCTACAGCCTAAAAGAACCCACTTGTGATCGAAAGGCCTGATCGTAGACATGGTGAGCGCCACTGCTGGAGCCTAGGGGAGCTCCCAACCACCTCCCTTTCCGCACGTGCTACTTGTGACCTTGCCCTTGGTCCTCAAGTGCCTAAGGCCGCGGGAGCCTTAGGCAGGCGGAGACACACCTAATTGTACGTGCAGTGCAGCCAACATTACAACAAACGATGTGTATCGCATAAGCTCATATGAAGCGTTGGCTAGTGCCGAATGGGAGGGATGTAGGCACGTTGCAAGCAGCGTCAGTCAGGGGGGGGGGGTATTTGCAGTCGACATGACTTGCTTCTCTCTCTCGGGAGTACCTTTTGCTCCCCATATAAAGGGAAAGGAGCAGTGTTAAAAGATGGCAATGCTAAACTTTTAAAAGACTCCAAATATTACCGGAACAAAGAAAGTTTATATGGAAGACACTAGAATAGCTAGTTAAATAAATTAGAAAGTCTTCTAGTGTATGGATGTTTTTTGAAGTGTAGATGATCAAGATATTTTAGTTCAATGGCCATGAATAGAGGACCTTGCCATACCATGGTATAAAGGCACAGGTGAGAGCAAAAGAGAAGAGAAGGTAGGAGTAAGTGTTTTTTCAGGGGCATTTCGGTAATTTTCCAATTGAAAAGGAAAAAAAAGAGAAATAGGTGAGGCCCACCTGTTAGTGGGCCGGATGAAGAGATATGGGGAGGAGACTGCGTCTCCTCTTGTTCCCGTGCGTGTGCGCGTTCGGCTGGCTTCTCGCGTGCGGCGCGGAGTGGCTTTGACCGCGTCGTCCAGGGCGATCGGGTCAAGCGGTGACGGTGGCAACGATGGAGGCATCACTGGCGTGGGCGCTTTGGCGCTAGCCGTGGCTGCAGCCTGCCGGCCTTCGCCTCGCTCCCCTTTATATGGCATCTCCCCTCTCTTTGGTGCCCGGAGGAAAAAAAACAACAGTGAGTTCTCTCCTTCTTTTGATCTCAAATCTCCCTTAATAGACCTTTGATATTGAGTCTTTAGAGCCGCTGGCTGGGTTTCGTTCTGTCGCCGTCGGCTGGGGAGCTCGAATCACCGTTCTAGGGTTTTCCCTTGTGGTTTCCTTGAGTCTTTTCTTGGATCTGGCTGAGAGGAAAGGTGTGGGGTTTACCTCTAGAGGTTGATTTGGATCGGACTTGTGTTGAGTTTTGAGAGAGATTTGTGACTTGTTCTTAGTGTTCACGAGCGTTCTTGACCAGAGCTCTCGTTAGTCTTGTGCGGCATCAACCCCCACCTTCGACTCCTGCGTCGGCTACCTGAGGTTGGAGTGGGTATTGTATCTCCGTCAACCATACTCTTCTTCTACGGCAGCACAGAGGGGTGTTAGGTTTTCTAGGACAGCGTTGTGTGCGTGCCTTGCCTCATTTGTTTTCGTCATGGTGATTTCGATTATCACTGATGTTGTGAGTACATTAGCTGTTGACTCTTTGCAATTTTGTGATCTACTTCACTATCTTGAAAATTGCAAAGAACTTTCTGTGGATTGATCACTTTGTGATGAAATGACATAATACTGAGATTATATATGAATGTGATGGTAGATTGGTCTTGAGCTTTCAGTTAAATCTGTTCTTTTACTTTCACTGATCATCGAATTTGCTGTTCATTTCTTGTTGATCTCTGTGTTAGATCTATGCAGTGGTTAGCTTTGATTATTTTTTATCCTTGCCGAACCTTATTATCCTGTTGAATCAATAGAATTCTCTTCGAATGAATGAAAGATTGATTTTTTAAGGATCCTTCTGCACTGTCTAGCAAGCTATTTTCATGGTCTGTTAGTCTTTGTTAATAGAAATGTTTAATTTTAGCTCAAGATCTAATATATAACTTCCATATATAATCAAGATTAGATTTTGTCATGGCGACGATGACCAAGATTATGTCTTGTGCAACTAGCCTTCTGAGAGCAACTAATAAAATTCAACTTGTTGATAACATGTTGAATTTGGTCATATTTGTTAAGCTTTTGTTGAGATTATCATTTCAATGCACTTGTTTACATGAGGTTATGCTAATCTTAAACTCTTATATGGCATTTATATTGGGCATATATTTCTTTTTGCAATGACTTAAAAATTCATATGTTTATATGTTGATTAAGTCATTTCTATACCATTTATGTCATGCTTGTGTATTTATCTTTGAGTAAAGTCCATTACCGGTCTTTAAACTTTTTATGCTGTGTCATCCCGGTCCATAAACTTTTAAAGTATGTCATCCTGGTCCTTAAACTTTCAAAGTGTGGCAATTTCTTTTGAAAGTCTATGGACCGGGATGACACAGCATAAAAAGTTCACTGCTACAACTACATAGGATATTGCCACACTTTGAAAGTTTAAGGACCGGGATGACATACTTTAAAAGTTTATGGACCGGGATGACACAACATAAAAAGTTTAAGGACCGGTAATGGACTTTACTCTTTATCTTTTATGCTAGAATTAAAAACAAATATTTGCTAATTCTGCACTTTTTACAATAGTAAGAGAGGGGCAAGTGCTAGGCTAGCCACTTAAAGGAGTGTATCCACTCTTGTGTAATATTGTTCACACATCCATAAAGTAGGGAAGCAACTAGCACCAAAACGTCCGATCCAGACGCTTGTATCATATAGTTCACTCTATCGTCAGATGTTCATGATGCAAGCAAATCTTAAACATCTGAATCCCTGGACTCAAGCCCAACAAAATGTTTCAATGTTTCATGGGGCAACAAAAGAAAACATCGCCTATAACAAATATCAAACCCTTCTCCACAAAACACAATTAAACAGTTGTTTTTCCTCCAACAAACCAACTCCCAAGAGCAAACAACAAATTCTTTTTTTTTTGCGAGGAAGACCAACAATAAATTCTATGAAGAGCAACAAAAAATTAGTTTGCAAGCAAAGAATGGACGACTGAGTGCTACAATATTTGAGACTTACTTTGAAATATTTTGATATCATGTACGCAACAATAAATAACACAAGATGCAATATCAAGAAAATTCTTGAAAAATTGCATGAGTTTGTTATTGCAACATTCAAAAAGTCTAATTCTAACATCTCAAATCACTTCTTGCCAAAAAAAAAATTGTGGTTGCAACAAACACCCTAGGCCCCTAGCTCACTGCCTTTAAGCCTTCACGGCACAGTGGTATAAAACATTTTGATTTCACTCGCATAACAATGAAAAAACTACATGCAACGTCAAGATTTTTTAAAATTTACATTGCCAGAGTTTGTTATTGTAACATTCAAAAAATTTAGCACCAACATCTCAAATAATCTCTTGCAACAAAAAACATATGGTTGCAACAAACACTAAGGCCCTAACTCACTAGCTCTCAACATCAATGGTAGCAGTGGCAAGCTCAGCCTCGGGCTCTGGGATTTCCTTCATAGCGCCTGCTCATCCACTCGGGTGCGCTTCCTCCATGGCCATGTTCGTTAGGCCTTTGCTGTCACTACTAGTTTTTAGGTGCACCTCATCCATGGGCGCAGCTCCTTGTACAACACATTCCAGCACCTTGGAGGTTGAATCATCTTGCGCCTTTGATAGCACTGGCGCATTTTGCAGGCACAACCCCAATGATGACATCGTCTGGCCTAAAGTAGAGAAGGTGAGGAATAGAAGGGAATGAGACTATAGGAGGTTAGGGTCACATGATATAGTGGGGGAAGGGAGATGAAGTGAAGGGGCTTCAACAGGTTGTAGGTGGGATGGGTTAAGGAACGAGCGGTGCGGAAGGCTCCAGAGACATGATAGGTGGAGACTGTTGACTGCTACTCCATGTGTTGGATTAATTAGCGTGGAGGGTAGATACGACATCTGATTTTTCTCCAATCAGTCAGGTGTCTACGCTGCAACATTACCCATAAAGTAGTTATTTTGTTTATAATTATAAGATTTCTGGTTAGGTCATAGTGCTTCTAAGTACTTAGTGCATTATTAAGTTGTGGTTTGAAATAAGATGACAAGGTCGCAAAAAAAAATCACAACGGTCTTGCTTTCTTGAGTGAGCAGCTTGGTCATACTTTGCCGACTAAGAGACACATGGTTGGCACTATGTAAGTTCAAACTCCATTAAGTTGGTTTTGGTGATAATAACATATGCAATTGTGAATATTTATTAAGTATGATATTGCCTAGTCTCATTTGGATGGATTAATGATAACTGCAAATTTGAGACTAACTCATTTGTTAATTATGATATTGCTTAAGTCTCATTTGGATGAAAAGGTGAAAATTATGGAGGTATGCTTTAGATATCATATTCTTATATCTCAATGTATTCCTCAGATCCAAAATATAGATTGAACTTCACCAAAAGTCTAAGATGATTTTGTGCATATGTTTTAATTATACATTCGTGTATGCACATATTTAGGGAGACTTCACTCTATGTTTTGTGGTTTCACTAGTATTGATCTATGTTTCTTTTTTTCACATATAAGGATCTTTATTTTGAAACATATCCTTTGAGTATATAAAACTTTTGTAGTTTATATATACTCATGATTGATTTACATTAAATCAATTGCAAACGGGTTATCATCAATCATCACAAGGAAAAGATTATAAATTTAGTTCCTCCATTATGTGTTAATGGATGGATTATTAATAATAACTAGATGTGTAGCTTTACTAGCAAGTAATCTCAAAGACAAACACTTTCATTCAAATAAGTTAATTACTTAAGAAGTTTATTCTAGAGTATACAATTGTTGTGTACATGTTATATACTCATAAATCATTTTCTATCTCATTATTTGTTGAGATTGTCATGAATTACCAAAAAAAGAAGATTGCAGAATCTAGTCCCTCTATTATGAGTTAATGATGAAGTTTTGATAATTAATGATAATTGATTTATGGAATAACATTTTTCATAAGTTGGGATGAATAAGTTAGATTCTACAAATGAGGATGACTTGGGATGACTTCATGTGTTGAAGATCATGAAGTTAAGATATGTGATGGAAGATGTCTTAATAAGTTGAATGCCATCAAGAAGAGGATGTATATGAGTTGATATATGTCCAAGAGAAGATGATCATGAGTTGATATATGTCCAAGAGAAGATGATCATGAGTTGATCATCAAGTCAAGAAAAGATCCATCATGTATTGATGGAGTTCAAGTGAAGGAGGCATCATGGGTTGATGCATATCAAGACAATAACCCAAATTTGAAGTGAATATGTACATCATCAAGCTTTAAGAGGTTGCTCAAGGCAAAGATATGACTAGTTAAGGCTAAGGATGTGTTCCTAATCTTTTGCCGGTCTTGGTGTTTGGTTGGAAGACCGGATTGCTAGTATAGATTGCTGTACTATTAAGAGGGGTCATGTTTAGTAGTTTGAGTCTCATCATATGTTGATAGCTCAATCTCACTTGCTCTAGCTCTTTGTGACATGATACTTATAATTGTGAACGTGTTTTACAAATAGTTGAAATTCATGTGTTAAATCCTTGTAGCAGGAGACTATAGATTGTGAATATGTTTTGCAAGTGTTTGAAATCCATATTTCCTACTTCTTGTGTATAAGGCTTATATTTGCAAATGTGTTTTGCAAATGGTTAAAGCTCATATATAATCTTTATAGTATGTGACCTAGATTTGTGAATGTGTTTTGCAAACATGTTGAGTCCATGTACCTACGTTGTGTCATGATTCTAAAAGTGTGCAAATGTATTTTGTAACTTGTTACTTGTTGGGAATCATGGTTGACCCTTGTGTGCATGATATTATAATTTGCAAATATGTTTTGTAAAATCTGTTGAAGTATATGCACTTTTTAGAATAATTAGAACTACCACTGTGTATCGCGCGGTACTACCGCTGTGTGGTACTACTGGCATTGCGATCACGATACTTTTGTGTTCGTTGGTGGTCAAAAACCTGTGTGGTCAAAGGTCATCGTGGTGGTTAGAGACCTATGTGGTCAAAGATTAAAGTGGTCGAAACCAGCATGGTCGGAGGCTTACGTGGTTGAAACAGTGTGGTCGAAGACCAATGTAGTCGAAAATCAGCGTGGACGAAGATTGACGTGATGGCAGAGACTTGTGTGGTCGAAAATTGACGTTGTCGGAGACCTGTGTGGTCGAACTGACGTAGTTGAAACATCATGGTGAGAGACTTGTGTGGTCGAACAAGACAACATGGTTAAAGACCAGTGTGGTTGACGATTGGTAGTACCGACTCTGTGTGAGCAGTTCGACCTACATGCGATACTATTGGCTCTGTGTGAGTGGTACGATTAGTGTTGCGGTACGACTACTTGTGTAGCGATACGTTTTTTTCTAGAGAGACACCTTTTTTGGGAGTCTTATTCTCCCCAGGAAATCGGTAGTTCCACATGTATAGAACTAAGCCTTGTACAACAATCGGATAAAACCAATCTCGACTAAGGTAGGTAGCAATCAGCTAATACAAGGAAACGATCAAATGTGCTATACCTGGAATGATCGGGTCCGGTATTGGCGCATGTGATGAACACTGAAAGGAAAAAGAACAACCATTGGGCGTAATCATCATTTAACAGCTCCCCGTAGTATCAACTCGGACCTTCAGCAAAGGTTGAGACTGTCGCGAAATTCACAAAACAGAGTTGTAGGGAGGCCTTTGGTGAAGATGTCGGCGTATTGAGATGTTGTTGGGACACGCATCACTCATACGTCGTTGAGGGACACCCGTTCATGAACAAAATGGAGGTTGATCTCAATATGTTTGGTTCGCTGATATTGAACGGGGTTGGAGGTTGATCTCAATATGTTTGGTTCGCTGATGTTGAACGGGGTTGGAGGCAAGGTAGATAGCACTGATATTGTCGTAGTACACAAGTGTAGCCTTTGGAAGGGGATGATGGAGCTCACCGAGTAGTTGGCACAATCAGCAAGCTTTGGTGACGGCGTTGGCATCGGCACAACACTCTTACCTCAGCGTTGGACCGGGAGACAGTGTTCTGGCGCTTGGACGACCAAGAGATAATGTTGTCACCAAGGAAGATGCAATATTTGGATGTGGACCACCGCGTGTCAGGGCACCCAGCCCAATCAGTGTCGGAGTAGACAATAAGGGAGTATGGTTTGGTGCGGGACACATGGAGGCCAAAATCAAGTGTGCCCTTGATGTACCGAATGATCCGCTTCAGTTGCATGAAGTGAGGCTCCCACGGGTCGTGCATGTGAAGGTAGTTGGATGGCGTGGGTGATGTCCGGTCGAGTAAAGGTGAGTTACTGCAGTGCACCAGCGAGACTGCGGTAAGAGGTTGGGTTGGACACTAGTGCACCCATGGTAGCCAATAACTTGGAGCTGGTGTCTATCAGTGTTGAGCTCAGGTTGCAAGATTGCATGCCCGCGCGTTGTATGATCTCTACAGCATATCGTTGTTGAGAGAGAAAAATTCCCTGAGATGTCCTTGTCACCTTCATGCCAAGAAAGAAGTCGAGGTCACCGAGGTCCTTCTGGTAAACTCTTGCCACAAAGACTGTATGACCGTCAACCTCAACACGCCGTCATCACGACACTAGGGAGTCATGACCATGACGGTGACCACCTTGTGGTCGTAGACATCATTCAACTTCGTTGACGTTCATCCGAAGGGTGGGGAACGGAGCATACATGCTTCAAGTCCTTGACCCACCGCCGACTTTGTTGACACTCACGACCACCTCGTGGTCGAGAATAGACTTCGTTGACATGTTTGATCGCTTCGGGGTCGAGGCTAGTGGTCGCAACTTCGTCGACGATCGTCCGACCACCTCGTGGTCTTGACTTCGTCGACAGTCGTCCGACCACCTCATGGTTGTGACTTCGTAGACGCTCGTTTGACCACTTTGTGGTCATGACTTCATTGGAATCTGCGACCATGTCGCAGTCAAGCTCCGTCGAACTCCGCTGGACGTCGCCTCTGCTAGACTACGCATGATCTTTGTCAGACTTCGCACAATCTCCGCCGGACTCCGCGAACTTTGAACTTAAAATTTCTAAGAGTCCCAACTTAAAATTTCTCACTTTGAACTCGAAAATTTTAACTTTCAACTCAATTTGCAACTGAAAATTGTCGTATTTCAACTAAAAAATTCAGGATGGGTAGCTACCCCGGGCATCTACATATTTCCAATACTTCCATGTAATGAGCACATACTTAGATAGAAAGAGGTGAAGGACATATAAGGTACTGTTCATATTGCTTTCTAATTCTGGCTTCTGATTAGAAAAGTCAAAAGATAATACGAATACTTGGCTTCTTGAAGCGGCTTTTCCACTTCTCTCGCTACCGTCTCGTTCCGGGATAAGGCAGGGGGTCATGGGTACATCACGTACTTCACTCCTCTCGCTCCCGTCACATGCACGTATTTCTCTCTTACTTTTTTCACCGCTTGCTTTATTCTCCTAAAAGCCATTTTTCAACTATTATTATTCATTTTTAGCCAAACGCTAAAAGACATGACTAAAAACCATAAGAAAAAACCAATACCAACACTCTCTAAGATGTGAAGCACATATTTGAACATTACTTCTTCTAGGTAGTATGCACTAGTATAAACTTTAAAATTTTGAATTATATGAAAGTACTTTTGATGGTAAATCTAGTAATTAATTTTGTCGGCCAGATGGGTCCAGCCGTGGGCGGAGGCTTTCGAGCTTGACATGGCGGGCGCCACCGCTGGAGGAGCACCTCGGCACCTCCCTCGCGACGCGTGTTGCTTTCGACCTTTGCCCTGAACGCACACACAATGTCATATGAACAGTCGGTTGGGAGCCATCTTTTGATAGGATAGTCAAATTATGGACGTACGATTTTACTCATCAGAATTTAAATTCTGTTGTATATTTTTACGTACATACAAGTATATTTCAGTAAAAATTTTACAAAGTCGCAGATTTATCTGTAGTCTTCGTGTGTGCGCGCATCTTCTTGTAATAAAAAAGATACGAGTATTTTTTTGGATTATGACTTATAAATTTTAGTTATAATTTTTTAATCTAATAAACAATAATTACTAAAAGAAATCAAAGCTAAAAATCAGCTGAGAAAAAATACACGCCATTATAGCCTGCATATCTTGTTCAGTTCCCTGGGTTGGGCTAGTAGATGCCTACTTCGACGTGTCATCATACTTCAGATCTCACAGCTCAACTAAAATCAAAATCCTAGCCCTGTACTCCTGATCATTCCAAATCCTTGAAGGAAGAATTGAAATTGCAGAACACAGAATTGATATACCGGTCAATACAACATTACAACTAAACATCTACAGTGTCAATGAGAATTGAGATGTTGGGAGTGGAATATCGCAAGCACCGTTTACCTATTACAGTATATGATAAGCAGTACCGACCATACACTAGTAACAACATCGCTTCAATCCCAAATAGCATCCCTAGATCACAGTCTTCAAAAGTTCAAATACGAGCTCAGAGCCGTATATCAAAAGTTCATAGCAATACACAAACCACATCGCAACCAAACTCAGCACAACCCAATATAAATAGCTCAGCACCCTATGTTGCCATAACCAAACCTCCCCAGTAGCAGGACACACAACCCAAGATATATGTATTACCAAGTACGGGCCGCTCCGACGCTGGCGGTGCGAGACCGTTTTTTGGGCCGTTAGCCAGCAAGGCAAACCCATAGGCATACTCAGTATTGGTCCCAAGAGTAGATGATCGGCTCTCCCTTCATAGCACTTGCCTTTTTTTACCCCCTGGTCTTGGCTCGCTTCATTCCAAGGCTGTTGTGGAAAGGGGATGCTGAACCAGATCTTTGCATTCCTTCTTCACGCAGAGTGCCATTGAGCATTGCAAGCTCCCGGAGCTGCTGCTTCTTGAAGAAGTCCTGAGACTCATCCTGCATAGGAGAAAGGTAGAAAATAGCTTTTAAGCTATTGGTTCTGGAGAATAATCCATGAGGTCTAAGATAAAAAAAAAAGCAAACCAGTTTAAGAGTTCAAAGAAAGATATATCAACCGCATGCAATTACCATAGGCTTTAGCAGATCTTCAAGGATCTCACGGGCTTGCAGCAGACGAGCATCAATAATTTCAACAGGCAGCTCTGCCTCAACCAATATATGCAGGGGTTCATTCAGATGTTCATATCCTGGCTTCCCTCGCATCATTTCCTCCTACAAAACATTAGCACAAGTGACAAGGTAAATTCCTGAAATACAAAACAAACATAAATTCGCAGAAGACATACACATGCTGAAAGGCAAATAAGAAGAACACTTGAAGGATAGATGGTTTGGCACTGAAAACTGAAACCATGGTTCCCTCTATCACATGAGGTTATAGATTAGAATGAGATAACCATAGGAAAGATGGCAATGATATAGCTCTTGTCTAGTCATGACAAACTTGCTTGAAATGCATAACCAATACGAACACTCCAGATTTGCCAGTCTATCTAATTAACGAGCAATGGCTAATGAGATTAAGAAGCACGGTATCAGGAGTTTTACCCGAGCTGGATCTTTAATGCTGCCCCGACCTCTTATTAGCACACGGCAGGCAGTAGTTGCCTCCACTCGCTTCAAGGAATTTCCTCTAGGACCAAGGATGCGACCAACAAAATTGTACTAGAAAAATAAACACAAAAGTGCCATGAGGATATAGCAATGCAACAGTATAACAACTTAGGAAACAGCACACTTACTGTTGGATATTGGTCTACTGGAATATCAACCTTCATTGTTTTCTTGACAATTAGTCCAGAGGAGCTGCCTTGAGAACCACCAAGCCAGCTATAAGCTGATGAACTCTGCAACGGTCACAGGTTGATCATTTATAACCTCTTTTTTCAATAAGAGCATTGGCTATGGAGCAATGGGAGTAGCTTACGTAGTAAGCAATTGCAAAGGCACAAAAATGAAGACAAATGTAAAAACTATAGTCAACAGCAGATGGTTTATGAGCAATCCAAATAGCAACAGGATTATGCTTAAAGAGTGATGATGTGCCCAACTACTGTTGAGCGTGTGGGTTCTATACTTCTATTTCAGTTGTTTTATTGACAAGCTAGGGTTCCAAAAGCTGACAACATGATATTTACGGCCAATAAGGATAGGTTTACCACAATTCTTTTTGACATCGATATTATGAAGATTCATAGGGGCATCGCTATTTTACCAAATCAGATACTAATAAATATCATGTAATAATTATGTCAAACTGATTTGAAGCGCAGCAAGGAAATATAAAATAGCTAGTAACATGGTTATACCAATTAGCAGACTCTGATGTTAGCATGGCAACTAACTAACATATTGGTTAGAGTTTCGGCATATGGTACCAAATTAGTGAATCAGTGCTAGCATGCTATCCAAACTCCAATGGTTGCAATACAGAGAAGAATTTAATGACATCTGTTGAACCCACTGCCTGGAAGGGATAATGAAGTTAGCAGGTTAGCATAAGGACCAAGCAATACCAAGAATATAATCAGCTTCAGTAGTGTCCAAATCAGTTAGAAAAACCTGGTCTAAGCTTTCAAAAATGGTAAATTAGGCATGAAGAATAAGTTATGTTAAATAGTCAGTATCCATACTTCTGATTGAAATGCTGATGCCCACCCATTCATGTCAGTTGCTGCTCCATGTGAATACAATCCTCCCGTTGTTAGTGGACTACCATGTTCAAGGCCACTTTGATTTAAAAGGGATGCGTTCTCCAATAGTGTGGAAACACGTAAAATTTCTGCTTCAACATTGCAATTTCAAGAACAAGATATAGAAAGTTAGCAGTTAGAATTAGTGATTAGCAGATGCATATATATACCTTACGGGTTAGTGTAAAAATCACTAATCTGAAAGAACTTTTCGTCCCTTTACAATAAAGTTAACAGAGTCATAACAGTGTCAACTGCAAATCCATATATAGTTAGTTGTATAGCTCTAAAATATTTGTGCTGAGAAGATATGCAAATAAAAATAAATAATTAATATGCACACTGAAAATTTTTGAGTAGCAGAAGAAACACTTAGTACGGATAAAACTCATTGAAAACACAACGGGTGGGTTCTTTTGGGCTATGGCTTATGATTTTTGAATTCTGATTGGTCTTGAGAGAGATTACGAAGAGAGAGACAGTCACAAGTGATTTTAACTGGTACAGTTGAAGTCAGTACAGTGTTTACTATAATCAACTTGTAGACGCTGCCTTAAAAAAACGCACAGTTTGAAAGGTAGTTTCTGTAGCAAAGTACAAAAGCCAAAAGTAATGAGCTCATTCGAACCCACCCAACAAATAGATTTACAATAAACAGCTAAATGGAAACAATGCCAAAAATGGTGTACAATAGATTATCAAAGTTCTGCAACTGTTTTATGCACTTGTTGTCTGTTTACAAGTATAAAAGTAAGCGCATTGGCTTTCATCCAACTAAGTTAAGCTTGCCTAGTGGACACATTAATTTTATAATCTCCTCAACCACAAATGATCCCCATCAAGGAAGGATGTATATTGCCCCCATAGACATGCCATCCATGTACATCAAGAGAGACGTATCACCACATCGATTTTTTTCACCAAGTTCCAGCCTAGGGATTGTTTGGATGAGGGGGGTTTCTTTGGGAACTAAATCCTAATAATTAAAAAAACTATCCAAACAGGCCCTTACTGTGAATCTTACACAAGCATCCGAGCTGCGATATTAAGCATAATAGCCACCTAAAACATCACCTTTTTTTGCGAGGAACCTAAAACACCATCTTAAAAGTTAAAATCCTCAATTCACCCAGGACAGGCCAAAATGTATCTACCAGAATATTGTTGCCTCTCATTCTACCAATTCATAAAATCATAAATCACTAAATTAAACTCCATTCTACGAGAGTATTGTTGCCTCTCATTGAACAATCCAGCAAGGGTGTATTACGCTGTGACCAACATTCTCTGTTCCTCAAACTGTTAATCAACCTTTGCTGCATATGTTGCTAAACAACTCAAGTGCATGATAATCTCAACAAATGTCACGCCCACTGAGAAACTCAAAGAGCCAAGAAGTACTAAGTTCACAAAATGAACAAATGACACTACAGAATGCGGGCTAGAGTGCTAAGACTGAGCAGATAGACATAAAAAAAACTCCCAAAGAAATGATACCCACTCAACACCTCCCATGTTAACTCACCAGAATCCTCCTAAAAGGATTCGTATGCCAACAACAGAGAATTGCAGGACTGCAAGCTCATCACCAATCCTGACACATTGGGCATCATCATAAAATAAGGTACTATGAAATCATTTCTTTGAAGAGAAAAACTACAACACGGCATACCGTGCAAATCCAAACCGACGGGATTCATCCTCTCTCCCCCGCAGATTCATCCTCTCTCTCCACTCGCTCTCCCCTTCTCTTCCACTCGACGCCGACGGCGGAGGTCTGCACCACGAGGACGACGATGGGTTCACCGTGCGCCCCCGGTTGTAGAGGGAGGCCGGGGAGGCGGTGGCCCGGCGGTGGGCAGCGGTGGGCGGCGTTGGAGGGCAGCACATCGAGGCGGCGGTGTGGTGAATTTTAGGTTGGGCGGGATGGGGACGACGGAGGAGGGGGAAGGGGAGAGGGCGGCGCGGCGAGGCTACGGGGTCGCCACCGGCCGCCAGTGGTGGAGGAGGGGGCGGGGCGAGGCAGAGGAGTGTGGAGCTGCAGCCGATGCTGGAGAAGAAGGCGGTGGGTGCTGAGAAGAGAGAGGGAGAGGAGGGCGATAGTCGGTGCCAACGAAGGAGGCAGGTGGAGGGGAGGGGAGCGGCGGCAACTGGAGGTATACCATCGGGATGCCTCCCGATGGTATACAGTGCGGTAGTACCTTTCTTCTTTGAAAAAGCATGCCCCTATTTACTTTGCTGAATGGAAGTCAAAGGTAAGTATAGTCCAGCAAGCCTAGAGCGAAGTTAGTGAAGGCATTTATTTATCTAGGGGGCAAGCTACAAGAAGAGGGTTGTGTGCACGCAAGCTTGGAGAGGTACACCAATGCATAAGTTGGAGAGGAAGAGGTGGTGGGTGGGGTAGGGGGGTGTTAGTGGTAGGGAGGGAGGGAGGGACGTGAAGAGATGCAAGAATTATTCATTTATTGTTAACTTTTTTGTCATTTCCTAAGCCAGGAATAGTTACACACTACACTTGCAAAATGAAACGATGGAGAGATCGTGTTACAAATAACTGCCCAAAGAGAGAGTTCATACTAGAATGGAAAAAAAGAGAGTAAACATTGACCACTACGTACCACTGTAGGGGTTAGCAAAAGGGCAGCCATGAAAATGAATGATAAGTACTCATTTTACAAAACAAAATCTAAGCAGCGACCGGGTAGAATAAAGCCATACCCCACTCAACAATTTCCAGTTTTCCACAAAGTAAATGCACACAGTATGAATTATTATTTTTGTGTTAGATCTAAGTTGCAGATAAAGACAGCTTTCTTTGTGCAGGTAAAAGAGTAACCAATTATTATGGAGATGACTAGAGACATGAAGCGAATTCAGAGGAACACAAGCCACACAAGCAGCAAGAGTCAAAGATTTCCACATCACAGCAGAATATTCCAAATGCATGGAAGAAGTAGCAATTCGACCAGTATTCAGTCACTCATGTATGCAGATGTATCTCAATAGACATGGCATAGTACATGTGAGCTCACCTTGATTCAGCAACCGTACGGTATGAGGGAGCACTGGGATGAACGGGTTCAGCTTGTGCCGCTCCGCGAGCAGTTCCGCTAGGTACCTACAAATAATCGCACATGGTCATCATTAATCACCCTTGTGATACAACTAACCGGCCTTGCCAACTCAGATTTATCTCCTCCGTAAAATTTGGTTAAAAAACCAGGAAATTCCCCCAAAATCCAACGAGATAAGTGTCTAAAATGGTAACGCGATCACCGACGTCAGCAAAGTAAACACTGAACTGAGCTACTGGCTTGTTTAATTCAGCGAAAATCCTGTGAAAATACGACAACACGCGACCTTTATCACAAACCGGAGATCTCATCGCGGGGAACCAGATCCGATGCCCCCCCAAAAAAAAATCCCTAAACCTCGTCAGCCTACATCAGATTCAAGCCACAAAAACTTGGAGCCATCCCAAAAGTCATCGAATCCGCACTGGGAAGAGCGGAATCTGGCCTCCCCGGGACGATCGGAGCCGAAACCCACCCAGAGGCGGCGGCGGAGGCGGCTGCTGCTCCCCCCCCCCCCCCCAATCCCCACAGCACACACCGTCCAGACACGACGCGACACGAAGCAGGGGGGAGGAGAGGCGTAGGCGGAGGGTGAGGGTGCTTGCTCGCTTACTTCTCCTGGTCGGCGATGGCGGAGGAGGAGGCGCGGAGGCCGGAGATGCGCGGGGAGTGCGGGGCGGTGGAGGGCGAGGGCGAGTAGGCCATGTACCGTCCCGACGACATGGCTGCTTGCTCTCCTATCCGTCGGCGGCAGGGCTCCTGCGGGATCTTGGCCCGGGAGGGAGGGTGGCGGCGTTAGGCTAGGGTGCGCGGGTGTGGTAGCTCGCCCGGCGCCCACGCTCTGGTAGAAGGCGGCGGCGGGGCGAGAGGAGAGAGGAGGGGGAGGTGGAGGAGGGAAGGGGAGGTGCCCTCCCGCGCGTGGTAGTACTAATAGGTATGCGAGCGACGCCGTGGTGAAGGCTAGAGGCGAGGCGGTAGGAAGCGGAGTGAAGTGGACAGCGATGGATGGGAGGAGGAGACTCCGAGACTGTAGACGAAGGGGGAGGGACGGGCGCGCGGCGGCGCTCGGTCTCCTGCTGGCGTGGCGGTCGGTAAAAATTGCCGGGAGGCTGCTGGGAGGTTGAGAATTTGGTAAGAGAGCGCGTCTGTGTGACTGTGTATTGGATCCCTCTAGATTAGCTGACAGTGGTAGCTAACTTTTCTTTGAGAGGCCTCTTAAAAAAAAGGGAAAATTACATATATACCCATAGTTAGCAGTGATTTGTAGATTTACCCTACACTTAGATGGTTTTGTTATTTTGCCCCATACTTGGAGTGCCCCCTTATTATTTTGCCCCACTATCCACTTAGCTGGTTTTTTAATTTCATTTTTCAGCATGAGAAAGGACATATCTACCCTCCTCCTTCCTCCTCAACGTCAGGGGGCCGGCGAGTCACCTTGGCGCACCCCCCTCCACTGCGCACGCACGGTCGCCATCCTCCTCGTCCTCCCCGGGGCCGAACGGCAGGAACTCCGTGGCGACTGAGCCCCCTCCTCCACTGCCCCCGCCGCCGCCGTATCCGCTGCCTCGGCCGGCAGCGGCGGCGCGAGCAAGGAGGCGACCCCCCAGAAGCGGCGGGTGAGGGACTCCGTCAGCTCCGAGATGTCGCCCTTGACGCCGCGGCTTGGGGTGTCCGGCTGCTCGTCCTCCTCGGTGACAGCGTCGGCGGGGTGGGAGGCGCGCTCCACGCTCTTGTCGCCAGAGGTGGCCTCGGAGTCGTCGTCGGAGGGGGCGGACGACAGGGTGGCCGCGATGGAGCGCGCGAGCCATGACATCGCGGCGACGGCGAGCTCGTGCGACCGTGCGTGCGCAGTGGAGGGGGGTGCGCCAAGGTGACTCGCCGGCGCCCAGGTGTGGTGGCTCGCCGGCCCCCTGGCGTTGAGGAGGAAGGAGGAGGAGGAGGGTAGATCCGTCCTTTCCCATACTGAAAAATGAAAAATGAAATTAAAAAACCAGCCAAGTGGATAGTGGGGCAAAATAATAAAGGGACACTCCAAGTATGGGGCAAAATAGCAAAGCCATCTAAGTGTGGGGTAAATCTACAAGTCACTGCTAACTATGGGGTACATATGCAATTTTCCCCCCTAAAAAAGAGTGCTGTTTACATTGAGACGACTGTGCAGTGCAGCTTCATGAACCTCCATTTAGTAAATAACTTTTGTACTATACATAACTTTTAAACAGGTATCTTTTTAAAATAAAGTCTAACAATCGATTATAGTATACACTCTAATGGCTTTATTTATATTGGCCAAAATAGCACAGAGTGTCTCTTTCTACAAATTTTTCTATAAACTATTACCATTTATAAGACAAAGCTAAAAAACCTACGGAACAGCTAACGATGTTGTTGTTTGACTTGTGCAGTCTATCTCGATATATTATCTCTATCTCTCTATGTATTATTTATTTATCTATCTACTATATTATTAAAACAAAAGAAAGAGTTACCATATTGTTTTTAAGAGCTAAAAATTACCACGTTAATCAGATAAAAAGAGAAATATCTAAATCACTTATTTTGGTGGAGCAAATTATGGCGATGCAAATTAATTAGGTATATCTGAAAACTGTTACAGCTGTACGCCTTCAAAATTCGGCTAGTTTAAAGCACTACTCGGACAAACTTTACCACTGAACTCTCTATGAAGTTATGGGGCAAACTATGCCTGAGATACAGTATTACATGTCTATGTAGTATGTATTTTCTGGTTTTTAAAGCATATGCACGTGACCTTTTTTTTTTGGCATTTTTCTGTCCTTGAGTTTGCGAGGATTTAACAAAAATTTAACGTGCGAGGATTTAATAAATTTTTAACGAAAAGCTTATCGTACTTTTCTCCATTTTACAATAATACAAGCCCATTGTACAAGTACTACATAGTGTAATCTGAACTCTCTTCTACCTCGGTGAATTCTACCATCATACCGAAAAAACTGTATACTGTGTGCGACATGGACATAAATATACTCTAAACAGAACATGCATGCATAAATCCCTAACCAGTATGCTACGTTATTATCTACTCACGCATACTTTCTCAAATTCTACGTCTACATTCAGGAGCGGAACCACACCCTGGTTATGATAAGCTTCAGTCCGAGATGTGGAAAAATATCTAGTGTACAGCTCAAGTAAATTCAGTCTAGTCTGAGTAACATTTTTATGATCTAACCTAGATAACATAGATCATTCTATCATTAAATACGAGATGTAATCAAATTCCGACCTCACCATTGTCTACAATTTACGCATGGTTGTCAAAAACCAAAGACGTCAATACACGCATCTTGTCTCCATCCCAGCTTAACCGTGAGGCCTAAATTTCTTCCATCAAAATAAATATCTACCGGTAATTAAGGAGATAATAAAGATCGACATCACCGTAGCGTAGCCCTCTCGCCTGCTCCCCCCCCCCCCCCCTCTCCCGGCGCGCTTACGTGTTATTCCTACAGTACCACCGAAACGAATCCATGTGGTGACAGTGCAGGACAAGCCAGTACAGACATGGCTCCGGACGTACACACTATGCTGAAGCTTGTCTCCTTGCTTTCGCTTAGGTGTTTTCTCCAATCACAAAAAAGGAAATGTATTTTACTTTTACACGTGATGGCGTGAATTGAGGACGATTACGGCGTCGTCCAAGTAAAAGTTCGTGAGTTCGAAACCTGGCTAAAAAAATATATATACATTTCGTGCATGTACATTCCAGACGTCGATAACGCAGCGAGTAGCACGTCTAGAACACAGCGACGGCGACTTTCATGCTTCGTTGAACAGTTCAAGCAATTGTAAGATAATGATAAAACGGTACTATATTAGGAAGAGCAAAACCATATGGAAAATAAACTAATTCCAAATCACAGATTCACAGGCCGGTTTGCCATTTACAGGCATGGATGGAGCCGAGGGAGATGAGCAGATAACCATTACAGGCACACGGGTTCAGAGGGATTACTCGACAAGGCAAGATGAATGGCGATAACCCACCGGTGTGTCCCGATCAGCCAGGCTGTCCTTGAGAAAGGAAAAGGAAAATAAAAGAAAGGGACAGCTTGTGTTTTGATTACGCCGCGAGAAAAGCGGGCAGAGAATCCGTGTGCCAACATCTCCTGTTGGAAACACCGGTGCTATTGCCCATTCGGTCCAGCGAGGGTTTATAGTTTTTGGCTCTGATATAAATATTTACGTGAATGAATCAAATGCTGATAAGTTGTTTTAAAAGGACTTTCGTGATAAGATGCTTTGAAACGATGACAGAGAAATCGTCCTATTTGTTTGCTCGAAAGAAATCATAAGTCGAAAAGAATGGACTACAACGTTGCACAAAACGCAAACCAACCTTAAATTAGGAGAATGCAAAGTAACAATTTCATCCGTCTGGTAGGCACGACAATGAATCATATATGTCTGATCAGACGGTCAGATCTTGCACCTTTTGACTTCAGAGCAGGTTCACATTTGCTACATCACAGGTGGTGGGATTTGGGATGTCATGCTTTAGTTAAGAGTTCAGTAGTTTCTAAACAAAAGGACAGCAACATGGTAAAAATAGTGAATCAGAAATGAACAGATGAGATCAGTAACTATCCCAAGGACTCAAGTGGCAACAATTACCAACCCCATGAGAACATGAGATCCCGATCCTTTGGTCCATGGGGAGGCATTCTTTTAGGAGAAGAACAGACATCATCATTCGTACAAGCGTCCAGAAAAGCGCCGACTCAAAACAAAATGGTCGTTGCAGCACTGGAATGCACTGCAGGTATCCAATGCTACCAATTGGTTGGTAGTAACCCCTAACCCCCAATGTAGGCTGTCTCTTGCGCAAAGACATGGTACAGCGCAGACGCCGTAGCAATACAAGGAACATGTGAGAATATTCATGATCACTTGGTGATAAATAATTGACATATTTTATTAGGTTAGATTTTGACTGTAAAAGTTGGGAAAATTCAGTTCTGTTGTTTGTCAAGGACGGTTTGACCGGTGTACAACTATGGTGTGACCGGTGTGTGCCAGGTGGTTTGACCGCCGGTCCGGTGTGACCGGACTCTGGTTGGCGGTTAGACCACCGGTGCCGTATGACCGGATTCTAGTTGGCGGTTGTTTTTTTCAAAGAGCATATTTTGTAGTTGGGCTTGTTCGGTCAGACTACACGTTGGTTGGCAATTGGACTGGAGTCAAGTTGGGCGATGTGATTTGAATTTAAGATGCGGTCACACCAGTGGGCTAGTCAGATCGGCCGTTGGTTGGAGGTCTGACCAATGCAGTCTGACCGCCATGGGGAGAGGGTCAGATCGATGACTGCAACCAAAGAACACAGCATGTGAGCCGTTGGTTCGTTGAGTTGCATGATATATTGTTTTGACTAATGTGAGTCAAATGCATGGAACTTGTGTTCGAGATGGTTACTTGATCTTTAGATGTGCAGGTGGCTTGAAAAACATTAGTAGTCGACGGCAAGGGATCGGGACTAGGCGGAAGAGTTGAGATCCGTGCGATTAAGTAAGACCGAGTGAGGCTACGTGACTCAAGCGGGAAGCATATAGAAGACAAAGATCGTAGAGAGCCGAGTTCGTGCATATGGTGTGCCAAGTGATGAGGCCAATGCATATAGAGACTGTTCGGGGGAGACCGAATGCGTGAAGACGTGACGGTTAGTCATTGGGCACTATGGTCTACGTATCGAAGCATGCGGAGATGCTATGATGCGAAGGAGAATACGGAGTCAAGTGAAGGCGCTCGGAAGCTTCGTCGGATATTTTGGTATTCAGCCAAATACTAGGTTGGTGCCTTGATCAAAATAACGGCGTGAAGAGGCACAAAGGAGAAGCGATTTAGGTTAAAGAGAGCCGAAATTGCTAAGTGGATCAATTCATAATAGTTTAGCGAGTTGAGTCTTGTAAACACTTTGAGAAGCATATGTATGTAAAACTCATGTTAGTGGAGTTGATGGATTTCCCCCAGTTATTTAGCAGGTTGAGACTCACTAAATGGTGCTGGTTATATGAGAGAGGAGGGGGGATAGCTAGGGTTGAGGCTTTAAGAGAGACATTGAGATATTGTATAAGTCTTGAGTAGTTTCTTTTCTCCCTCTCTATTTGAGAAATCTTATGTGTGTAAGAGTGATGCTTTGGATGCACCTTATAATCATTCATGTACTTATAAATCACCTACTGTACCGATAATATATCAACTCTTTGATCTATTCTTGGTGTTTCACTTGTTCCTTGTTTGGTTTTTCATGTTCTTGAGTAAGAGATTTAGAATCATGTTCTAGGTGGTTTTGTCCCGAATCTTTGCTTAATTTACCTTGTTAGTACATATGGGAGTAGATCTAAAAGACCTCATGTCTTAGATCCCTACGAGCAAGAAATAATTTAGATTTTAGAGTTTCGAGTGTTCTTGTGTCCTAGATTTGATTTCCTTCAATTTTGTGAACCCGAATCCAAGAACTGATTTTTATTGGTTTAGGTTTCTAACGCCCTGAACAAGTCTCATGCAAAAATTGAAAGTGTTTGGATGATATTTGAGCAAGCTTTTGATATTTGAGTTTTAACCTGAGAGGTTTTTAGGTCTGGAACAGGGGACCGGTCAATCCGGCATTGCACCTGCGGCCAAACCGCCCTTGTCTCTGCGGTCCGACCAGACTTGGCAATCAGATCGGCCCATCCATAGCGGTCTTATCGGTCATATGTTGAAGGTTGCTGAATTTGTTGGTTTCGGTATCTAACTTTGCTTTGTGTAGCTCAGTTAGTACAATCTGAACTTGGTGACTTGAATATTGAGTACCATTTGGGGAAAAAGTTTCGAGAATCATTCACCTCTCTCTGCTTGCCGACATCGGTCCTACAGTATAATATAAGTAGGGTGCTCTTGAAGAAAAAAACCTGTACAAACAATGAGGTCAAATTAGGATATCATATGTGCAGCAAGTGTACTTTTTCATAGGATGATACTGTAGATTTGTCCACTGTATTACTGTTATCCATGATTCTCCAATAATTTCTGATCTAACCTGACAATTTACCGCATTAAATGAATATGATTTAATTAGCAAGGATGTATAAACCAACAAGCATACCAAAAAAGAGCACGATCAACAGCCACGTATAAGTGAGATATTGTCCCCTGATGTATTTGCCTAGACTTACCGTGCTTATGGTTTGTGGCTTTCTGAATCTAGTTCATCCTCCCCTATGTTCAGCTTCAGTTAATTTTTGGGTGTCCCATCTCACCGTAGGTCATTGGTGCAGTAGCACTGCATTTCTGTGGCTAAAAGCCTGAAGCACTCGGAATTGGATTTTTAACATCTGGAGAAAGAATCGAATAGCATATTCTGTTTGCTGCAAAATCAAAACTCAGAAACCAAACGAATGAAAGTTGCATGCATCAGTAAGGAGAAGATGGCAGGTGGGCTTTCTGCATTCCTTTCCTGGTGATGCAGGTTTACAACCAAGTTTCGTATTGCTTTAACAGAATATTGAATCGACAAAAGGCAGGTTTATTAAATTACAATTCAATGCGAGCAAAGTTATATCGTATACATCTCCACAACACATGGGAAAAGAATGTTAGAAGATCGATAAAGAGTATTCTGAAAAGGTATTCCCAGAGTATAATGGTGTAAAATAAGGTGAACTAGAACAATAGTCACTTGTAAGCAAAAAATCATGACAGATTTAACAGTAGCCACATGTCACTTGTCAGCATAGGTCAGCAACTCAGCATACTTGCTTGATAAACATTTACCAGGAAAGACACCAGTCACGAAAAAAAATCCATAATGTAACAACTATTCCACATATTAGAAACTGAAAAGTGATAAATCATTTTTGTACCATGTAATTCCAAGTTGAACAAGGATGTGCACTGTTACCCAGAATAAGCATAATGTTTTGCAAGAATTGAGGATTGCAGTTCAACTTTGTTATGAATAAGACAGGTGGGGCCGCATCAAGAAATATAGTATGACATTAGCAGGAGTGTTCAAAGATTAAGATTGCTGCTTACCTCTACCTGGCTCCCTTATAACATCTTCATATGCCTTTTCCAGTGAACTTTCAAGGTCCACAGCTTGATGTTCCAGAACCATCAATCGCATCAGGTGCATAGCATGGCAGGGATGCAAATGCATAGCCAGTGCACAAAAATTACAGTGCTTAGTTTTTATGCAATGAGCGATATATTGAAACTACATGTTTTGCCTGCTAGCGAGTTATTTGCTGTAGCTAACAGAGGATCTGATATTTCGATAAGAAATATATATCTTTTTTTTAGATGATAAGAAGTGTATATCTATTACTAGAGAAGAAATTGACAAGAAAGTAACCACATGCTCTACCTCAAATAGCCATAACTAGGTAGCTGGCCCAATTTAAGGAAAGTAATAAATCAAATCTTCTGTTGATAAATACATGGTAGATGACATGGTCCTAGAAAATGTTAACTGGGCAACATTTATTAACCTCATCATGAATACCATTTGAATAACACTATTTATTTCACAAGAAGAGATGGTGTGTTTCTTAGAGGGACAAAAATAAGGTGGCTCGGTTCGTCATTAATCTCATCCAACTTCTGTTGCATCCCATGTTCATTCAGTATAAGAAACCCCAGTCAACATAACAAGGACCTCAATGTTATGAATATTGTGTGTATATTCATAAGACCCAATGGGTAGTATACATAACGAGTACAAGTTGATATTATAAGGAAATATGCCATACATATATAAGAAAAATACAAAAAAAAATCTATTCTAACACTCCCTTAAACTCACGGTAGATCACACACACTGAATTTGGAGAGAAAATACAAATGTTGTATCTTAGTCTATGTTTTCGTGAAGAAGTCAGCAATCTGTAACTTAGGACACAAACTGTAAAGAAAGCACTCCCTTTTGCACCTACGAGCGAGTGTATGAAGCATTCACACCAATGTGCTTAGTGAACTCATGCTTCACTGGGTCACGGATAATACTGATAGCATTTATACTGTCAAACAAAAGACTCGTAGGTCCTATCAAAGGCACTCTAAAATCTACAAGTAGCTATCTCAATCAAGTAACCTCTGTTGCCACTATTGCCATAACTCTCGACTTAGTCCTTTGCATTCAAACGGGAAATTGTAGTCTGCTTCTTTGTCTTTCAAGCAATCAGGGAGGAGCAAGAAAAACATAGTAAGCACAAAGAGAACGACGATCAGAAGGATCACCAGCCCAGGTCGTATCAGATTATGCTTGAAACTGTAGTTAGTTAGAGTTAGGGAAAAAAATAAATGACGAGAGATAGTCCTATGCAAATAGCAAATAACCTGAAGAAGGTAACTGTAATGAAGGTGGGTAGGACAAGCCATAAACTGACTCAAGATATGAACAACATGAGCAATATTAGGACGAGTGCTCACAAGATACACTAGACTCCCAACAAGATGGCGATATCGAGTAGGATCCTCAAAAAAATCACCGTCGATGGCCCGAACCTGAAGAGATAAATCCATGAGAGTCTCAGCAGTGCGACTGTCATGCAGAACAAAACGATCAAGAAGATCCTGAACATACTTCTGCTAGGGAAGATATTAGCCTTTAGGCATGGAAATGACCTCAATTCCAAGGAAGTACATAAGAGAACCTAGATCAGTCATCAAAAGCTGCTCACTGAGATGCTTCTTCACATATGTGATGAACGACGAGTCATCACCAGTGATGAGTATGTCATCCATATACAGAAGAAGCAATGTCGTATCTTGAGATGAGACATGACAAAAATAGCAGGATCATGAGAACTGATAGTGAAATCAACAGCGGTAATCACTGAGGTAAAACACGCAAACTAGGCACGAGGAGCCTGTTTGAGGCCATAAAGAGTACGACGGAGACGATAGACGTGCCCATCTAGAACAGAATACATAGGTGGTGGCTATATGTAGATTTCTTCATGCAAAACACCATTAAGAAAGACATTCTTAACACAGCTGAGAGATAAATCACTGGTGAACAGAAGCAACTGTAACAAGAGTGCGAACAATAGCCATATGGGCAACAGGAGCAAAAGTCTCATCGTAGACACGACCATACTTCTACTAGAAGCCGCGAGCCACAAGGCAAACCTTTTAGCGCTCGATAGTACCATCAGAGCTGGTCTTAATCTTATACACCTACTTGCACGTGATAGGGCTAGCATGCAAAGGTGTAAGTACAATATCCTAAGTCTTTGTACATAGAAGAGCATCAAGCTCCTCTACCATAGTGAACTGCCACTCAGAGTGAGGAGCAGCCTTACGATAAGACTAGGCTCAATGATAGAGAGAGCATAAGCTGTCGAAGCAAAACTAAGAGGGTTAGAAGGCCGAAGAGATGTCCAGTTACGAAGTGCGTAACAAGGAGCATCATCGAAGGATCAAATGTTGGTGTCGACAAAATACCAGGAGAGGAGGCTAGTGAAGGACGAGGACGCTTGGAGTAGTGAATACCAGAGAAACAAGATGTTAGTGTTGCAGGAACAAGAGGCGGCGTTGTAGGAGGCAATATAGGAGGCGGGGGTACAGAAGAAACCACTAGAGGCAAACCAGAGGAAGACTGTAATAGTGGAGAAATGATGAGTGAAGAGTTAGGAAGAGACAACCATGAGATCTTCTCAACGGTGGAAACAGGATAAGGAGTCAGGGGTTTGCAATCGCATTGTCTTGACTTCCTAAAATACAAATCTTGCCTTGCCTTTCTAGAGTTACAAGTTTAATGCAAGAAAAGAAGTCTAACCAACTACAAGAATAGTTACATTATCGTTTCTGTTCAAACCTCAATCCAATCAAGTTTGGAGAATCAATAAATTTTCGTCGCAAAGCTGCCTTGAGATATAGAATGCCTTTTTCTACAAATAAAATAGCATTAGTTATGAAAAAATCATACCTATTCAAGGTGTATATCGGATGATAAGCAAAAGATATCCCATGCAAGGAAGCTGCAGCTTGAAGGACGGCCACCCACACTATCACCTATTATGCATCCTCAGAGCCCTGCGCACCCATGCTTGCAGTTGCAACTGCTTGTTTTTATTGTTACCGGATTAGGAACTAGATGCAGAATTACAACGCAGCAGTGGTAAAAGTGAATATCACAAAAGGTTAGTTACTGGCCTCAAAACATATTAAATATGAGTAACTGAATACAACCAGAGAATTATTTACATAATGATTTGATAGATTCTATTGTAACAAGAGGGGGAAGAAAATTGGCAAGAAAACCAAGTGAAAAGATGGAGTAGATAATGACAAAGTCAGTTGTTAATACACTCAAACAAATGAACATGATATGAATTTGCTTAACATATTACTCAACTGCTTCAGATGGCCCAAGTTCGAACATGAAAAAATCAGGGCAATGAAACTAATCTTACCAAGTTGGTAAACCCCTAGATGAGCTCCATGATGTCACATTTGTCACCTACAACCTGCAAATCCATTTCCTCGGGGGAATAATTGGAGCTCTGCATGTGGGGTATGGCCCTCCAGGCTCCAGCAGTCCAGCCATGACCTCAAACAATGCACATGGAACAGATGTCCAAAGAGCAATCTTTTTGCTGTGGTCGATCCTCAAAACAAATCATGCAAGTTGCATCAATTCTGCAAAAGTTAAGCAAAGCAAAACCAACCAATCTTTTTCACAAAGGAATCAGGAAAACAACGCAAATTTGATAGAGCACTCAGCCACTCACGCATATGAGCCCATCTGTTGTAGACTTGTAGCATCTGGGAAGCGTTCATTCGTGTTGCATGTTATCGTTCTATAGCAAGCACAGGCCCGTGCCTCAAGCAGGTGCAGGCTGCCCAACTGCACAGGCCCCCAAAAATTAGGGCCCCTAAATTTTAAGTGACCCTTAATTACTAGTATTAGTAATTAGTCAATCTGGGTGGGAGTGAGTTAGTGAAACCTCTTATTCTTCCTTCCTGTAAATATGAAGCTTTACCTCAAATACTGATCGATAGTGATAATGATCCAAAAAATGAATAGTGAAGCTAAATCTTCAGCGAATAATGAACTTGGTGATTTTGAATTTTTTTAGTAGCAATAGTCATTTGGTATGAAGTATTATCTGCAGTAATTTTGGTTAGCAAGAACTAACAATCAAATGATATGCTTGCTGATGTTGCTATGGAAAAAGTGCAGGGGCTGACTTCCTTTTTCAATGGATATAGAGACACTAATTTTTTTAATGCACTGGAAATAGCAAAGGAAATTGCACTTGAGATGGATATTGATCCAACATTTCGTAGAAAGCACGGAATTCAAAGAAACCTAGATGATGTGTCGATTGCTTCACAATCTGCACATGAGTCATTTAGGGTTCATTAGTTTACGCCTATTGTTGATCAAGCTATCGCTTCATTTATGAGGAAATTTGAGCAATATCGAGGATATCAAAATACTGTTGGTTTCTTGTTTACTCCCCATATATTGCAATATTAATTCTCAGAGGAAATTGTATTACGGTTGTAATATTCAATAAATTTTCGTAATTGGATTTTCTTAGGTATGGGGCCTAATTTCTGATTTAGCACAGGACCCTCGATTTCTCAAGTACGGCCTTGAGCAAGCATGATCTGCAATACGAACTCTGAAATCGCAGAATGTTTCATCGAGCTCACATACCAAGTGTAGTAGGACTCAGTGACTCACAGCTCCCGATATCAGCAAAAGAAAAAAAAGAGAAAGATCAACCACCAAATTTCACACAAAGCTAATAGGAAAAATGGCCATCATGAAAAGCACCTTAAGAGCACCTCACTGGAAGAAAGGTATGAAGAAGAGCATGTATAGAGGCAAATGCAGAAGATCACTTATGATCTCCATGTAGAACATATTCACCGCCTGTCTCTCCCATCAACCTTCCACGAGCATGCCACTGACATAGAATAGATATTTCATGAAAGCTGATGCTGTGGATGTTGCTAATATCGAATTATCTGAAAGATGCACACCATGACTTTGAGAAATTAAAACTCAAATGCCACAATGGAAATCTATGGTTGGATGTGTCTTAATAAAACTTAGCCTATTTGATCATGGTCAATTTCAATTGTATCACTTAAAATATCACTCAGATTGATATTCGGTATCATAAAGTGGGGGCTATATGACTATAAGCCTTTAGCCCAGCAACATACTAGAAATTACAAAAATTGTATCAACAAATGAACTAAAACGCTAGATATGACAGGGACAGTGAGCATATGGTGCATACATTTAATTTTGAGTCTCAAGTAAATAATTGAATATCAGAAATGGATAGATCATCTGCAGAAATAGTATGCAAAACAATTAAGGGAGGATATTGATTAAAAATTACTGACAATTTTTCTTGTAGGATATGAATGGCAACCACAAAAGTATATGAGCACATGCTACAAAATGACTTTTGGCTTCTAACTTCTAGCTATAGGCCCATTCTTAACACAGCTTTTTTCTTTTTCGTTTTTCTTTTTTCCTTTGTATTATCCGTGAAGATATAATAGTTTTTTATTTTCCCTATTTTTTCTTTATTTTCCGTTAATTAAATGTGTTAGCCAAAAACTACCGGCCGCTATAGTGCCCATTTTAGCTAATAGCCACAGCCAAAAGACATCAGCAAAAGCTATTTTGAAAGAGGCCATAAACAAAACACTGCCAATCATGCATCTCCAAACATATCAAAAGGAGGTAACGAAGCACAGAACGGCACATTTTCTGGACACAAACAGGAGGACCATAAAATGGCACAATCTTTATGTGCAAGATCAATGGCACAGACGGTGCCATCTTGATAAATCCCACTCTCTTCTGGGGCTAACCAATGCAATGCCTTGATCAGAAGCAGCTCCACCACCATGCAATGAACATGACTGAGAGTGAGAGCCCGGAACCAATCAACAGGAATTCAACTCAGATACATCCAACCAGGCACAAAACTAAAGCTAAAGTGTTAATCGCATAAACCATACAGCAAAATGGCAAGCTGATTGGGGCAAAATCTCGGGTATACTTAACGGGGCCGCACATTTGAGGTCGAAGAATCGGGGGGCTGATCGAAGCAACAAACCCACAATCCAAGAACCCACTCAAAATACGAACCCTAGCTGGAACTCCTCCCATTCCTCTGGTCCAGATTCCAGAACCGAACACAAACGCACCCACCCAACTAAGGCGACTATCCACGCGCACCGAGCTTGAAAACGGGAATTGACGTACGAGCGATCAAAGCGATTACCAAGTGAATATCGTGTCCCGCCGACGTGTAGTCGGAGAACGGTGGGGCTCAGCACCCGCCGGCCACCGCCACCCAGAAACCCACGCCATGGCAAACGCCGCCGGTCTGGAGCCTTCGGTTCCACGGAAACATACCTCGTAGAAACTGGTTTCAAAAAACAGGTGGTAAATAACCTGCTACTAAATACCAGGCGCTAGATCGGGTTTGGACGCTTTAGATTAAGGCCAATTACTCATTTTATATCTCATCTTACTTATGCGTTTTATCTTCTATTTTCTAAAAATAAATAGCAACCTTAACATACGTAGTTCAAGTCACACACATGTAATAGAATAAGTCCTAGATGTATGATTTCTTCATACTTTTGAATAAAACGATAATAAGATTATTTTCCATAACGATAAATGTGTTTTTTATGCTTCGTAGGTCTAGATATCATGTACATATCTAAATTAAATTAAGAGTTACAACTCTATTATGGGGGTGATCGGTTCGGCTGAAAAGCTCGTGGCTTATGACTGAAAACACTGTAGCTGGCTGAAAAAAACACTGTAGCTGACAGAGGCTTATTTAGCATAATTAAATTTTAAAAAATTTAAAAATAAAAAAATATGTTAGCCCATTACGTATAATACAAACAAATACGGGAAAAAAAAGAACCGGCAAAAAAACTCAACAAAAAACTAAAAATTCAGAAAAAAGACGAAACTTATGAATAGTACCAAATAAGCCATGAGCACTATTCATAAGCCATGTTGATCGCAGCCATATAAGAACGAGGTTATAAAATTTTCTCCAAAATTTTTGATCTAAACTTTATTAATACAGATGTAGTACTAAAAATATGGTGGCACTCAGTCAAAAACTTCAGGCGTCAGCCGGTCCTGTTACAGGACGGCTTCACCGATCCAAACTGAAGGTACAGAGCGTTCGAAGTTGGGAACGGACCCCAAACCACGAATCCGCCATGTGAAAGGTCACAGAAAATAGGAGAATACTAGCCTCATAGGCGCGGCGCCACGCCGCGCCAGCCACCGTGTGTACCGAAGTGAAAGAGGCGATAATTCGTGAGGAGTTAAAACAAAATTTAAAAAAATCGAGGGCACATGTGTATTTTCAAAAAAGTCGAAAGACTTTTTCGTAAAAAACCGAGGGCCTGTACGTAATAAATGAGGACCTGTACGTAATTTAGGAACCGCGGGGCGCTATCCTGCAAAGTGGAGGGGCCTGGAAAAAACTGGCAGAGGAGTTTTAAAAAAATTAAAAAAAAAGTCGGGGGCACATGTGTATTTTCAAAAAAATGAAGGGTTTTTTCGTAATTCGTGAAAAACCGAGGGCCTGTATGTAATAAACGAGGACCTGTACGTAATTTAGAAACCACGGGGCGCTATCCTGCAAAGTGGAGGGGCCTGAAAAAACTGACAGGGACCTTTTCGCGAGGAAAAAGGATCTTTACGTAATTTTTCGAAAATGCAGGGAAATCGCTCCCCCGACCGTACGCGTTTTCCCCCGCCACGCGCCGGCCGAGGGAGCGCTGGGGGGTGACGTGGGGCGCGTCCCCTCGCGCGGAGTCCCCCGGGAAATTTAACTTTTTGCCACTCTTAACATTGCCACATACTCAAATGTCATCCTCTACATTGCAATTAATATTTTGCCACTCTCCAGCCTCCGTGGCGTCTACGTGGCCGCCATGTCACGCCCGCGCCCGCGCCGGCCGCGCCCGCGCCGCCGCCCGGCCTCCCCGCGCCCGCGCCTGCGCCGCCCGGCCGCGCCCGCGCCGCCGCCGGCCTCCCCGCGCCTGCGCCGCCCGGCCGCGCCCGCGCCGCAGCCGGCCTCCCCGCGCCGCCGCCCGGCCGCGCCCGCGCCGCAGCCGGCCTCCCCGCGCCCGCGCCTGCGCCGCCGCCGGCCTCCCCGCGCCTCCCCGCGCCGCCGCCGGCCTCCCCGCGCCTGCGCCTGAGCCGCCCGGCCTCCCCTGCGGGCGCGGGCGCGGGGAGGCCGGGCGGCGCAGGCGCGGGCGCGGGGTGGCCGGCGGCGGCGCGGGCGCGGCCGGGCGGCGCAGGCGCGGGCGCGGGGAGGCCGGCTGCGGCGCGGGCGCGGCCGGGCGGCGCAGGCGCGGGCGCGGGGAGGCCGGGCGGCGGCGCGGGGAGGCCGGCTGCGGCGCGGGCGCGGCCGGGCGGCGCAGGCGCGGGCGCGGGGAGGCCGGGCGGCGGCGCGGGGAGGCCGGCGGCGGCGCGGGCGCGGGCGTGACATGGCGGTCACGTAGGCGCCACGGAGGCTGGAGAGTGACAAAATATTAATTGCAATGTAGAGGATGGCATTTGAGTAGGTGGCAATGTTAAGAGTGGCAAAAAGTTAAATTTCCCGAGTCCCCCGGGTTTAATCCCGTGAGGATATGGGACCCCATATAATCCAACCCCACCTGTCCCCCCACACGTCGTCGTGCTTCTGATTTGCGCGTCCACACCACCGAGCCAGCCAGCGCGACGAAGCCGGGGGGCGATCGCTCCGCCGCCGCCGGCGACCCCCCCCCCCCCCCCCGCCTCTGCCCCCGTCGACGCCGCGATCCCACCGGTCGGTTCCTCTTCGATTCCACGCCGCAGTTCCTAGATTGTGTTTGACTGATTTGATTACTGCTTTCGAATCCTTACACGGTTAGCCCTTTGATCAGCGAGGAAGGGAATGTGGCGCGATGCGATCGATTCTGTGCGATTTGATATGTCCAGTTCATCGTTTGATCCGCCGGGTCCAGGCTGATGGCTTGACCGGTCGATTGGTCCCCCCTCGCAGGGGGTTTGGCTTCTGCTTCCTCCATCGATCCTTTGGCCATTTCGTCTCATTTCGGAGTTAGAACGCAACCGTGGATGAGTGCCCAGATTGGGCTTTTGAGAGAATCGATTTAGATGACCTCAGCTCTAATTGTGTGGAATCTGGGATGCTTCATGCATGGGCGTGGGCGTGGCATCCATCGTCATGTCCATTCTAAGTAGCTGAAATTTGTGAAGTTTACGGATATTAACCAGCTCTGATGAGCTTAGGAGTTCTGTATGTGAATCCCCAATCTCTCCCGTTGCGCAAATCCTCCCCCGCTGTGCATGTTATAATATTTCAGCTTATCATCCTGCCTGATCTAGGCTGATGTCGCTGTGCATGTTATAATAATTCAGCTTATCATCCTGCCTGGTTTAGGCTGATGGCATTGTTTCGGGCTTGACGTCACATGGCATACGGATCTGCAGGTGGCGCTGGGCGGTCAGGTTCATTGGGGTGGCCGAGACAAGTTCTATATTGCTTTTAGATTAAGGAGGATCGCTCCCAGCTTTCTTTTGTAAGAAAGCCAAAAATACTGGTGGTTTTTTTTTGTTCTGCTCTTGTTGGATGTCTTTTTGTATCGCGTCAATGATGAGCGAACAACAGGTTATGGTTATGGCGTTATGCTGATGAATGCTACGGAGATGTCTTTTCCCAAGCTGGTTGAGAGATTCCAGCCCTCTGTTTTTGTGGACCATGTTTTCTTGAGTTACATATATGTATAGATTTTAAGTTTTTAACCAAGTTGTTGTTTCGTCAAAATTGAGAAATATATAGAAGACCAGCTCAAAACCAGCTCTCTTGTATGCTTCAATATTTCTTTTCAATCACCAGACTGCCCACACAACATGTAATTTTGTTTCTGTATTTAACTATAACTTCTTAAATTTGGCTTTCATTGGCAAATGGAAACCTCATTTTATGGTGATGGCCTGGCAGCTGAACACTGGTTCTGATGCATCATAGAGTCGTGTTCTTATGAGATAAAAACTGGAGAAATTTTCTTATTTGAACTTGGAAATGTTTTGAAATATTTTACCGTAGCCTTCTTCCTTTTTTATTTTGATCATGTGACTCTTGCTTTTATGTTTTCTTCAGGTGTAAGAAGTTTAATTGGTGTTCTGAGTTATCCAAGGTTACACCACAAAGATGAATACTGCTAATCGCTATCAACACATCAAGTCAACCAAGCCTATTCTAGGTGCATATCATATCATATCATATCCTAGCTTCTAGATTATATGACATGTGCCATGTTATTATTTTGGAACCATAGGAGGTGCTGATATACCAGATGCAAATGTTTGGATAATTTTTCACCATGTGTAGGCAAAGCAAGAAAGTTGAAGGATCTTATGATAAAAAGCGACAATCGGATATGTGCTGATTGTGGTGCACCTGATCCCAAATGGGCGTAAGTGCCACTGTTACACATATGAAGCCATCATTTCTGTATAAACACTTGTTATGTTTTCCATTCAGAAGAGAGACATTTTGCATACATTTTCTACACAAAAATTCTTCATTTGACATAGATAAATGTGATTTATTATATGAAAATACAGCAATACACACACACACACATTTTTTTATCATAGCCATGTTGTTGAATACAATAATGGTACACTGAAGCAAGTAAAGACCCTTTGTTTTGATTTCGCATGCTTTCCATCTTAAATTTATATAAGCTTCATTCATTGTGCATTTCAGGTCTGCTACTATTGGAGTATTTCTTTGCTTAAAGTGTGGAGATGTTCACAGGGCCCTTGGACCAGATATATCAAAGGTTATTTTAACATCAAGAAATTTCTGTCACTTTTAGTTCTTCTGAAATAATTCTCCCGATATGCCTATATGGATTTTGTTTGATTTTTTCCTTAGACTACCTAGTATATAATCGCACCTTCAAATTCACCTTCATTCTTCCACCTGTTCTTTATCAGGTTTTATCTGTGACTTTGGATGATTGGTCTGATAGTGACATTGACTCTATGATTGAGGTTGGTGGAAACTCATATGCAAATTCAATTTATGAGGCTTTTCTTCCAAAAGATCACCCAAAACCCAAACCGAATTCAACGATGGAATATAGGACCAAATTTATAAGGTTTGATAATTATTCCATTTCATACTCTGCAATGTCATCAGAATTATTTCAATATTTATCTATTATCCTTTTAATACACAGAGCCAAGTACGAGACACAAGATTTTTTGAAACCAAGCTTGCGCATTTCCTCAAAGTCATCTTTCAAATCTACTGATTCTGTGAAGAGCGTAGATAGCAGTTTCTCTAGCACTTCAAGGAAGGATGTCCTTGTAAGTTGTTGTGCTGAAACATAGATTATATAGCTTTTATGTAACACTTTTATTTTTTGGGCTAAAAAGATTGCTGCATAGCAAGTGGAGCATATTTAATGGAAGTTAGCTACATCATTTTAGTGAACCAGACAATCAACCTTACCCTTGCAAATTGTCACAGGAAGATACAAGAGAATTTGTTGGAGAGCTCAGCATTAAAGTGGTAAAAGGTACTCAGTTGGCCATCAGAGATATGCTAACAAGTGATCCATATGTTATTTTAACACTTGGAGAGCAGGTATCTTTTATTTCATTTTTGACATGCATAAATAATTTTTGTTTGTTATGTTGATTTATTCGTGAAAACATTCAATTATTGATCCTAATTGCAGAAAGCTCAAACAACGGTTAAAAAGAGTGACCTGAACCCGGTATGGAATGAGGTGCTTAAGCTATCAGTTCCTCGAAATTATGGACCTTTAAAACTTGTAAGTTTGATTGAAATTATTTGCACTCTGGAAATTCTTTTGCTCCTTTTCACAGGCAGCTAACTAAGTAATAGTGAAGCACGTTACAAGATAGTAATGAATTAGAGCACCTTGCTTACTGGTCTATTCTAGGTTGTTAAAATCGTGATTCTAATGGTATAATCGTACGATTCTACGATCCCACGAAACCAATCCGACTCAAATCGTATCTTGAGTCGTACCTGGTAGAATCGCGATTCTAGTCGTAGAATCGTATAGAATCACAGTAGAATCGTGGTAAAATCATGGTAAAATCGTGTAGAATTGCGTATCATCCAAGGTTATGAAAGACTTAGGCGTTTAGTTGTGTCCTATCGCTCAATTCAAGTTGTATGTTAAGTACTAAGTAGTTAATAGTTTAGACATTAAGATTCGGATGTTTGAAATAATAAAAATTAATTTGATTATCTATTTATTTTTCTTTTTTATGTAAAATGATCAGATTATGACAATATTGATAATATCACTCTCCTAGTCGTAGCTCTTAATGACATAGAATTTTAACTATGATTGTAGTCATGAGTAGGATACATTTATTAATCAAATTAGATGTCAAATGACCAAATAAACACTCATATCACTTTTGGAATACACGGTAAATTGGAAAAAAACATGTATTTGATAGAATCATGTAGGATCTTAGATTCTACAATTCGATCCTAAAATACGATCCTATCAGAGTGTCTCCGATCTGATTCAAGATCACGATTCTGACAACCCATCTATTCCCTGTTTTCAGTTACAAAACAAAAAACAGAGTAAACAACTGCAGGGACACTTAAATATCGTTACGGACATAATGCCAAAATTCAATATAAGGTCATAAATAGTTGTCTCGATTACATTGTTCATTCCCAGATAGCAAGTGAATAACCACAGCAACATATTTTGTCAAGAAGCCTGATTTGCAAGTATCAGTTATGGTCAGGTGCCATATTGTACTCCCTTGATGAACCTACTACCAGAAAAAAGAGATGAAGCAGAGCATTTCATGAATATCATCATTGTTCTTGAAATTTCAGTGTAGTGAAAGTGTAAAGAAGGATAATAACTCACACTATAACGATCCTTCTCTGATGTCCTTTAAAAAATTACAAGGGCTATCAAGTTCACATTTCATATCGTTGGTTTATTAATACTTTAAATGCATAGTCCACTAGTTCTGAGGGAAAACTGATTTGTACTAATGGGCTGGTACGGCGGCATACACATGATGATGAGCTTGTGATATTACACCTCTTAGTACTTGACAGAGCTTTTATGTGTAAAATAGTTCACCATAAAAACACATAAATATGGAAGAGATGAAATCCTAAATAGAATCATGTATTCTTTGCGCACAATAACAAAGCAGCCAAGATGATGCTTCTTAGTTTTCACCCCATCCGGATAACATGTAATCTCTCTATTTCCAGCAAGTGTATGACCACGATATGTTCTCGGCTGACGATATCATGGGGGAAGCAGAGATAGATCTCCAACCGATGATCACTGCTGCCATGGCCTTTGGAGATACTTCGCGAATTGGTGACATGCAAATTGGAAGGTGGTTCATGACCAGAGATAATGCCCTATTGAAAGATAGCACTGTCAATGTTGTTGCGGGCAAGGTAAAACAGGAAGTACACCTAAAGCTGCAGAATGTAGAATCAGGTGAAATTGAGTTAGAAATCGAATGGATTCCTCTAGATTAAGAAAACTTCACTTGAACTCTGTCTAAAATTTACGCAAGAAGCATCATTTTTTCGTAATTTATGCTGAATGGCTTCAAACCCTGTCTACTTACCGAAGCTCTCTCGCGAACTTTTTCCTCATGGCCGAATTTTTTTTTGTAAAAATGTCATTGTAAAATACCATGGTGTAATTCGTCGGATATACTCATGACCGATTTTATTATTCTTTAGTGGTTTGTGCTTATGCCATGTGAGCATAGTTGTCACGGCGGAATCGACGACCACGGGCGAGTGTTTGGGGTCAGGACGTCTAGGTGACGCAAAGCATGTATATGCATACATACGGATCGTATGTACAGCATCTCTCGTGTCTCTCGTAAGCCTTTCATCATAAAATATATCACGTCTCTCTCTCCTCTCTTGCGTCTCTCTCCTGGCTTTCCTTTCCCCACTCCCGTATCTTCCATCCGCCGTCTCTTTTATCCCATGTGCCTCCTCTTCCTGCCACCGTCTCCCCTCCTCGGCGCCTCCTCTCCCTGCCACCGCCTCCCCTCCTCGGCATCTCCTCTCCCAGCTGCCTCTCTCTAAGGCGCAGCGAGTGTCTATGGCGTCCACCTAGATCTACAGCCGTTATTTAGGCCACACCGTGATAAGTATGCATGTGAGTAATCCATGTAACTCAACCTGTTGTACTGTCCCATTAAAAGGACTATTGAAAAATACAACTCTTGAATTATTGGTGCTAATGTCAAACTGGTGCTTCAATATCTCTCTGGTTGTTCCCTTCTGAGTGCCTGCCAAGTTGGTCAACTCTATGGTTATGCATGTGCAGCGCCTTCTTGATGAACTCCTCTTTAGCTGAAGATGCTACTGCACTTCAGTAACTGAAAGGTGGTAACAGCAGAACTGCACAGGTATGTACCGATTTATACATAAGAAGTTCTGATACAAAGTAGAACTCGATGCCCCCAAAACACAAGCACAAAACAAACACACACATTCCTAGCCATATACAGACCATCTTGCCGCGGTTCCCACCTGAAAAATAAATGACAACTTTACATATGTACGTGCAACCACAAATTTGCAGGGTTCATTCAGCTTGTCTCCGAGCCGAACACTCCGACGGCCGAGCCAACGGAGGCGAAGACGCTGATGAGCAGGCAGACGGCGCTGAACGCCCGGATGGCCAGCCACCGCCTCGTCCACGGCGCCGCCTTCTTCTGCACGAGGTACATCTCGACGGGCAAGTGGATGGCCAGCGGCCAGAAGGTGAAGGCGCCGAGCAGCCCCATCACCTGGTTGAAGTAGGGGAACGACATGGCCAGCGCCGTAGTCGCCGCCACGTACGCCGTGCGGAAGCACAGCCGGAACAGGTTCACGCGGCGCTGGCCGAGCAGCGGCACCTCCACGACGCACGGCTCGGCGCCGAACCGCCGCTCCACGAGCGCGAACACCGGCTGCGTGTACACCTGCGCGCGCACATGTATACGCGTCGTTACGTGATCGTGCACGCATGTACGTAGTTGCGTTTCTGACGGCCGCGTCGCGCGCGGCGGCGGTGGTAGACGCGTGCGCGTTGCATGCGCGGCAGTGTAGTACTTGCCTGGTAGCCGCCGAGGAGGTGGAGGGCGATGCAGAGGTTGGCGAGGTCGATGAGCCAGTAGGGCTCGTAGAAGCCGAACCCGGTGAGGAGGTTCCCCGGGGTGCCGTCGCCGAACGCCGCGTAGCCGAAGCACCCGCAGCAGAGGTAGAAGAAGGTGGTGACCACGATGCTCGTCCTCGACGCCGTCTTCATCGTCTCGCTCTCCGACGGCGGCGACCTCAGCGTGTCCTTGATCATAATCAATCACATACATAAGCCACGCATGTTCTTGTCTCAGATGATCGATGAACTCAAAACGAAAGTACCACGAAAATTGAGGTGCACACATGCCAGTATGCCATTGCATTGCTAGTTTGCTACGCACATATATACCTGTATGTCCAGCAGAACTAAGGAGTAGGGGTAGGCGAACGCGATGTCCCCGAGGGCCTGCGAGATCCGCCACACCTTCTGCGTCGGGGAAACCAGCGGAATGCCTCCGATTCCCCCCTTGATCACTCCATTCGCTACAGAGAGGAATCACCACATGCATGCGTACGCATTGTTCATTTCTCAGTAAATACTAAGGCCTTGTACTTCGTCTCTGCAAATCCCGGCGAGTGCATCATTATGGTATTACCGATCACGTTGGCGACGCCGAGGCCGAAGCCGACGATGGAGTAGAAGAAGGACATGACGGCCGCGAAGACGGAGAGCCACGCCATGTTGTGGAAGTCCGGTATCTGCGACAGGGCGACCTGCGCGAGGCCGAACAGGAGCATGTAATAGCCGTCACCCCCGGCGGAGCACGGCGCGTCGTGGCCTTCCCTGTGGTAGCAGTTCGATTTCTGAATCGCCCTGCAAAATGAGAAATTAATAAAAGTGCGCTCGAACTTCCGAAGAACAATTCGATTTGGTCATCTTGACATGCATGAGGGTTCGTCAACCTTGGATCAGTGCTTTCTCATTTTTTTTTATTTACTTCTCGCCGGTTATGGCGAGATAATTGGGCTGAAATCTGCCAAAACTTGTCAAATCTCATCGTTGTTCGTTATCAGTGATCGAAGGTTAATTTGACAATCAATATCCGGATTTTCAAGCCACGCTTGTACTGCTTTTCGGTGAGGCTTTCGGCCGTGGTAAGACATTTGGCAAGAAAAGACTATGCCTTTGTTCCAAAGTACCGTGGTTTAGAGCATCTCCAAGAGACTTTTTATCTTGCACTTTTTCTCCAAATTAGATGACCCAAAGAAAAAAACACCCTCCAACAGCTCTTTTATCCTGTTATCTATTTTGCAGTGGAGTCGAATTCCACCGTCTCGCTCGCGAAACCTGGCGAGGCATCGCGGCTCGCTAGCTGCTTTCCTCCCGCTCATTTTTCCATTTTCCTGCGCTAGTCGGTCGTCTTCCCACGCGGAATCCCTCCCTCCCGCGCCCCCTCCCGCGCGGACCTCCCCCGCGTCGAAGCCTCCCGCGGCGCCCTTTCCCCCCTCCCCCTGCGGGCGCAGGATTGGAGGCGCCCGCACGCCTCTGCGTGGTCCTGGCGGCGGCCGGCCCTCCCCACGCGCCCGGCGGTGCCCGGCCGGCCCCGCAAGCTCCCGGCGGGTCGCATCCCATTCTTCGTTTGCTCCACTGATATTCGTTTGCTCCGCAAGCTTGTGATGTGTAAAACACTACAATACATACCAATATAAACGGCACATATATTTTGCCCCTGTATCTAATTAAGTGCCTTGGAATGCTTTTCGAGGGCACATAGATAACCACGACAGTTATATGTGCCTTTATTTCCTAATGAAAGCCGGCACATGACAATTCACGGCACATATATGTGCCCCTGTATTCAAAGATAGCTAAAATAGAGAGTCTGCTAGAGTTGGAGGAATAAAATATAAAAAAAGGGTTGGGAACTTGGGATGACTCTTCAAAATACATTATGGGTGTCTCTATTTTAACAAGACTCTTGGAGTTGCTCGAACAAATAGATATTTAGTTTCTTTATTGTCTTTTGAAACGGCTTATTGGCATTCGATTCGTTCGTATAAGTACTCATGCCAGTGCCAAAAGCTATCAGCCGTAGTCGAAAAGAACACATTCTTTGTCTTTTGTCTTTTAGTTAACATGATTCTGTAGCAGCTGCTAACTTTTTTTTGGAGATATTTAATTAAAGGGAAATGAAGAAACAAAAGAAGAAAAAAAAAGAAAAACACTATTATATCTCTACATATATTGCAAAGAAAAAAACTCCATTAAAAAACCAATACGTTTCGATCAATTTTTTTAAAAAGTCAAAGTTATTTAGAACGGGGGTTATGTCTTATCTACCAAAATAGCAGCTATGAGTGCAAGTGTGCGACACTGTGGAAGTCTAGGAGAAATTTTATGCACACGCTAGGTCCATATATATAAGAAAATGGAATTCACATAGGTTGCTTTGGTCTAATCTATAGATCACTCCCCCACCAATAACACTATTGGTTACTACTGCACTACTACACTAAACATTGGTCTACCTCCCAATGATTAATAATTAACGGACAAAGCCATCACTATCCAAACTCCAAAGCCTTCACAAGCAAAAGTAGTTTTCTCTTCCAAGTTCCAACCTTGTTTGACATCATTTTTGCAGTACATGTTACAACTGCATTAGAGCAGGTACAATAAGGCTTAGTCAGCAGGCTATAGCAAATATAATATCAACCAAATCTTATGTGGCAGAGAGAGAAAGGAAGAGAGAGAAGGAAGCTGGCTACTAAATTACAGCTAACTATAGCACGTAAAAATATGCATTTCACTCTCTTACATGTAGAGCCAAATAGTTATTGTAATAGCTACCTTATTGTATGAACTATTTTTTTGAAGGCTATAGATGAAATGGACAAGTGTTATAGTCACTAGTTGGCTATACTATTGTACTTGCTCTTACAATTAATAAACTCGTGGCTGGCTGGTTGCCACGCAAGACTGAGAGAGATGTGAGAGAGATCATTATATGTGAATTATTATGCACTTAATTACCTCATACTAGTGGCTGATGTGAGAGTGTACACCACCCCGCACCCAAACTGGCTGAAGTAGAGGAAGAAACCACAGAACAACCGGCTCTTGTCACCTGCAAGCGTGGCAGCAACAGGAGTTGCGCTAATGTAATCATGTCAAAAATGCACATTTTATTCTAATTTACTACCAAAAAAGTATGGACCGATGCGCTACACATCATCAATCGGTTTCAACCGCTGTCTGTGTTACCTATTTATAAGTTCTTGTATAGCGACTTCGCAAATGGCCAATATTTATAGATAATAGCAACTTTTGACGAATTGTATCTCTCTCTCTGCTAGACACATTGACACAACACACTGATGTTCAATTTTTTGGCTGGCTGCCGGTTTGCTATCATCTAGACTATGATAGCAATATTTTCACTATAGTGCGAAAACATTAGTCAAAGTCGGGAGACAAAAAAAGGGGGGAGAGTGAAAATTCGAGAGCTATATGTATCGTCACCTAGGTAAAGAGTCACAGCATCCACGTATGACCTGTTCCTCACGATGCCGTGCTCCGGGTCGTGAGAAATGTAACAGTCGGCGAGCAGGGAGGATTGAATCATGGTCACCCCGGCGAAGAACACCATGGCCGCCGGCCCCCCGACCCAGCCGAGCTGCGCCACGCTCCACGCCAGCGACAGCACGCCGGAGCCGATCACCGCCGTTATGATGTGCGCCATCGCCGTCCATACCGTTCCTGTGGAACTCACATGCACGTTAGATGCACAAATCAACAAGGTGTCAGCTAGCTGAGAGCGTTTCTCGCACGTACGTTTCATGTCAGTGCTCAAAATCACGGTGATAAATAAATAAAGGAAGAAGTTCGAACTTTGCTCGAAAGTTTGTCTAACATCCCGAACTATGAGAGTAGACATCTGACCATCCGAACTTCATAATCCGATTCAAACAATAGCTGATCTGATTTTATGGGGTGGTATTGCTGACGTAGCGTAATGAGTATGTAATTTTGTTACGTAGGTGTCGTAGGGGTGGCCCTCACCTAAACCCAGCAGGCCTGGTAGGAGATTATAAGGCCCAGAATAGGCCATGTGTAATGACATAACTGCCCCCAGAGGGGATAACCAGATGTAAGGGTATAACTGTAAAAGCATTCCTCGTGTGTATATATATATGAGTAAGCCATGAGGAGGATCCAGGCCATTACACTTATCTTCATCACTCTCCACTACCATCTCTCTCTGTTTGGTCTGTAGCCACAACAGTTGGCGCCGTCCGTGGGGAGGACGAAGACAAGCCTGAAGACCGAAGAAAAAAGATGGCACCGAAAAAAGCTTCACCAGCGGCGGCGAAGGGAAAGAAGACGGATGGGTCGGAGCAGCGCGCGAGCATCAGGGCTTCGGTGTCGGCCGCCGAATGAGTTGGCGGCGGCGTACGCGCCGTAGTCGCGGGCGTCGACGCCCGCGCGGCAACGACCGACCCCGCCAGCGCCGCTACGACGACATCCAACCCCGTCGCCGGCACTGCAACGACAGCCCTCGCCACCCTTGCCGGTAGCGCGGACCCGACGGCCGGCGGTAGCCGCAACGAACCATCCGGCGGATCTGGAGGCTGTGAGGCGATGGTCCCTGCACCGGCCCGTCCACTGGGCGTTCCGGCGGCCCCAACGACACCTGCGGTGGAAAGCGCCCTACTAGCAGCCCTCAACGCGTTCCAGCGGGAACTAGAGGACCTTCGCGGAGCCGTCCGAGGTGTACAAGAGGCTCGGAGCCAGCAGGTCGCGCCAGTAGTCGCGCCCGAGCCCACGCCAGAGAAGGTGGACAGTCGCGAAGCCCCCACGTCTAGCCGTGTCCCGCTGAGATGCGTCGATCCGGAATCCCCGCTTTCGGCGGGGCTGCAGCAGGCGGCGTGGCCCGAAGACTTCAAGTTCCCTCGCATCACCGACCCGTACAAAGGCGACACGGATCCTCCTCCTCCTCGGCCCCCCCGCCGAAGCCCACGGGGGGCACCCACGGGATAGCCCCATACGGGCCACCGCAACGGAGGGCGCACAGCATCACACCGTCAACGTCATCACCGGAGGCTCTCCTCTTCAAAAGCCCCCGGGGAGCAGCCGCAACTGTGGATGCCACCCCGCAACATCACCTTCGACTTGAACGACGCCAGGGGCGCGGAGTACCCTCACCAAGACCCTCTAGTCATCCAGGCCCACATAGCATGCTGTGAAGTCAGGCGCGTCCTTGTCGACGGGGGAAGCTCCGCGAACATCTTATTCGCAGAAGCCCTCGACCGCATGGCAATCCCCCGAAGCCGGCTGGAGCAGCCAGGAGCTCCACTTCAAGGCTTCGGGGGTCAACCGCTGCAGGCCCTGGGGCACGTGTCCCTTCCTGTCACTTTCCGTCAGGAAGGCAACAAAGGTAACATCCGGACCGAGCATGTCACCTTCGATGTCTTGGATATCCCGCACCCCTACAACGCCATACTGGGGCGACCCGCCATCAACTCTTTCGAGGCAATCCCGCACCACGCCTTTTTGTGCGTAAAGCTCCCGGGCCCGGAGGGTGTCATCACCATCTTCGGCGACCAGGACCTGGCCAGATGTGCCAAGGCGGCAGCCGCGTCTCGCATCTCCCGGTGCATGCCCTCTCCGGCGCGCCCGATGATGGGCCCTCTGCTCCCGGGTGGATGCCCAAGCCTCGGCCCGAAGGCGGCGTCAAGAAGGTGCCGCTCCAGGCGGAGGGGCAGTTTGTGTCCATTGGCGAGGGGCTCCCACCGGGGGTCGAACGGGAGCTGCTCCGAGTGCTTCAGAACAACGTTGACATCTTCGCATGGTCCCCGGAGGACATCAAGGGCGTAGACAGAGCGGTAATCCAGCATCGTTTGGCGGTCCGCCCCGATGCCAAGCCGGTCAAGCAAAGGCTCCGGCGTATGTCGATGGATCGGCAGCAGGCGGCCAAAGCAGAGGTGGCGAAGCTTCTTCGCGCTAGGGTCATCCGCGAGGTCCACCACCCCGAATGGCTCGCTAACCCGGTGCTAGTCAAAAAGGCCAGCGGGGCCTGGCGCATGTGCATCGACTTCACGGCACTCAACAAGGCGTGCCCGAAGGACAACTACCCCTTGCCGCGCATCGATCAGCTGGTTGACGCCACTGTTGGGTGCGAACTCATGAGTTTCCTGGACGCCTATTCCGGCTACCACCAGGTATACATGGCCGCAGACGACGAGGAGAAGACCAGTTTCATCACACCACTTGGGACGTTCTGCTTCGTCAGAATGCCCTTTGGCTTGAAGAACGCAGGCGCTACCTTCACCCGCCTCGTCGCCATTGCCCTGGCCGCCCAGCTCGGGAGGAACGTCGAAGCCTATGTCGATGACGTGGTGGTCAAAACTCGGCAACTTGCTCTACACGGCCGGGACCTCCAGGAGACCTTCGACAACCTCCGGAAGGCGGGCATCAAGCTCAACCCCGACAAGTGTGTCTTCGGGGTGCAGGCGGGCAAACTCCTAGGTTTCCTCGTGTCCGGGCGGGGCATCCAGGCGAACCCCGACAAAGTAGACGCCATTCTGGGTATGGAGCCGCCCAAGACAACGAGGGAGATCCAAAGGCTGGCGGGCCGGATGGCAGCATTAAGCCGCTTCCTATCCAGGGCGGCGGAGCGGGGCCTGCCGTTTTTTAAGACACTCCGCGGGTGCGATGGATTTCGTTGGGACGGAGATTGCGCGAAGGCCTTCAACGAACTCAAGCAGCACCTGGCAAGCCTCCCCACTCTGGTCGCCCCAGCACCAGAGGCTCCCCTCCTGCTCTACCTGGCCGCGTCAGCTACCGCGGTCAGCGCCGTCCTCGTCTTAGAGGAAGGCGCCATGCAGCGGCCCGTCTACTTTGTCTCCGAAGCCCTTCAAGGCGCCAAGACAAGATACACGGAGCTCGAGAAGCTCGCCTACGCGCTGATCATGGCCTCCAGGAAGCTTCGGCATTATTTTCTGGCTCACCCGATCACGGTACCTTCCTCATTCCCCCTGGCAGAGATGCTACACAACAAGGAGTCCACAGGGCGTATCGGTAAATGGGCCGCCGAGCTCGCTCCCTTCTCCTTGACGTATGCTTCGCGGACGGCAATTAAATCCCAAGTCTTGGCGGATTTTCTCGCCGAATGGACCCCGCTGGCCCAACCCGGCCAGACGCACGATGACCCCGTCTGGACGCTTACAATCGACGGAGCTTACAGCGTCGCCGGCGCGGGTGTAGGGGCGGTGATCATCACGCCCGAGGGACAGCGTTTGCTGTACTCGGCGCGCCTTAACTTCTCCGCCACCAACAACACGGCTGAGTACGAGGCATTGCTCTTTGGCCTGGCGAAACTCAAGGCAGTCGGCGCGAGACGGGTGTTGGTCCGCACCGACTCGCGCTTGGTGGCCGGCCATGTGGACAAGTCATATCAAGCCAAGGAGCCTGAGTTGGCCAAGTACCTCGCGGTGGTACGGGCGAGGGAAATGCACTTTTTGGGTGTCACCGTCAAGGCCATTCCCCGGGCAGAGAATGAGCAAGCCGACGCCCTCGCCAAGGCGGCCAGCCAGCAACTGCCCCCCCTGAGGGGGCATTCTACGAGGTGTTAGCCAAGGCGGCCATCGCGCAGGACAACCGGGACGCGGCACTTGTCCACCGCATCGATCGGCCAGGAGATTGGCGAGACCCCATTTTCAATTTCTTACAAGGCCTCGCCGAGCCGGAGGACCCTGCCGAGTTGCGACGATTGCAGCACCGCGCACGGTCCTTCCAGGTGTTCGAAGGGACACTCTACAAGAAAGGGGTTTGCGCGCCACTCCCGCGCTGCCTCTCGACTGAGGAAGGAAAGGAACTCTTGGCGGAAATCCACGCGGGCGTATGCGGATCCCACCTGGCGCCGAGGTCATTAGTCGGCAAGGCGTTCAGACAAGGCTTCTACTGGCCGACTGCCATCACCGACGCCCAGGACCTCGTCCGTCGGTGCCAAGGGTGCCAGTGGATGGCACGCATCATCCGCAGGCCCTCGACAAGCCTCAACCCAATTCCCCCGGTGTGGCCACTGGCACGCTGGGGTCTCGATATAGTCGGACCACTTGCCCGAGCTTCAGGGGACCTCCGGTTCGTGGTAGTCGCGCTGGAGTATTTCTCCAGATGGCCGGAAGCGATCGCTCTGGCCAGAGTAACTTCTGCGGCCATACAGCGCTTCCTATGGCAAAACATCATATGTCCCTTCGGTGTACCTCGGGAGCTCACGGTCGACAATGGCCTGCAGTTCGACGCCGCCCTCTTCAAAGATTATTGTGACAGCATGGGCATCACCCTCCGATTCGCCTCGGTGGGGCATCCCCAGTCCAACGGGGCGGTCGAACGGGCGAATGGCGCCATTTCTGCCGCCATCAAAAAGCGCCTGGTGGGATTGCCGAAGGGCAAGTGGCCAAGCGAGCTTCACAGCGTTCTGTGGTCGCTTCGCACAACGGTAACGCGCCCAACGGGATTCACGCCGTTTAAGCTCCTCTTCGGTGACGAAGCGGTGACGCCCGAGGAAATCAAGGCCGGCTCGCGAAGGGTCCTCGTCCAAGCACCCGAAGAGGAGCGCCGTGTGTCCTTGGACCTCCTCGACGGGATGCGGGCAGACGCAGCCCACCATGTCGAGTAGTACACGCGGCAGACAATGCGTACTCGGGACCGCTCTATATGCCCGCGGGGGTTCAAGCCTGGGGATCTCGTCCTCAGAGTGGCGCTCCAGACGGAAACCGTTGGCAAGCTGGAGTCCAAGTGGGAAGGCCCGTACATCGTAACGGAGGCATTGCCAAAGGGGGCGTACCGCCTCGCCACGCTTGAAGGACAAGCCTTCCGGCACACATGGAATACGGACAGATTGCGACGGTACTACGCCTAGGAGCAGCACAATAGGCGTAGAGCCACCAGCCCGTTGTTAGGCGATGCTCGCCCGCGCAAACGGGAGTTCAATAAAGGTTGCTGTTCCAAGAGCATCTCCTGTCCGCGCTGAGCAAAACAAAGTCCACGGATTTTAAATAAGACGTAGCGTCGAGCCTAGCTCCGCACTCTACGGAGTATAAAGAAGACGTAGCGTCGAGCCTAGCTCCGCACGCACTAGTCCACGGACTTTAAATAAGACGTAGCGTCGAGCCTAGCTCCGCACGCGCGAGTCTCCGGACTATAAAGAAGACGTAGCGTCGAGCCTAGCTCCGCACGCACCAGTCCACGGACTTTAAATAAGACGTAGCGTCGAGCCTAGCTTTGCACGCGCGAGTCTCCGGACTATAAAGAAGACGTAGCGTCGAGCCTAGCTCCGCACGCACTAGTCCACGGACTTTAAATAAGACGTAGCGTCGAGCCTAGCTCCGCACGCGCGAGTCTCCGGACTATAAAGAAGACGTAGCGTCGAGCCTAACTCCGCACGCACTAGTCCACGGACTTTAAATAAGACGTAGCGTCGAGCCTAGCTCCGCACGCGCGAGTCTCCAGACTATAAAGAAGACGTGACGTCGAGCCTAGCTCCGCACGCACTAGTCCACGGACTTTAAACAAGACGTAGCGTCGAGGCCCGCCTCCGCACGCGCGAGTCTCCGGACTATAAAGGAAATCGTAGCGTCGAGGTTCGCCTCCGCACGCGCCACTCCACGAAATATAAACGAGATGCGCGGACCTGCCCTCCGCGTTCGGCGGCAGGTAACACCAAGCATAAATTACTACTTGGTTCCATTGTAAAACCAAAGGGGTTACAGGGCCACAAGCATAAGAACCAGTACATCATCCCCCTGCCCTACCCGACCAACCGCTCAGCCTTGGCGCGGTGCGGACGAGCCCGCGCCGTCGTCGCCGCGGCGCTGAAGGACCCCTTCAAGCCACTGGAGGAGGTCCCCCTCCCCATGCAACGTCTGCTGCACGGCGACTCTCGCTGCACCTTCCCCGAAGCGGCCCCAGATCCGTTGATGGAAGTTCTGCAGGCTAGCCCCGATGGACCGAATGGCGTCCGACATAACCTCTGGCCGGTCGGGAGGATCCAGTTAAGGATTCGCTAGCTCATGGGTATGCCTACACCCACGAGTATGAAGCAGGGCGAGGGCGAAGCACGCACCAACATAGCTGCAGTGCTCGCCAAAGGTTCTGGCGCCACGAAGAGCAACGCCGGCCCCCTCCTCGATCAGCTCGAGCGTCTCCGACAGGGCCTCCGGCCTGTGCGTAGTATCCGGCACTCGGACGCACAGATCTCGAAGGGCCTGGTTCAGAGACTCTATGGCCCGCCATGCCGACATGGACGCATTTTCCAAGGCAAGGCGGTTCGCGGCAGCAGACTCCGCCAGCTGAGCGTTCTCCCCTTCTAGGACGGCGATCTGCTGCACGAAGGCGGCGCGCTCCCCAGCCGCGGCATCCCGAGCTTCCGTGGCCGCGACTTGTGCGGCCACCAGGGCGTCCTCCAGCGCGCGAAGTTCTTCATCCTTCGCGGCGACAGCAGTGTTTGCTTCGCGGAGGCTGGCTTCCAGAGCCCTCTGCTCCCGAATGCGGGCCTCGTCAAGGGATCGGCTGAGGGCAAGCGTCTGACAGAAACAACAAATCAGCAGCCGTCCAGCAGTACCTTACAAGCTGAAGCGCGCATACTTACCCTCATCTCGGAGGCCTGCAACGCGAGCGCTAGGAGGTCCCCTGACAGCACCTCTCGGTTGAGGCCGTTGTCGGCACGCTCTGCGGCGGCGGTAAGGTCGCAAAATATCTCCGGGCGAGGGAGGAAGTCCGAGCGAGCGAGCCCCGGCCCCACCACGTCAGGATTTATCGCGGCCACGGCCACGTCAGCAGCAGTGGACACCCGCGGAGCATCCTGCACGAGGCTCCCGACCTCGCGCATACCTCCGCTGCTCGATCCTTCGCCGCGTACGGGAGACGTCGTCTCGCCTGATGTCGGCAGAATGAGCGAGCAGATCGGAGAGAGTTTCGCGAAGTCAGGAGAATAAAGGGACTCACACCTACCTCCTGCGCCCCGTGTCACGGTAGGAAGTGGCGCCGGGTCGACCACCCAGGGGGAGGCGGGCGCCTCGACGGTCGGGGAGAGGGTCTTCCCGGCCGCGCCAACCGCCGTAATCCCGCGGCAAGGTCCCGCAACAGCGTATCGACCCCTCGTTGGCGGCGGGGACTGCGTCCGAGGGCGTTTCGCCTGCGGTGGCACAGGCGATTCTTCCGCGGCAGAACCAGCTCCGGTCACCGTCGCCCCCACGGTTTCCTCGGTAGGGGGCACGCCCTCGTAGGCCGCTGCGGTTGATAACACACCGTCCCCAGCGGTCTGCTCGCCAGGAACGACGCCACCCCCCGGGTTGACGGGTTCCAACTCAACGATGGCCACGAGCCCGAGCACGGGCTCGTGGGCGTCGGCAGAAGGCGCCGTGGGATCCGCGGCGGTGCGCCCCTCCGAAGCAGTATGGCCAGGCCCACTGCCGGTCACACGCCCCGTCTCAGCTGGGCTAGCCGCCGGGGGGGCTGCCGGGTTGCATACGGCAGCCGGGGAACGGGCCCGGCGTCGCGAAGACAGCCCCCCCGTAGGGCTATCACCGTCCTGAGCGCCTGGAGTCCCGGCGGGAAGCTCTTCCGGCACCACACGCTCGGGCACGGCAATGCCTACAGCCTCGCAGGTGCGGTTTATCCACCCCTGCTTAGCCGCCTTGACCGCGGTCTCGCGAGCCCGGTGCTCCTTAAGCGTGTACGGGCCGAGGAGCGCCGCAACCGCGCGCTCCGCATCTTCTAATCGAGCCACTGCGTAGGAAATCACGTCAGTTAGGCGGAACCCAGACAGATACAATGGCACGCTGGGCGACTTACAAGGGGCGGAGGGCGGAAGCAGCCGAGACACAGATGGATCGAACCCGTCCTCGCGGGGGCCATTCGGCACAACATACTTCCCCCGGGAGGAGAGTGGCGCCGCCCCATGCATCGTGAACTCCTCGGCTAGGTCGCGCACGCTCATTCGACGGGCGACACCGACGAGGCTCTGTAGCTTCCGCGTGTCGTCAATCTCCGCCTTCAGACTCGGCGTGCTGTTAAACGAGATCGGCCCACCTCGGCACTGCATTCTGCTCTTGTCGGTCACGGTGTAATAGAACCACCACTGCGTCCAGCCGGACGCCCACTGCCCTGACGAGGCGGACACAGGGAACAACGTCGCGCAGGACGCCCGAAGCACGAAGTCCACACCGCCAAAGTTGGACACCGCCCCGCCAACCTTTCTGGGTCGACAGTGTGCATCGTGCAGGGTGGCGAATAAGCTGGCGCTGGGGCGCCACCCCTCTGTCCGCATCGCCCACGCGAAGACAGCGAGGCGGAGTATCGTGTGGGGCGTCAGCTGGGCTAGCTCCAACTGGTAGGCCCGCAGGACTTCGCCCACAAACAACGTGCAGGGCATCCGAAGGCCGGCATCGAAGAACGCGACGAAAACAATTGCCTCCAGGGCCCCGGGCTTCGGCTCCGTCTCGTCCCGGCGGGGTAAGCGAGCCCCATTGCGATCCACGATCTTCCCCTCATCCACGAGCCGTTGCAGCGTCCCTTCTGTCATGCGGCTCTTCCCCAGCACACGGGAGCAGGAGCCTCCCGAGTGCTCCATCGCGTTCCACAACTTGTTGGCGCGCGAGCTCCCCCGCGGCACCAGTTTGTACTCTTGGGAAGGATAGGTCACCTCGCCCTGGCTAGGCAAGGAACCGCTGCGGGGGTGGTAGGTGGCGTCGTCGTGGCTAGCCATCGCTCTTCGCGAACAAGGGAAGGAGAAGAAGCAGGCAAGGGAGCAACTGGCGTGACAATTAGCACGGGCGCAAGCGAAGCGGCAGATCAAAAAGCAAAACGAGAAAGGGTACATCCACCTCAACACTAGCACCTTATAAAGGCCGCTCGCCTGCCCTGGGGCTCAATGCACAGACGGATCAAATTCCCGGCGATTCGGCTGTCCAAGATTTGGAAAGAAGAACCGCTCGGACCTAGAAGGCCGCGCCTGGTAGGTGGCCAAGCAGCGCACAACGCCCCTACCTCTTCAACACGCGTCCAACTTCTCGGGGGACGAGGCGAACGGCCGCGGTCACGCAACCGCTCACATCCCACGACGCACCAGTCGTGGGTCGCCACGTGCCCCACCTGCAGCATGGCAGACTGCACGACGCGACAGCCTGACTTCTGCCAGGCCAGGCGTCAGCGTAATTCCAGCCGCCATTAACAGCGCACTACGAGACTGCAAGGTCACAACAGCCCCGGAGCGCAACCATACCGGCGCGCGTCTACTTCGACTAGGTGCCAACTTCGCTGCCACCCGTTCAAAGGGTAGGGGACGGAGCGCGCGCGTCTACTTCGACTTGGGCGCCAGCTTCGCTGCCACCCGTTCGAAGGGTAGGGGACGGAGCGCGCGCGTCTACTTCGACTAGGCGCCAGCTTCGCTGCCACCCGTTCGAAGGGTAGGGGACGGAGCGCGCGCGTCTACTTCGACTTGGGCGACAGCTTCGCTGCCACCCGTTCGAAGGGTAGGGGACGGAGCGCGCGCGTCTACTTCGACTTGGGCGCCAGCTTCGCTGCCACCCGTTCGAAGCGTAGGGGACGGAGCGCGCGCGTCTACTTCGACTAGGCGCCAGCTTCGCTGCCACCCGTTCGAAGGGTAGGGGACGGAGCGCGCGCGTCTACTTCGACTTGGGCGCCAGCTTCGCTGCCACCCGTTCGAAGGGTAGGGGACGGAGCGCGCGCGTCTACTTCGACTTGGGCGCCAGCTTCGCTGCCACCCGTTCGAAGGGTAGGGGACGGAGCGCGCGCGTCTACTTCGACTAGGCGCCAGCTTCGCTGCCACCCGTTCGAGGGGTAGGGGACGGAGCGCGCGCGTCTGCTTCGACTAGGCGCCAGCTTCGCTGCCACCCGTTCGAAGGGTAGGGGACGGAGCGCGCGCGTCTGCTTCGACTTGGGCGCCAGCTTCGCTGCCACCCGTTCGAAGGGTAGGGGACGGAGCGCGCGCGTCTGCTTCGACTTGGGCGCCAGCTTCGCTGCCACCCGTTCGAAGGGTAGGGGACGGAGCGCGCGCGTCTGCTTCGACTTGGGCGCCAGCTTCGCTGCCACCCGTTCGAAGGGTAGGGGACGGAGCGCGCGCGTCTACTTCGACTAGGCGCCAGCTTCGCTGCCACCCGTTCGAAGGGTAGGGGACGGAGCGCGCGCGCCTACTTCGACTTGGCGCCAGCCTCCGCTACCACCATCCCAGATTTCAGGCTCCCCAACCACAAGCTTGGAGGAATTCACAGGCCGCAGGGGACGGAGGGGGCCAAAGGACTCGACGACTTGGCTTCGGCCCTGTGAAGCCCGTCACCATGAGAGGCTCCTGTCGTAGGGGTGGCCCCCACCTAAACCCAGCAGGCCTGGTAGGAGATTATAAGGCCCAGAATTGGCCATGTGTAATGACATAACTGCCCCCAGAGGGGATAACCAGATGTAAGGGTATAACTGTAAAAGCACTCCTCATGTGTATATATATGAGTAAGCCATGGGGAGGACCCAGGCCATTACACTTATCTTCATCACTCTCCACTACCATCTCTCTCTCTGTTTGGTCTGTAGCCACAACAGTAGGATAACACGCCGACCAAATTAGGGTGGTGATCATTTGGGCTTATTTTTTGTGGCTTATGGCTGAAAAGCACTGTAGTTGACATATGCTTATTTAGCATAATTAAATTTAAAAAAATTAAAAAATATAAAAAATATGTTAGCCCAATTACATATAATACAAACAAATACGGGAAAAAAGAACCGGCAAAAAAGCTCAACAAAAAGCTAAAAGTTCTGAAAAAGACGAAATTTATGAATAGTAAAAATAAACCGGAAGTTAAAAGCTGAAGCCCAACCGATCACCGGCCAATGATAAATAGGGCCCACAGGTTGCTTCGTACGCCTCAGGCTTTGAGCTGTGTGCCTACGGCATCATGACATGGTTATGAAGTGTTTCCTAGCTAGCTATTCTTAAGCTACACGGCGTCTGGTTTGGATGTCCGGACTCCGGACACAAGTATAAAACAAATTGCCATGGATCATATGGAAAATAAAACATATACTAGCTGGCTGGCTAGCTAGTGCAAAGAACACAGGAAGCTCATCAACCGGATGCTTCAGAACTGGCAGGTTGGAACTTAGAAGCATATATAATACATAGCTATGGATTATATACGCAAGTGAAAAAAAAGATCACCTTGTGACGGATTAGCTAGCTCATAGGACTTACCGGTTCTTTTGGCTATATGCTCCTCAGATGAATTGTAAGAGGACTCCGAGAGCTTCTCGAGAAGCGGCTGCGTTTGGCGATCGCCTGCGCCTCCTCCGCCTCCTCCTCCTCCTCCTCCTCCTCCTCCTCCTCCCATGGCTACCTTGTGTTTGCTTCTCTTTTCTCTGTCAAATTATTGTCCTAGAGATTAAGTTAGTGCGTCCATGCCTGCTTTATATAAAGGAAAGCTTTCCCTATTACCTGTATTGGTTGGTAGTAAAACTATACATACGTCAGGGGGTTGCTGGTGGGGGCAGCTTAGGCAGTCACAATCCGGAGTCACGACATCAGTTGCTGGACCGCAGGTACGTAATACCACGGTTCAAGTATTAGACATGAGCTGAAGAACAGAGAAACTAATCTAATGACAGGTTCCGTCGTAACGCCAAACCAGGCCAACGCCTTACACCTCCAGCGAAAAATGTACACCGTTATATACCGAGCTCTTTTACGGCACATTAAAATTCTTAAGAGTAAAGTCCATTACCGGTCCTTAAACTTTTTATGTTGTGTCATTCCGGTCCATAGACTTTCAAAGTGTGTCATCCCGGTCCTTAAACTTTCAAAGTGTGGTAATTTCTCTTGAAAGTCTATGGACCGGGATGACACAGCATAAAAAGTTCACTGCTACAACTCCATAGGATATTGCCACACTTTGAAAGTTTAAGGACCGGGATGACACACTTTGAAAGTCTATAGACTGGGATGACACAACATAAAAAATTTAAGGACCGGTAATGGACTTTACTTTTAAAATAAATATAGACCGTTCATTTTTATCAATCCAACGGATTAGGTTGGTTGAATTTATATATACTACACCTTGGAAGTATGGGCAAGTATAATCCTCCGAGGGGTAATCTTGTAATTGTGCAAGCTAGTTCGTGGGGTTTTAAACTTCTAATAGATTGAGTTGTTAATTCTTGGTTAGGCTACAAGATATGATACTAGCCCTAATTGCACCGAATAAAATGAGATGACAATTCGTCTACCATTAAGATTGATTGATTGCGTGTGAATTGATTGTCCTTCGGTTTTCTCTCGTCCAGCCTTAAATACCAATGAAGAGACACATGTTTGTCTGCCATGGAAGACATCTTGTGGAACTAGCGTGTCTGGTCAAGGAGGCAGTTATTGTCAGAGAGAGAATGTCTGATCGTCGGTTGTTGTCAGGAGGAGATGAACGTGGGCAACAACCACATGGTAGTTGTTGTCAGAGACTCAGGGTTGAAGCATCATGATGTTTGGAGTAGATAAGGCACGTGTCCCATCCATCGTACGCAAGGAATATTCTGGAATTAGGTCCAGGGACCAGTTCATAGACTCTATGAGCAGTCATCCGGTCCGAAAAGACGCATAGTGTTTCTTCAATCAGAGTACTCGAAGAGCAACTTCTAGAGATTTAGGATCTCTCGACCTTAATTATATATTAAAGCCGTATTTAGGAATTTATTCAATCCTCGTCAAGTTGGTTTGTAGTTTCTAGCATGGTCTGTGGGGTAAAGTTATGCAGTTCAGATAGGGTGGATAGGCAGACTAAGCATTCATGTTTCGTTTCCCTCCTCGAGATGAGTATAACCAAGACGAGGGAAGGCAGTTGACCAGGGCCAAACCAATTGGAGGGATGTGACACAGGTCCAATTAAGCATGTTGCACGTAGTCCATAGCTAGGGATGGCAACGTGCTGGGATCGCGGAGGAAGCCTCCGTGGCTCGCCCCACCCCCGCTAAGCTTCCCAGGGGGAGATGGACCCCCATCCCCAATCCCCGCAGGGACCTAACCTCCACGGAGCTCCACGGGGATTAAAAAAACTAAATTTATTTTTTAAAAAATAATAGTTAGACTATATTTATTCATTTATAATTACTTAAGCATATTTTTAAAATATATATATTAAAAAATATATATTCTAACATATAAATTCGAATTTTAGTCTAAATATACAAGAAAATAATACAATCTCTCATATTAAAAAATTATAATATATTATTAAAATGTTTATTTTTATTTTTATTGGGTCCCTATGGGCCCGGCGGAGGAGGATGACCCCGTCCTCACCCCACCAACATAGCGGGGCACCGTCCCGTTCCCCCTCTAGGGGAGATCATCCCCCGCCCCAGCCCTTATGGGGATATTCTCCGCGGGGCCCTGCCCCTACAGGGGAATTGCCATCCCTATCCATAGCTAAGGAGGCATGCCACGGAATCGACGTTAACCAAAAACAACTGAGTCAGCGGAAAGGGAACATTAGGGGAGTATTTCAAACAACCATGCACTTGTAGGGGGCATGTGCCACAAATGTACTTGTAGAGGGGTAAATTAAATTCCAACTTATTTTTAGAGGTGTATTTACAATTTTTTTCTTTTTAGTTTGATTGCACTATAATTGCACCCTAAGCATGAATGCAAATGCCAAACATGTTAGCTACGAGCCTATGAGCAAATGAAAATCGGTCTGTCGTATGTATGGTGTTTGGTGGACCATATCTATCTATTTATTTATTGAGATAATGGACCATGTATACTGGAAAAAAATTCTTGCAGCCGCAAAACTAAAATTGAAATGAAACAAATATTGGAATTAAAAAAGGGGTGGGAGTGATTAACAAGGAAACTTGGTCGTGTAGATGTTTTTATGCAGGAAACGATTTGTCCATGACCCCTCAGCCACTACCATACCGAGCTAAAAAAACTCGCGAGCCACAGCAAAAGATCTCCCCGAAGTTGCAAAATAGCAGCTGTGCAGCTGCCCCCTTCAAAAGGAACAAAGCTTCTCTGTTTCCCTTTTCTGTTCCTGTTTCTGTTCCCTCACACGTGTTAGCACTTTATTCGTTTTACTTTACTTTTTGTGGGGTCTGCAACAGCATCCACCTTTTTCAGACTGCTGTCACGTGTGAGAAAACACAGAAAAGGGGACAGGAAAGCTTTGTTTCTTCAAAAGACCTGGAACATCCCAATAGCTCGATCGATTTTCAGGAGCATGAGCGATCGCCGATCCGGTCCGCTTGTCCGGGCTCTGCCGTTGGAAGTTGACCAGTCTCGGGTGTTTGCTTCAAAAACACGGGCTCAGGTCGCGCCAAGGGCTCAAGAGTTAAGCGAGTACTAGCAAACGCGGCCGGCCTAGGCGCCTGCAAAAAGCGCAACTGAGGCTAGGGAGCGTTGCCCTCCGGCCGCAGGCTGGCGATTGTCTCAATGTAGCGTGCATTCCATTTACATAGGCCACCACATCAATACCAACCAAAAAGTGTAACATAATTACAAGAAACGGAATCAGCGTAGCATCCCCGCGAAATCTGGACACATTTGGACCCCTAAACACCCGAAATTCCACTTTTGGCCCCTAAATCAAAAAAATTCTGTTTCTGGACCCCTCCCGACCGCGCGTTCGCGAGCTGGTGCCACGTGTCCCGGACGCGCGGTCGGCGGCGCGGTCGCGCGGGCGGGCGGGCGGACGCGCGGTCGGGCGGCGCGGTCGCGCGGGCGGGCGGGCGGCGGTCGCACGGTGGAGCGGGCGGTCGCGCGGCCGGCCGGGACACGTGGCGCCATCTCGCGAAACACGCGGTCAAAAGGGGTCCAGAAACGGAATTTTTTTTGTTTAGAGGCCAAAAACGGAATTTTCGGGTGTTTAAATGTCCACATGTGTCCAGATTTCTCATTCTTTGTGGTTTTTCACTAGTTTTTTTAGCTTCGATTTCTTTCAACAATCATTATTCATTAAACTAATAAGCTATTAGCTAAAAATCATAAGTTGCAGCCTTTGAGAACAGGCAACACTGGACACTTTGACAGTACAACCATGTCACGGACGTCAGAACATGTGTGGCAAACGTTAACACAACAACCTGATTAGAACCTTCAGAGTACGAGTAACAACTACAGTATAACTTGATCACAGTTTTAGTATCACGAATATGTTTATCAAGTCAATTGCTCGACAGCATTAACTCGTTACAACCATCAGAATATGTGTAAGCAGTGTAGCAACCAACTAGAATTCAACAGGAGCGCCTCATTACAAATTTCAGTGATGTGTGCACATCAGTAGTATTAAGTATTATTAACTCATTACAAACATCAGAACAATTACGGCAACCACTCAACGGTATAACATCATAAAAGATCATAAGCCAACCACTCAACAGAATAACATCATAAAAGATCATAAGAAACTGTAATCGAATAGCTCGTTTCATATTGAATAGCTGTCAAGTGCTCCACAACAAAGGCTGCTCACAAATGCCCAGAGCAAGCAGAACAGAACAGTATTACAAAAGGCGAGAAAATATAGCTGAAGCATTACAAACATGTCTGAGAAATAAGCATAAACTGAAGTAACTGTGCTATGCTAGATGATGGAATTAATCAGCGCCAAAAGCCATGGGCGTTGCCATGTTTCCATTTTCTCAATTTGATATTATTGTGTAGTGTTTCTAAGGGATAACTATCACCAGGATCAGGTGACTACTGCAGCAAGAGGGAATGGGCACCTCTAGTCAATCTTAACAGATGAGAAGAGGTAATGAACGAAGTAGAATGAGAGCAAGAAGCCAATCGCGCCGGTAGACAGCATGATGGCAAGAGCCATGATGAGGGAATAGCCAAGATAGAGTGTTGCGGGGACTGGTCCGCTCAGGCTCCTAAGGTCGAACACCAGGTAGTTGATTGAGTACAGGAAGACATAGAAAGCAACGGAGCCAGAAGCAAAGAAGGCTTTCCACCACCATTTCCAGTCCTCCACACAAAGATGCATGTAGGTTAGGACCAGAGAAACCTCACCGCAGACAATGACCAGCAGGAAAAGGACAATGAACAGGAAGCCGAAGACGTAGTAGAACCTCCCCAACCAGATGCTAGAAAGGATGAAGAATAGCTCAATGAAGAGGGTGCCAAAAGGCAATGTTCCCGCACCGAGCACAAGCAGCCATGAAGGGAACTTGCGCTCAGGGATCTCTCGTGGAATTTGGTTGGTACGGACAGGGTATTCAATGCTTGCAGCACGCGTACCTAGCAAGCCTCCAATAAGTGTGAGTGGCACGGATATGCAGAACCACAGGGCCAGGAGGGTGAAGAACAGTGAGATGGGTAAAGCTCCAGTGCTCTTCTTGCTCCACAGGAGGGAGTTCAGCACAGTCAGGATGACAAAAACAATGCCAGGGAAGAAGCAGGAGGTCAGCCAGGCTACAGATTTCCACCCTTCTGAGGTTCCTTTGATAGTCCTCCAAACACGGACACCGACATATCCAGCAACAATTCCAAGGAAGAGGTATAGAATGATCATTCCAGTCAAGAGCATTCCCCTGGAAGCAGGTGAGAGGAAACCCAGAGCAGCAAATACAATTGTAACAACTGCCATACCGGTGATCTGGATACCATCAGCGACCATAACACATAACAGCTTTGAGCAGCAGGGCTCTCTGAAGACATCGCCAACAACAAGTTTCCATCCCGAGAGCTCCTCGTTCATCTGAGCTTGTGCTTCCTTGTCCATCTCCTCATACCTTGTCAGATCCCTACGGACAGTCCTCAAGAATATGACAAACACAATACCAGCCAAGAAGAAGACGACCATCATCGAGTTCATGATCGAGAACCAGTGCACCTTGGCACCATCCATCTTCAGGTATGCGTCCCACCTTGATGGCCACTTGATGTTGCTCTTGACATACTCAACCTCATAGGTAAATGTAATCTGCTCATTCTCACGGATCACCTGAGATTTCTCAAGCTCCAACGGGCAGTTCACGGAGTCAACCTTGTCGTACATCTTGAGCTTGGACATCGCCGCAGGATCACGCCTCACACTGCAAGGCACTACCTCAAAACCAACAATCTGGTATCCGCTCTTGCGATCAGACTCAACCATTGCAACGCCATCCTCGCTTGTGACCACAACATCACCCTGGGCCTGGTACTGATGGACCAGGACCTTGAACTTGAGATGGTTAATGACATAATCCTCACTGCTCCCCATCGGGTTGTACCCGACTGGGAACCCAGTCCACTGGATGGTCACCCCATTCTGCTCGGTGAACCTCATGGCTGGCAGATTGTCAAGGACCATGTTTACCTGGTACAGATCTCGAGCCCGCTTCTTGAACAGCTCGGCCTGCTCTTTGGTGAGCGGGTCAGTGGTACAGAGGTACACTGACTCATTGATGTTGACGCGGAAGCGGTATGGCGAGTTGTCGATCTGGTCACCCATGAGGATCTCGCCGAGGTTCTCAGCGCTCTTCTTGACGCCCTCCGGGGGCTTGCAGTAGGGCAGGCTGTAGTAGCCGAAGGGCAGCTCGGTCTCGATGGAGGTGAGAGAGTTGACCTTGGCCGAGATCGCCTCATCGGGGGAGTAGGTGTGCATGAAGGTGCCGGGGAGGTAGAAGGCGTCGACACCGAAGTGCAGGCTCAGAAGCAGGACGAGCAGGGACGCCGAGATCCATCGGACCGATGGCATCTTGGGGAGCATTGCGTCTGCAACTCCCTGTGATCGATCAGCCAAGAACTCGACCTGGAAGGAATTGGACCCAAGAAACTCAAATCAATTTGGTTCCTGAAATTGCCATTATTTCGTTTCTTCCTTGATCTAATCTTATGGGCAATATGAATACATATCATTTAAGACAAGCAAATCTATATAAATAAAAACAACCGATGAAATTTAAAACACCTATTTCATTTTGAGAGCAAGAAAAACGTACAATAATCCTAAAATCTAGAAATTCCCACATTAATCTAGAAAAAAGAAGAAACATCTCCATCGCTTATTTTGATGAAGCTATACTATAACAAGTACAAATTAATTATATATGTATATAATTATATTTTAATTATAGACAGTAGAATTATATAAAAAGCAATGGTATCATAATATCTAGCTGTATACTTACGCGAGAAAATATGCTAGTTTGAACCAAACAACAACCCTTGTATCACAGAATCAACGAAAGAAAGATAACCAGGAATCCAAATCTACAGATGTTACGACCTCCCGCCCAAAGCGAATATAGAGATGAGTCATCATCAAACATCCAAATCGCAACATGGCTTGCATCGCCTAATTAATCGCCTACTGGTAAACCACTAATCACTAGATAAGAACATGCCGTACCAAAAGGAACCCAACCGAAGTAATCTAATTCCGAAACCCAAGTTAAGGGAGAGGGAGATCCAGATCTCCAGAACGCGGCGGCTCCGAGCTCCAGCTCCACAGAGATCGGCCGCGACGAGAGCGGGTAAGGGAATGGGTGGGAGGGGAAGGGAGGAGAGGAGAGGGGGGAGGGAAGCTCGCCTCAGATCTGGAAGAGCGCGGCCAAGGCGACCTAGTCGAGGTCAAAACATGGAAGCCCGAGGCGCCCCTCGAGATCGAGGAGAAGAAGAAGTAAACGCCTCGCCGTCCAAATCGAGGAGGAGGGCGAGACGCGGCACGAACCCGCCAATTTTATACCCTCCTTCCACACGCACGCACGCACGCTGCTCCCTCCTCTGCTCCGGGCAGTTTTGATTTTGTTTTCCTTTAGTTAATTAATAGTAAATAAATTTCCTTTTTATTTGCCGTGTGTCTGAATTGGAGATTTGTGAATTGTGATTTTATATATAAGCATTTTTTTTGTTAGGTCCAGGCCCATTTCGTCGGTTCGTGAGTAGTGGTCGGGTGACCCGCTTCGGCTTGCTCTACGCGTGTGATTACGGGGCTAATTTGGTCGCTGTTTGACTTGGGTGGGTTCGGCAGGTTGGCAGGGAGCCTAACCAGGCAATGACATGTGGGCCACCCAGCAGGACAGGACCAAAAATTTCTGAGTAAAATTTAGAACGGAAAAAAATGCAAGCAAAATACACAATGAGTACACCGTCTCGGAAAGCTCCACAAAAAATTTCGTATTTTTTGTGCTCATTTGCTACATCCACTAGGCTCTAGGTCTGTGGCCGCATGGTGAGCTGGCGGCAGGCATCTGCCACTCGGTGGTCGGGCTCTGCTGTCCATGCATTGTGTGGTTGTGATGCCTACCTATCTGTTGATAACTAATTAGATCATGTCAAAATTATCTGATTATTTTTTTTGAGATCATGAGTATAACAAGAACGCACTCAACACCACACCCACGTGGGTGTGTTCAATGCACAGGCTTGAGATTAGACAGAGACCTGAAATCTCCAGGAGCACAGGCACGTACTTTGACCACTGAACGCACCCACGTACACGCGTGTACTCAGAGGGCACTATTCATGTGAATAGTGCCTCTGAAGGGGCACTGTTCAGTGAATAGTGCCCCCCGAAAATGTGCGGCGCCACGGCTCGAAGCCGGGCGGACAGGGCGCCCACTGGCTGCCACCACCAATCGAGCAAACAATGGTCCGCAATTATATGGTTCTTGTTGTACTAGGATGCGCACAGATACCTCTCTCCCTGAAAAAAAGTACATAGCATGATAATAAAGAGATGATGGGGAGAGGAGTACGAAGACTCTAGAACAGGTATGGCAATAGAAGGGGGTGAATGGTGTCTTTAAAATTTTTCCTAAGTAGTCAATAATTCTTCGCTCTAATAGTAATTAGAAGATATGAAGATCAAGAAATCAAAAGTTTAAAAAATAGCGTTGCTATAGTGATTTCTTACCCATGAACAGTGGAAAATAGGACTTTCATATCCGAAAATCTATAAAACTTTCAATCCGAAGATTCAAAAACCTTGAAACTTGAACCAAGGCTAAATCATAGCCTTAAGAACATATCCCAACCAAAAATTTTGAAAGAACTTAAGAGAATTATGATTCTTTTGGTTCGTGAAGCACTGTTGCACCAAAACCGTGCTAAAACTTAAAATTGAACTAACTCTCATACCAAAGCTCTAAATTACTTGATATTTGGTATGCACATTTTCTAGGATGTTAGAAACATATTTCAATTAACAATCAAGAAAATTATTGTCAAATTTTGATATTTTTGCATTTTAAGCAAGATTGCACTAGAATCGGGCAAAAACACAAAATGTGAATATGACTTGCTCATTGGTGGATGATGGACAAGATAGCTCTATATATATATTTTCACATATCACAACAAACAAGAACACCAAAGAAATTAAGCTAAAAATAGCTAGATCAAGAAATCACTCGGAGAGACCAAAAAGAGCAAAAAAAAATGGATTTCTTCATGAACTTGCCAACCAAGTGCATAGATAGATGGAAATTGATTTTCAGAGGTTATTTCCACCTCTTATAAATCCTTGGCATAACAAAGAGAGAGAGAAGAGCAAAAAGTAATAAAGTCAACAGCAAATCAATCAATACAAAAGGAATACATAGATATGAATAAAGATTGATGTATTGCTACTTGAGAATGAAAATTTTACAACTACTCTACTTGGAAAATAAGAAAGCACACCACAACGCTCAACTTCTCTCAAACTCTAACCATAGAACACAATAAGAGGATGATTGGATGGTTAACTTTAAGTCTCCATCCTAACTAGTTAAATAGATGGGTTAGCCAGCCTCATTTAACTCTTAGTGGGTACTATTCACTTAGCACATATGGAGGAAACCCGATAACCCCCATACAGACTTTAACTCACACATTATACTTATTAGGCAGTCTCATCTAACTCTGTGGATACTATTCGCTTAGCACATGTGGAGGAAAACTTTAACTCACACATTATACTTATGCGTGCTTTTCAAAGCGTATAAGCCCGAATTCACTAAATCATTAACCTTGATCCAACTTAATCTTCTCAGCTTCTTTTTTTTATCTAAACTGCTCTTCCAATCATCGCGGTTTTCTTTTAAGATAGTTTCTGATATTTTGGTCAACTCACTAAAATACCATTTCTTAACTCAGTCTTCATCTTTCATTGTAAGCAATCGTTATACTTGCCACATGTAGATACACCATTGTCTGGCCACGCGTCGGTAAGTCTCTCTCATTTTAGTTCCACCAGACTACATCTCACTTGGACCGACCAAGCGACATGATACAACTCGTCGCTCAAACTTTCCTTCAATATTTTTTGTCTTCCTTGTGTCATGTTTGAGCTTAGTTATCTCACACAGTATTCTTGATCATTTTAGGTCTCAGCTCTTTCATGAGTGTAGCCCAGATCCTCACAGTTGAGTATGGTTGACTCCAAGCGATTCTACACATCCAAAGATAAATAAATTATTTTCGAACATAAATTCTTCATAACTTGACTCACGTTAGTTATAACATGCATCATGCAATATATATGCACTAGCCTAGGTCAAACCAAATCATCCTATAACTTAATTTTCTTTCAAAACCATCTATTTCTATAAGCTCTCCAGAAAAACCTATAAATTTTCACTCCAAAATAACAATAATTCACACAACAAAATCATGAACCTTCTCATATAGTCCTTCGGACACAAAATGCCTAAATGCCGCATCTACACTAGAGATGTTGGCTACGAGCCAGGTTGCGCAGCATCACACCATGACTCTTGTCCCAAAGTCGTTGTATTCAGATACTCCAAAACACGACGACAACCACCCAAAATGTGCAGCAAATGACCTAAGAAGAGCTACTCCTGTATGCATAGATTGTTCAGTTGCGTTTCCATGGTCCAGCTACACAAGGCGATCTCCAACCTGCTGTCGTGATGCCTTACTTGGCCATCACACTCTTTCTTCGCCAATCAAAAAGCCTTCACGAGTCACGATCACACGGCTTCCTCATTTCGCACACTACTACTTGCCTGTTCTTTTCCTCCGAAGCCGGCGGCTTTTGGCTTTTGCTACAGTACCTAACTTTCAAACGGAGTATTTTCTCAAGACGGGGTCTACAGGTTGAACGATCTACACGTTAAAAGCCCAACATCTGTACTAGCCAAAATCGCAAGTGAGTATCTGTCTCTCCGTAATCTGTACCGTAAACAGCCAAAATTCAAAAATTTCAGCCAAAAGCCATAAGCCGCAGCCGAAAAGAACAGGCCCGACGTCAACCTGCTGCTCATTAAAATTATTGCATTTCTTAGCAAACAATCAGGAAAAAAGTTCCAATAAAAAAGAGAGTTGTGTTGCATGAGCCCGGAAAAGGGATATGTTTCTTAGAAAGAACATTACTGCCTTCTTTTATTGAATTCGTTCGTGGTTACGGACCAATCAATGAATAATAGGGGTTACGAAGAGGCCATATATGGATTACCCGAAGCTTGAGAAACCATAGAGATTAGATGTAGAAGGTGTATACACAATGTGAGGTCTATTACACAGTCCTTTTATCTAAAAAATGAATCGTCTCTCCTCTATAGCGCCCTAAAGCACATATTTATAGCTATGAGGAGGTTACTAACATAAACGTCTATATCAGGGTCTACAATCATAAGAGCAAATATGTCTTTTCTCCTACAATAGCCCCTTTGGATCTACCATATGGTTACATGATTAATGGGCCTCTGGTGCAATGGACGATTGTTCCAAGGTGGGGGGCCCTCTCCCAACAATAGCCTCTTATGGTAAAGGGCTTCAAGTCAGGTGAGCTGAAACCACGTCGCTTGCTCTTTGGCCTCCTTCGTCCCTTCGGCTCACTAGATGGTGGCCTCTTTAGTTTCCTGCCTTTTGCCGCTGATGTCGTGGGCATACGTGATAGCCACTAGCGATTTACACATGGCAGCAGTGTCGCTTCTAGTCGTGCGACATGGGTCAATGCGCCGATTACGGGGCAAGGCATGTTCCCTAGAATCTCGCATCCACCGTGCCAGCATTAAATGACCCTATCATAGTTGGTACTTAAGCGCCGTTGTGATTCTCTTTTTGGCCATTTGCTTCTTCTGTCGTGCTTGCTGGTGTATCACGCATGTGGGAGGACAAGATGTTGGTTTTCATCGCCTACTTCGCGCTGGGCTTCGTATCCCCGTCGCGCACTTCGTGGGAGATCTCCTCCGCCTATACGAGTTGGAGCTAGATAAGTGGAGATTGATTTTCTGAGAATATCTCTATCTCCTACATGTTCTTGACACAACAAGATTAAGAAAAGGGAAGAGAACAGATCAAAACGAATCAAATTAAGAGCAAATCAATCAAAACAAGAAAGATCCATAAAGACGAACAAAATTGATGTATCACTACTTAAGCACGAAAGTTTTACAACCACTCCTCCTTGAAGGACAGAGAGCACACCACAAGTACTCACCTTCTTTCAAGCCTAACTCTAATACAAGAGAGCACAAGAGAGGTATGTTATATTATTAACCATAAGTCTTCATCCAAACCCCTTAAATAGATGGGTTAACCAGCTACATCTAACTCTTAGTAGATATCCACTTAGTACAATGGAAAAACCGTTAACCCCAAACACACGGGTTTTAACACATATATCACACTTATACATGTTTTTTAAAGAACATAAGCTTAAATCTGTTATGTCCTTAACTTTGATCCAACTTGATAGGATTATTATCCATAGACCACTCAAAGAGGAGACAAAACAATATAATACATGTGTCACGGTTAACCTGATATATTTTGAAGCTGCAGGGAATAACTAGAGTAGGAGCTGTAGAAGACGGAGAAGGGAAAGTATAGCAATCCACATCGACATCAGGTTTCTGGTACATTTTGTTTGTGATGATAGTTCTGAGTTGTGACTGAGAAGAACAGCACAACGTCAAGGGGACGAATAATATGCAACAACACAACAGCAAGGAAAAAGACTTGCTTCCAGAAAAAAAAAAGGGCAGAGGATTGTGACATTTCGTTGAGTCATTAACTCAGCACAACTGATCACCGAATAAAGCACCCTCCAAAATGAAGTTTCAACTGCCATATGAGAAAGTGGTCAAAAGTGCCTAATGAAGAAAGAGCTGAAGTTGCCTAAGCCTAACAACAAATTATGGGGTCACACATAGATGCTGGATTGTGAAATTTGGTTCAAGCCACCTAAACAGAACCTCGCATGTTCATCTTACAAGGCACAGGCGGACATGTAGAGTTCCACCATTTCATTCGCAGGTTGGCAGAAATAGAGTCAACAACAAAGCTGAGAAACTCTAGATTCATGCACAAAAATAACTACGGTAATCTTTGCATCTGATTTGCCTACTGTAGTTACATTTACATGACACATGTTTTCAGGACTTATCAAACATTATCCAACAGTGAAAAACCAGGAAGATATGGACATGGAACGGTCAAAATTATGGTGCAATATGCAAAGATTTTCAAATAAAGTTCACTTCAAAATGTTTGAATTATGTTTGCTACATGTTTCAAAATTAACTTAATTAAAGAAACGTAACTGAATAGAAGCAAACCTAGTGAAAGCTGAAATGAGTCACTAGAAACTGTTGTTAGTCATAAAAGGATCAAGTAAAAAGGTGCATATAAATTATCATGCCTAATTACAAAACTATAACTAGATGTAGTGCTATATGGAATCTTGGGCAAATAGATAAGTCAGAATAAGAGCACAAATTAGCATGCATGATAAACACAATTTTGCACATATCAGTTATACCACCAGATAATAAGCCTCCAATTGCAAACCTACCACAAAGAAAAAAACAAGCCACCTACTCCATAAGGCACCAATAATACGGTAACATTCAAGGTTTTCCAAAGAGCATTTGCAGCATCAACAAAATGTTGCAGCAAAGAAAAGAGTGAAGATTACAAGCTTAAAAGCACATCTGCTGGAACATACCATATGCATCGTGGTACAGTAGTCTCAACTCTCAAGACTCAGTAATAAGCTACATTACAAACAGCACAATTGTGTAAAGGGCCTTCAGATGCCATGATCAAAGCATTTGAGCTTAAAGGTGATTTTGTGCACAGTCATCCTTGGAGATTTGCAAGATAAGGCCTTCAATCAATCTTGACTGATGAGAAAAGGTAGTGGACAAAAGAGAATGATGTCAGGAACCCAACAGTCCCAGTAGCTAACATAATGGCAAATGACACAATGAAAGTGTATCCAATGTAGAGCGTAGCAGAAACTGGCCCACTCAAACTTCTGAGATCAAACACCAAGTAGTTGATAGAGTAAAGGAAGACATAAACTGCCACCGTTCCAGAGGCAAAGAAAGCTTTCCACCACCACCTCCAGTCCTCCGCACAGAGATGCATGTAGGTAAGAACAACAGATACCTCAGCACAGACCACAACCAGCAAAAGAAGCACAACAAGGAGGAACCCAAACACATAATAGAACCTTCCGAGCCAAATACTAGACAGAATGAAGAAGAGCTCAATGAAGAGTGTTCCGAAAGGTAGAGTTCCAGCACCAAATACAAGGAGCCATGAGTAATTCTTCGCAGGGATTTCTCTTGGTATTTGATTGGTTCGAACAGGGAATTCTATTGGCTTAGCTCTTGTGCCAAAGAAACCACCTAGAAGGGTAAGTGGCACAGAGATGCAGAACCACAAGGACAGAAGAGTGAAGAAAAGTGAGATGGGAAGGGCACCAGTGCTATTTCTTGCCCATAGCATGAAGTTTAATACAGTGAGGACAATGAAGACAATGCCAGGGAAGAAACAGGCAGTTGACCAGGAGACAGACCTCCACCCCTCAGAAGTTCCTTTTACAGTCCTCCAGAACCTGACAGCAGCATATCCAGCCACAATTCCAAGTAACATATAAAGGAATATCATCCCTGTCAACAGCATTCCTCTCGATGCAGGAGACATGAATCCAAAGGCAGCAAAGAAAATGGTGACAATTGCCATACCCAGAATTTGAACCCCATCACCAATCATGACGCAGAGCAGCTTTGATGAGGTTGGCTCTCTGAAGACATCTCCAACGACAAGCTTCCACCCAGAGAGCTCCTCATTCATCTGAGCTTGGGCCTCCTTATCCAACTCCTCATATCTAGTCAAGTCCCTCCTCACCGTCCGCAAGAATATGACAAATACAATGCCAGCCAAAAACAGTATTACCATCAATGAGTTCATAATTGAGAACCAGTGAATTTTTGCACCCTCCATCTTCAGATATGCATCCCACCGTGATGGCCATCTGATATCACTGTTTACAAATTCAACCTCATATGTAAAAGTAATCTGCTCCTTCTCCCTAATCATTTGAGATTTCTCCAACTCCACAGGGCAGTTTACAGTATCGACTTTTCCATACATTGTAAGCTTCGACATGGCTTCAGGATCACGCTTCACACTGCAGGGGACGACCTCAAATCCCACAATCTCATAGCCAGACCTGGCATTCGTGTCAGTCTCTGAGATCACTTCCATTCCTTCCCCAGTTCCAACTACCTTCACTTTACCTCCTTCGTACCTATGGACCAAGACCTTAAACTTCAGGTGATTAATGATGTAGATCTCAGAGCTTCCTTCCGGGGTATACCCAATTGGATAGCCTGTCCACTGAATGGTCACTCCATTCTGCTCGGTAAACCTCCTCACAGGAAGATTGTCAAGTATCATGTTCACCTGGTAGAGGTCGCGGCTTCGCTGCTTGAGGAGCTTCACATCACCCTCATCAAGTGGGCTCGTGGTACACAGATAGAGTGATTCATTGACATTCACATGGAAACGGTAGGCGGAATTGTCAATCTGGTCACCCATCAGGAGCTCCCCCAGATTTTCAGCACTCTTCTTTATCCCACCCTGAGGACGGCAGTATGGGAGGCTGTAGTAGCTGAAGGGCAGTTCTGTCTCAATGGAAGTGAGCGAGTTCACCTTTGCCCATATCTCCTCGCCTTGCCGGTACGTGTGCATGTAACTACCTGGCAAGTAGAACGATTCACAAGGGAGAGCCAACACTAGAAACACCACTAACAAAGCACAGAATATCCATCCCTTGGCCATGATTACCAGCTCCTGACGAACTTTGCGTAACACCTGAAACCAAAAAAATAAGATCATCCACGCACAGTTCCTCTAAATAGAGATATTTCTCCGTAAGCAGAATAGCAGATACAAATTTCACACTGAAATCGCAGGAAGTTCCGACCAAAGGTGCCAAATAAATCAATTCTTAGTCAGGTTTTTAGCATCCATGTTCACAGTATAGAGAAATTGCTGCCAAAGAAAACGAACTGAAATGCACCAGTTGCTGGCTAAGACAGCTCGAATCAGATGGGAACTAAAAAAGTGGCATGCAGGAGTAACTACAAACTATAAAAAGGCAGTTCAAGAAACTGCCCATTCGTTGGCCATCTACAAGTTCCAAAACAACACGCCTTGCACCGAATTGGGCATGCCAAATGCATCGACGAAACCTAACATACTCGAATTAGATGCATGTGGATAACCTACGTGGTATGACTAAGAACCAGCTAAATATACAAAAGTAGCAGCAAAATTACCCTACTTGTTCAGTATCGCTCAAGGATTCGCTCGATTTGGACCTAGGAATCGAAACTGCTCCCAAATCGCGCCACCGAAGCGCGTCACACGAACAGATCTACACCGCCAAGCGAACGAGCAAGAGAGGGACAGCATAACCGCGAACCCGCGAGCTAAGGGCGCTTCAGATCTAGAAGAAGCAAGCAGCAAGCCGCAGATCGAAACGCCAAAAATACCAGCAGGAGGAATCGATCGATCCGGACCTGGCACGGGAGAGGCCGCGGAGCCGGCGCCAGGGGAGGAGGAGATGCTCCTCGGCGTGAGCAGCTCTGGCCTCTGAGCGCAGAGCAGCAGTCCAACCACCACCTCGCACCTCCCCTCTCCGAACAAAACAAAAAGGTCCGCGAGTTTGCTTCTTTTAATTGGGCCGTGTTTTGTTGGGCTTAGCCATTACTTAGTGGCATGGGCCGTGTCAGGATCTGAAAATTCCCTAAGTCGGACTAGCTGTGGTGGTACTCAATTTACAAGCATGTTCTTTTCAACTTTTAAAAGGTGTTTTTTAATTTTTCTATAATAACTAACTTTTAAACGAAATATCTTTTTAAGATATGATTTACTAGTTAATTATAGTACATATTGTACCGACTTTATTTATATCGGCAAAAACTACACGTGAGTTTCTGTTACTCTGTAATCTCTTGCATGAATAGCCCAAAAGTCACAAGTCACAGCCAAAAGCTATAAAGTCCAGCCAAAAAGAACATGTCCTACATCAACGGCTGAGTGTCATGTCCTTTCACCGTCAGCTGTTGAATCATGATGAGGTGAGAACTGGGTGGTTTTTTTATGGTTTAAATATTTAAATTCTGACTGTTTATGAGAGACAGTATATATAGAGAAATAGTCGTATGCGATTTTAATCAGTACAGTTGAACTCAGTACATTTTTTCTATAATTTTTCTATTAAACTCGTCTTTAAAAAAACGTATCGTTTAAAATTAAGTTACTGTAAACAGTATAAACATAAGCTAACTTTAAGCCCAAAAGAACTCGGCCCTTAACTCTCGAATTGTGTAAATATTCCATGGCCACGAGTGAGGTTCATCGTGACATGAGACCGTAACATAAGATGAATTCACAGAGATAGAGGAATGCCTAAGGAAGGAGAAGGGAAAATTCTGATTTCAATTCGTTTGGTTGATCCCCTCTTAGAAGATACAAGTCTTCCTCGTATACCTCTGTCACACCCGCTGCCCATTGGGGCCCACCATTCATAGACCAATCCCACACATAGGATTTTCTTTAGCTAGCAGCACAGGCGTTACACTACCGCCCCCACGATAATTTGCTTGCCCCCAAGCAACAGCGTTACCTCGAGAGCCTACTCCTCCGATGCAGCAGGAACAGAGACTCCTAGATCCATCACCTGAACTTATGAATGCCTGGATCCCATGGTATTTGTAGTTCCGTGATGTCAAAGGTGAATCGGCCAGCACCAAGTTTGTTTTTCACTGTGTATTACACCATATTGGAATGAGGTCGGCCACCTTGTTCAGCGCTCCTCAACTTGCAGTAGCATATATCAGAGAATGTTGCTTCCAATTGCATACAAGCATTGAGAATCCTCCTGTGGCACTTACACAGCTCATAAACCATGGCACGAGAATAATGCTCACCATTAGCCATGGTAATGAATGTTGCCACCAATAAAAACCTCTTTCTGAATTTTGCTTCCAATGACTCCTCATCGAGTATTTTGGCATCCTGATGTGTAGAGTTTAGAGCTTCCAACTGAATGTAGAGCTCTTTACAATTTTGGCATCCTACTGATGAGCGGTGTTAACGTGTAAGAGGTTAAACGGGAGACGGCGGCGCGAGGAAGTCGGCCGTGGGAGAGGGCAGTGAGAGCGGAGGGAGCAGCGGTGGCGACGGGCGAGCTCAGCCGTTCGGGCGCGTGGGTTGGCGACGGGATGGGCATTCATGGCTGCCAGTAGGTGTCAGAGAGGAGTTACGGTGGGTTGAAATGGCGTTTCAACGATTGACTAAGGTGTAAACGGCGGAGATGTTTAGCGGCAAGTTTGTCGAACGGTGAATAGTAACAGCGGAAAGGATTTGCTTAATTGGCCGGATGAGGTGGCGTCCAAGGGAGAGAGGAGCGCTAAAGGGTGGGAAAGGTGCTGAATTGGGCAAAGATTCAAATGAAACCAAACTTCAGTGAAATTCAAGTTGCTTTTGAATTCCAGGTTGTTTCAAGTTTCTATTTGGGTGGAGTACGCCGCCTACGAGGATGAGCTCCGCCTCCTGCTGCTGAAGAAGAAGCCCGCCCCCATTTGTTACGTTTGGTTTGAGCCATCCCCAGGATGGACATAGTGCAGGTATAGCAACACACACACACAAGAATTAAAAAACAATAATTTTCTGTAGCATTTTTTGAATGCCTGTTACTGAAGTATGATATCAGATTTTATTTTCTGTGGATTTGGTAAATCTAGCTTTATGACATCTTACCCCACCCAGCACCAGACTTCCATACACATAGGGGGCGTTTGGTTCCCTGCACCAATCCTTGTCCTGGCTCTGTGCATGCATGGCACCGCGTTTGGTTGCCCTCGTCCTGGCTCATTGCATGCAAAAAGCACCTTTACGCCTGGCCGCGCGGAAACGAAAACACAACTCGTTCCTCCCTGGCCTGGCTGGCGGGAGCCAGGGAAAGGAAGCCTGGGTGGCGGGAGCCAGGAACCAAACGCGCTGAGTCTTCTTTCTGCCCGGGGGGTCATATATTCTTAGTGCAGCCCAACTTGATTTAAATCCAGAATATGAAACCTGATGCTTATAGACAATTCCAGTCTACATGCATAATCAGATGGGTTGTAGAGAATTCAAAAGAATTGTAAAGTTGTTAGATTGATCTCTCCCAGATTAGCCCAACGGCTAATCTGGACCTTGATCACGCGCCCTGATCGGGGGCGCTCAGCCCAACAACTGGCTGATGGGCCCCCGTCGCGCTGCGCTATATAAAGAGGTGGGGCCGGCGGCTCGCGTCACGAGGTTCGACTGAGCCGTACACCCCACCGACAAAACCCTAACCGATCTAGAGGGGGCGCAGCCAGCGGCGGGAAGCTCCATCGCCGTCGACGTCGCCGGATCTACACCGCCGCCGCCACCGTCTTCTTCCCCGACCGTCGCTGCCCGTGTGCAGACTACACCAACGAACCAGCAATGGCCGGGTCTTCCTCCAATGCTTCCGACGGTCAGTACACTCTCCCTCTCTCCCTTCTCTCTCGGATCTAGAACCCCAAGCGCAAAAGAGAGGCAAACAAAAGTGTCTTTTACATAACATTTGAATTAATGAGTGAAGTTGGATTACGAAGTTGGCATAAAGAATAAGAATAATGTCTGCCATAAATTTTTTTTACTTAGAAACTGGGCTTGGATATAAAGATCAGAAAACCAACAATATGCTTGCGTGTGCCAAGTTTCAATTACTACCCTTTTTTAGTGGGACAAGCGTTCTTGCACAGATGTTATTATAGCCGGTTCATGGGTTGAGGAAAATGTTAATTACGTATATATGATTTGATGATGCACCTCTCATCTTTGGCACTAGTCAGGCCTTTGGTTTGCTGATTCAGTGTAAACTGTTAATTATTGGTCATGCCTAGTTTGTTCAAAATTATAATACATTGTCCGCAAATGAATTGGTGTGACGCCCCACGCATTATTATCCTCTCAGAGCCGGATAACTGCATGGGACAAACGGTTTACTATTTGCCTGATCAGTAGAACACTGCTCCGGCAAATGGTAACCCTTTACCAGAGTAGCGCATCGGAACAATAACATAGAAACTGTAGACTTTATTACAGCAACGACCACATGGCCTATGGTCTGGTTTTACAAAAGTACCATTTACAGCAAAAGTAAGACTAGTACCCCAGGGCTCCTCTGCCCACTCCACTGGGCCTTCTAGTCATCCCAGCCGGAGTATACGGGGTCCACCTCGCCTGGATCCTCGTAATCTCCCTCCTCCTCTCCGGTCGATTCAGTGCCACCTGCTTCCCCTTCATCCTGCTCGTATACTTCCTCGAGCGGATTAGGGTCTAACAAAGGAGATTAATAGCAAGGGTGAGTACCAGGGTACTCAGCAAGCATAATAGCAATGAATGCACTGATATGCTCTCATGTCCTTAGTCCAGATTTTAACTTCCTAATTCTGAAATTAATCATATGAAAATAACCAGTCTTGCACTTTTAATTCTCAAATAATTTCTATTTTTCACCCAGTAAGGTACGATCCCTAGCGATCACCGTAGTCCACATTCCAGTGAACTGGCATGAATTCATGATTTCTTGAGCACTGCGCAGGCTTGTACCACTGTACCCAAAGCTGCTCTGAACCTTCTTAACTAGGTTCTTCCACACTGCCTTAGGTATGGAATCCAGTTCAGAGTACAGAACTTTTCTCCGCTTACGTTAATTTATCCACCAGCCCACTATTATCCATCGGTGTACCAAGTCACTCACTTGGGCTCCACCGACTTCCAATAGTGTTTGGTTGGACCGGCTCCCGGCCCAACACTCCACTTAACGCTATAGCGTCTGGGACTTACTCATTTCCAGGCTCCCTGGTTCTGAGCTTCATCCATTTCTTACTCACACATAAATACTTACCCAATGTGGTGGATTGGATTAACGTAATAGGATACTATTTTCCGCCCGTCCAAAACGGAAAATTGGTTGGCACGGTAAATACGGTCCCCTATCCGAGTGAAAACGGGGTAAGTCCTTACATCATAGCCCTATGTAAAGAGGTCCGCCTAGCCTCTCTGCATCCTTTCCCTGAACCTCTTTACCCACCGTATACATCTCTGCTCGTGGGCCTGCTGCTCTTCTCAGCAGTACCACAACTGTTCATCTCTTCCTTTTCTTTCTCTCTTTCTTTTTCTCCTCTTTTCTTTTCTCATCTTACTCATCATAACATCATCATACTCTGATTTCTTTTAAAAAACAATGGTTTTCATGCATTTAAATAGAATTCATACTATTGCTGGAAATACACATATTTTTAACATAACTATGTGCATGGTCGAAGAATGAGCTTGCCTGATATGTCGGGTATTTCAGAACTGCTAGAAATCAGCTTTGTTCTCCCGCTTAGCGATCGCTCGAATTCTGCAGAATTAATACTACACTTAACATAAATATTTACTGCTATTAATTTTAGAAAGGGGTTAAATAGAGAAATAATTCCCTTCCCCACTCTACAATTATTTCTAATTGCGCGGCTTTTCTAAGCATATTTACAGAGGTATTAGCCAGGTTTATTTTTAATTAACTACAGAAAATGCTATAAAGGAATACCAAAGTTATTTGCTAAAACCCGATTTACTAGCATCTTACTGGCCTTGCGGCCCTATACCCGTGCGCACGGCCACCCAGTGGCCTCGGCCCACCGCGGTTCCTCCTCTCCTCTTTTGTTTCTCACCGACGCCTCCCTCTCTTTTACACCGACGCCTCCCTCTCTTCTCATTTCTGCCGCCGCCTCTCTGCCTCTCCTCTTTTCCACCGACGCCTCCCCTACTCTCTCACGCCTCCTCTTCTGGCTCCCTGCCTCCTCTCTCACGGCTCCTCGCCGCGCCTCCTCACTACTGCGCCTCCCCGGCGCCTCCTCTTCACTGCGCCTCCCCGACGCCTCTACTTCCCCGGCTCTCCTCTTCTTCTACCCGGCCATGGCGCCTCCGTTGGGTTTAGATCTGGGCTGATCCAACCCAGGATGGTGGTTCTTTGGCGGTGGACCTACTTTTACTGACTTTCTTGTGGTTGGATTTGAGGCTATACCTCACTGGCTTGCGGTGGCTTGCAGGATTCTTGGGTTTTCCTCCCATGGTGATTGTCGGCCACTGCTAGACCGAGGTGGTGAACTAAAATGAGAAGAACCCGGTGCTACCCTTCCTCTCCTAAGTATTTTACATACATTTTATTCCCTCTTTTTACTCCTTTATACTCGGCTCTATACTACCGCAATCGATGATGTGCTTAAGGTTCTGAGTTGTGGTGGTTGTGGGAAATACTTGTGGGTTGTGGCTGTGTCCTCTGTGTGGTTTGGCTCGGATGATTCCAAAGAGGAAAGAACAAAGGTAAAAGGGAAGGTAGAAACCTACTTGTTGGGCTGTCGGGCTGAAGAAGGAAAGTGCACGGGTTGATGGGGACCACTGTTGTTTGCACGTTGTCGCTGTCGGGGACGAAGGTGCGGCTTGCCTCTTTTTGCCGATGTGGAAGTCCTTGCCTCGTAGTGGTTCCGTTGACTTGCTTCTTGCTCCATTGTCCTCGCTTGTCCCGGCTTGTCCTCTTTGCCGCTGCCTTCTCTTCTTCGGCTCCTTCTGCTCCTCACGACCGTAGCTCTAATCCCACCTTCTGGCCTCCGGCCGAAGGTGCGATCCTATTGGTTGTGGCTGAGGAAAGAGCCCTGGGTACTCTCGGCTGTGGACAGTGTGTGTGTTGGCTGTGCTTATCCTTGGGTGAGCTGGGGGAAATGCAATGTATGGGGCTGGTTCTGGGAGTGCAGGGGAGATGTTTCTTGGCTGCTCTCTGCTTGCGCTGGCTTCTGCTGGCTGCAGCTGGCTGCCTTCGATCTTATCCCTCCCTGAGTCTTGTTGTTCTGTACCGAAAAACCTTCGGTCAAAAGAGGGAACTGAGCACTGTGATGCTGAAATGGGCTGTGCTGGAAATTGATGTGGGCTGTGGCTTGTGGGCTGAAATGCAAAGGATTCCAATTGTGGGCTTTTGTGGGCTAAAAGTATATATGTGGGCTGTGGGCTGAAATGAATTGGCTGTAATGAAGTGATTTGTGGATTTTGGGCTAAGGTAAGGTCGTGGGCTTTAATTTTTCTAAAGTTTTGCCGAATGAGGAAGCCCACCGAGACGAGAGGTGCCGACCGGCCCGGGACGGTCTGGGGAGTCTCTAAGACGTTCTCAACTTGGCTCTAGCAGCCCAGAGGCACTGACGGCAACTTTACTTAATTTACTTATTCTCCCTTGGATTGTTACTTATCTAATTCTCTAATTACACAAGAAAATAGGTTTGGTTTGATACTAACGGTAATTCTACTTGCAGGCGAAGAACGAAGAAACGCGCATTTGCTCCTACGCCGAAGACCTCGACGCCGGGGTTTTTATTTCTAATTTTGTAAAATAACTTGTAATGAAAATAATGAAATTTTGCCATTGTAAATGCAATGCTACAATGCAATCCAGTTTGTAATCTTAATTGTAACAATGGTTGATGAAATGCAATAATTAATTTAATTACCCGCTAATTACTTACTTAGCTAGGGTATTAGATTTAGGGTTCTTTCAGTCTTCCCCCCTTTAGGCGATTTCGTCCGCGAAATCGGGTCTGTTCTTGAATAGGTTGGGGTAGGTCTCACGCAATTCTTCTTTTTCCCATGTAGCTTCACGGACCGAATGATTCTTCCATAAGACTTTACAGAAACGAATAGTTCGATTCCGTAAACGACGATCTTCTATTTCCAAAATCTTCACAGTGTGCTCTTCATAAGTCCAATCCGCTTGGAGGGGTATGATTAGATCGGTCAAATGTTGAGAAGGTTCACGCAGACACTTCCGAAGTTGGGAGACATGGAAGACGTTATGTATCCTGGACCACTGGGTAGGAAGTTCTAATTGATAGGGTAGAGTTCCATTTTGCTGTATAATCCGAAAAGGCTCTATGTATCGGGGAATTACTTTTCCATCTACTCCAAATCGGTGAACTCCTCGCAGAGGTGAGATCTTCAGATAAACGTAATCTCCAACTTAAAAATGTAAATCTCGTCTACGTTGATCTGCATAGCTCTTTTGTCTGCTTTGAGCTATTTTGAGTCTCTCCCTGATGATCTCAATCTTTTCTATCATATTCCCTTACCAATTCTGGTCCCCTTAATGGCTTTTCTCCTATTTCATACCATCACACAGGGGATCCACACTTCCGTCCATACAATGCTTCCTATGGTGCCATCTGGATACTTGACTGATAGCTATTATTATATATAAATTCTGCTAGTGGTAAATATTTATCCCAAAATCCTTCCAAAATTCAAAACACACGCTCTCAACATATCTTCAAGAATTTGATTCACTCTTTCTGGGGATGATAGGCCATGCTAAAATTAAGCTGGGTGCCTAATGTTTTGTTTAAGCTTTGCCGAAATCCAGAAGCGAGAACTGATCCTCGGTCTAAAGTGATAGTCTTAGATATCCCATGCTGAGAAACAAATTGTTCTATAACTAATTCTGCCAATCTATCCACCGAATACTTTTGATTGATGGCAATAAAATGAGCCAATTTTGTCAGACGGTCTACTACAATCCAAATAGCATATTTCTTCTTAAGGGTGGCAGGTAGACCAGTAATAAAATCTATACCTATATCTTCTCACTTCCATTCCGAAATTTCTAATGGCTTTAGTTATCCTGCTGGCCTTTGGTGTTCTGCTTTAATCTTCTGGTAAGAATCACACAGGCTAACATATAAGGTTATTTCTCTTTTCAGGTTAGCCCACCAGAAATTTTCTTCTAAATCTCGGTACATTTTGGTTCCTCCGGCATGAATGGTTATAGGAGTATCATGAGCCTCCCGAAAGATGGTTTCTTTAATAGCATCATCTTTTGGTACACAAATCTGGTTTTGCCTCCACAAGGTCTCTTGGTCATCTAAGTGGAACTCTAATGGTTGTCCTTCTTTGATTCTTCAGATCTCTTCCCGGATAAATGAATCCAACTTTTGCTTTTCTCTAATCGGATCTAACAGAGTCGGGTGAAATGTCATAATCTTTAATCAATTCAAGCCATCTCCTTGCCTCATATTCAATTCCTTCTGGGTGAAGATGTCCTTAAGACTTTGGTGATCACTAAACAAGGTACATTTAGATCCATATAGGTAATTTCTCCATGTCTTCAATGCAAAAACTACCGCTCCTTGTTCTAAATCATGGTTAGGGTAGTTTAACTCATGGGGTCTCAATTGTACTTTCATTTTGCATCATCACACTTCCTAGCCCATGTTTGGATGCATCACAATATACCACATAATCTACTCCATCTTCTGGCAATGCTAAGATAGGTGCTATAGTTAACCTTTGTTTTAAAGTCTGGAAACTCCGTTCACAATTTTCAGTCCATACAAAAGGAGTTTCTTTTCTTAAGAGCTTAGTGAGGGAACTGGAAATCTGTGAAAAATCCTTTATAAATCTACGGTAGCATCCGGCAAATCCCAGAAAACTACAGCTACCCTTCACATTAGTGGGTTGACTCCAAGTGGTTACAGCTTCGATTTTAGCAAGGTCAACTTCAATCCCTCTTCCTGAGATAATATGGCCTAAGAAGGATACTTGGTCCAACCAAAAGGCACATTTACTGAACTTAGCAAACAGCTGATGCTCTCTAAGAATTCCTAAGGCAATGGTGAGATGACGTTCATGCTCTTCCACACTTTTGGAATATATCAGAATATCCTCAATAAATACCACTTCGAACTCATCAAGATATTTCATGAAGAGTTTATCCATAGGATTCATGGAGACAGCTGGGGCATTGGTTAAGCCAAAAGGAATAACGGTGTACTCATGATGTCCATATCTGGAGACAAAAGCTGTCTTCTCAATATCCGAAGGCTTGATTTTAATCTGTTGATATCCTGATCTCAGGTCTATTCTTGAGAATACCTTCGCTCCTCTCAGTTAATCAACTAAATCATCTATCGAGGAAGAGGATATTTATTTGTAATGGTGACACCACTAAACTCCCTATAGTCTATGCATAGCCTTTGATTGCCATCCTTCTTTTCTACAAATAGCACTGGGCCCCCCATGGTGAAGTGCTTTCTCTGATAAATCCTTTTGCTTGAAAATCATCTGACTGCTTCTTTAATTCAGTTAACTCCTGTGGATTCATTCCATATGGCCTTTTTGAAATAGGGCTGTGCCTGGAATTACATCTATGGCCCATTCTATTTTTCTATCAGGCGACAATCCTGGTAACTCTTCCGTAAAAACATCTGGGAATTCTTTTACTACGGGTATATCCTGAAGTTCCTCCTTTTTCATGCTAGCTAAACTAGGAATGGTTGGCTATTGAATTGTTCTAGTGCCCACATACATCATTCTAGTTACATCAGGTTTTCTAACGGAGGCAATCTTATACTCACAATCTATGTTCACTCCATGCATTGATAACCAATCCATGCCTAGGATCATATCCAAGCCACTCAAATCTATGACATAGAGGTCAACTAAGAACTTAGGGTTATAAATGCTAATAGCTTGGTGTTTCCTCATAAATGATATCTCTATTATGCCTGCAGGTGTACTCATCACCATAGGTTTAATTAAGGGTTCAGGCGGCAACTTATTCTTTTCCAACAATCTCCGAGAAATAAATGAATGGGTTGCCCTTGGTTCAAATAAAACAATACCTACAGATGGTGGAATTAGGAGTGTACACGTGACTACAACCGTGGCTTCTCCTACTTGTTCAGCTGTTACATGAGCCAATCTTACTTGTCCTCCCTTTCCTGTTACAGCCGGGATAATTTGAATGTTCTTAGCAGGGTTTGGCCTGACATTTTGGTAAGGTGCTGGAGCTAGCAGTCTAGGTACATTGGTAGAAGGCAAGGCTTGTCCCGAAGTCTTCTGAGGATAGGGACAGTCAATCTTGCGGCGACCTGATTTCCCACAATTAAAGCAAGCATCTGTTTCCTTCAGACAATCCTTAGTGAGATGACCCATTCCACACTTCGCACACCTAACTGCAATGGCTACAGGTCTTAGGAAGCTGCTAGTCTCTGATAAACAGTGTGGTGTGGTTTGGGCTTTGGTGGGCCGTATTTGGGTGGATTGGAGGAATGCGAAGAAGAACGTCCGTAATCTTATGGGTAGACAGGAGCATTTTAAAATAAGGTTGCATGCCCTCTTTAAATCTATCTTCTTTTCCTCAGTGCTCACATCCTCAGTGGCATAGCGGGAAAGATCATTAAATTGCCTGAGGTAATCAATCATCTTCTTGTTCCCCTGGGTTAAGGCTCTAAACTCTTTCTTCTTCAACTCTAATCTCCCTGTAGGGACATGGGTTTCAGTAAACTTTTGCTTGAATTCCTCCCGAGTGATAGGTTGTGTACTAACTCTATTGCAGGTATAAGTGAGTCACCACTTAGCTGTTGGTCCAGTCAATTGGTGAGTGGCGTATCAAAATTTCTCTTCGTTGGAACATCCCACTGTATCTAGCTTTTTCCCTAATCTCAACCATCCAATCGCTACCATCCAAAGGATCGGCGGCCTTTGCAACAGTAGGAGGTCTAGTTTGAAGAAAATCTACAAGACTAACCCCTGGAGCAGCTGGAGGACGAGGTGCTGCTACACAAGTTAGAAAGGACTCCATAAAGCGATTCCGGCTCTCCTGGGACTCTTTTCTAGAAGTTTCCAAGAATCTGAGAACCTCCCCCATTACTCTTAAGGGATCTGCAGGTCAAGCAGATGAGGATTGGTTAAGGCCTGGTTCAACTGCTGGAGGTCGTTGCTCTTCAGTGGTTCTGGGTGGATCTTCTGTGGTTGTTCTCTCAGGTACGGGCTGAGGAGGACCCAACCTTAATCCCAATTCTTACTCGTTTCGCGGACTCTCATCCATCCTAAAGAAGCAAGGCGATTTGTTTCAGTTGCAACGGTTAAACATTTCTACCCACACCCTTTCTCTAAAAGGATAACGGCCAGACTTCCTAAATTTTTCAGTCTGTTTAGCAATCATATTTAAAGAGAAGAAATTTATGGTGAGTTACAGAATTTAGAATGACTTATCTGCTAACAGCACTGAATTAGGGTGAGAATATTTCTGCACAACTGGTTAGAGGTCTTACGGATCTTTCTTAAGCAAACTCCAAGGCAAAAAGAACCAACTCCAAATAAAACCAAAAGAAGGAAGAAGAAAAAGAAAAAGAAAAAGAAAAAGAGAAATCCAATCCTACGCTACCTGGAATTCTCGTATCCAGCTACGCTCGAGAACCCGCTCTCGAGGTCGCCCAAAACTACGTGTTTGGGACCACGCTCAGGGCTCATCCCCGAGTACGCCCAGGACTTCGTCCCTGGGTACGCCTGAGCTACGCGCTCGGGTGCGCCACGAACCACTCGTTCGGGAAATCTCAAGTTTAGCATAAATCAGGTAAGTGATTTTTCATCATCAGCCTTGATTTAATTTAGGTTCCATATAATATTAAGGCAATTTCTAAAAGACTGAGGATTTTTCTTTTCTTAAAATAAAAGGGAATGGGAAAGAAAACTATGGGCATGGTGTATCCCTGTCCAGAGATAGGGAATCAACCTTGCCAGAATTCTAGCTATATGCCACTAACCCTGGCACACTACTGCCTTAAAATGATCTGCCCACATCTAGAATGCAAACAACCTGCCCTAGGTTGCATGGCTATCTTACCAGGTTCCACAATATTCAATTAAGCAAGAGCAGTGCGGATTAAATGACATTACAAGACATACACATAGAATATCCTCTACCACCAAAAGTACAGGTTCTATGTTAGCTTAAATATATAAATATACTCTAAGACAGAAGATTTTAACATAATACTTTTGAAGTAGAACAGAACAGAAATTGACAGTAGGATAAGAATTAAATAAGACTTAGTGCAATATAGCAAGTATGAAGGTCCACTTAATCCTATCTACAGCCTCTACGTTATTAGCGTGGCCCTATCTTATTGCTCTGATACCACCTGTGACGCCCCACGCATTATTATCCTCTCAGAGCCGGATAACTGCATGGGACAAACGGTTTACTATTTGCCTGATCAGTAGAACACTGCTCCGGCAAATGGTAACCCTTTACCAGAGTAGCGCATCGGAACAATAACATAGAAACTGTAGACTTTATTACAGCAACGACCACATGGCCTATGGTCTGGTTTTACAAAAGTACCATTTACAGCAAAAGTAAGACTAGTACCCCAGGGCTCCTCTGCCCACTCCACTGGGCCTTCTAGTCATCCCAGCCGGAGTATACGGGGTCCACCTCGCCTGGATCCTCGTAATCTCCCTCCTCCTCTCCGGTCGATTCAGTGCCACCTGCTTCCCCTTCATCCTGCTCGTATACTTCCTCGAGCGGATTAGGGTCTAACAAAGGAGATTAATAGCAAGGGTGAGTACCAGGGTACTCAGCAAGCATAATAGCAATGAATGCACTGATATGCTCTCATGTCCTTAGTCCAGATTTTAACTTCCTAATTCTGAAATTAATCATATGAAAATAACCAGTCTTGCACTTTTAATTCTCAAATAATTTCTATTTTTCACCCAGTAAGGTACGATCCCTAGCGATCACCGTAGTCCACATTCCAGTGAACTGGCATGAATTCATGATTTCTTGAGCACTGCGCAGGCTTGTACCACTGTACCCAAAGCTGCTCTGAACCTTCTTAACTAGGTTCTTCCACACTGCCTTAGGTATGGAATCCAGTTCAGAGTACAGAACTTTTCTCCGCTTACGTTAATTTATCCACCAGCCCACTATTATCCATCGGTGTACCAAGTCACTCACTTGGGCTCCACCGACTTCCAATAGTGTTTGGTTGGACCGGCTCCCGGCCCAACACTCCACTTAACGCTATAGCGTCTGGGACTTACTCATTTCCAGGCTCCCTGGTTCTGAGCTTCATCCATTTCTTACTCACACATAAATACTTACCCAATGTGGTGGATTGGATTAACGTAATAGGATACTATTTTCCGCCCGTCCAAAACGGAAAATTGGTTGGCACGGTAAATACGGTCCCCTATCCGAGTGAAAACGGGGTAAGTCCTTACATCATAGCCCTATGTAAAGAGGTCCGCCTAGCCTCTCTGCATCCTTTCCCTGAACCTCTTTACCCACCGTATACATCTCTGCTCGTGGGCCTGCTGCTCTTCTCAGCAGTACCACAACTGTTCATCTCTTCCTTTTCTTTCTCTCTTTCTTTTTCTCCTCTTTTCTTTTCTCATCTTACTCATCATAACATCATCATACTCTGATTTCTTTTAAAAAACAATGGTTTTCATGCATTTAAATAGAATTCATACTATTGCTGGAAATACACATATTTTTAACATAACTATGTGCATGGTCGAAGAATGAGCTTGCCTGATATGTCGGGTATTTCAGAACTGCTAGAAATCAGCTTTGTTCTCCCGCTTAGCGATCGCTCGAATTCTGCAGAATTAATACTACACTTAACATAAATATTTACTGCTATTAATTTTAGAAAGGGGTTAAATAGAGAAATAATTCCCTTCCCCACTCTACAATTATTTCTAATTGCGCGGCTTTTCTAAGCATATTTACAGAGGTATTAGCCAGGTTTATTTTTAATTAACTACAGAAAATGCTATAAAGGAATACCAAAGTTATTTGCTAAAACCCGATTTACTAGCATCTTACTGGCCTTGCGGCCCTATACCCGTGCGCACGGCCACCCAGTGGCCTCGGCCCACCGCGGTTCCTCCTCTCCTCTTTTGTTTCTCACCGACGCCTCCCTCTCTTTTACACCGACGCCTCCCTCTCTTCTCATTTCTGCCGCCGCCTCTCTGCCTCTCCTCTTTTCCACCGACGCCTCCCCTACTCTCTCACGCCTCCTCTTCTGGCTCCCTGCCTCCTCTCTCACGGCTCCTCGCCGCGCCTCCTCACTACTACTGCGCCTCCCCGGCGCCTCCTCTTCACTGCGCCTCCCCGACGCCTCTACTTCCCCGGCTCTCCTCTTCTTCTACCCGGCCATGGCGCCTCCGTTGGGTTTAGATCTGGGCTGATCCAACCCAGGATGGTGGTTCTTTGGCGGTGGACCTACTTTTACTGACTTTCTTGTGGTTGGATTTGAGGCTATACCTCACTGGCTTGCGGTGGCTTGCAGGATTCTTGGGTTTTCCTCCCATGGTGATTGTCGGCCACTGCTAGACCGAGGTGGTGAACTAAAATGAGAAGAACCCGGTGCTACCCTTCCTCTCCTAAGTATTTTACATACATTTTATTCCCTCTTTTTACTCCTTTATACTCGGCTCTATACTACCGCAATCGATGATGTGCTTAAGGTTCTGAGTTGTGGTGGTTGTGGGTGGGAAATACTTGTGGGTTGTGGCTGTGTCCTCTGTGTGGTTTGGCTCGGATGATTCCAAAGAGGAAAGAACAAAGGTAAAAGGGAAGGTAGAAACCTACTTGTTGGGCTGTCGGGCTGAAGAAGGAAAGTGCACGGGTTGATGGGGACCACTGTTGTTTGCACGTTGTCGCTGTCGGGGACGAAGGTGCGGCTTGCCTCTTTTTGCCGATGTGGAAGTCCTTGCCTCGTAGTGGTTCCGTTGACTTGCTTCTTGCTCCATTGTCCTCGCTTGTCCCGGCTTGTCCTCTTTGCCGCTGCCTTCTCTTCTTCGGCTCCTTCTGCTCCTCACGACCGTAGCTCTAATCCCACCTTCTGGCCTCCGGCCGAAGGTGCGATCCTATTGGTTGTGGCTGAGGAAAGAGCCCTGGGTACTCTCGGCTGTGGACAGTGTGTGTGTTGGCTGTGCTTATCCTTGGGTGAGCTGGGGGAAATGCAATGTATGGGGCTGGTTCTGGGAGTGCAGGGGAGATGTTTCTTGGCTGCTCTCTGCTTGCGCTGGCTTCTGCTGGCTGCAGCTGGCTGCCTTCGATCTTATCCCTCCCTGAGTCTTGTTGTTCTGTACCGAAAAACCTTCGGTCAAAAGAGGGAACTGAGCACTGTGATGCTGAAATGGGCTGTGCTGGAAATTGATGTGGGCTGTGGCTTGTGGGCTGAAATGCAAAGGATTCCAATTGTGGGCTTTTGTGGGCTAAAAGTATATATGTGGGCTGTGGGCTGAAATGAATTGGCTGTAATGAAGTGATTTGTGGATTTTGGGCTAAGGTAAGGTCGTGGGCTTTAATTTTTCTAAAGTTTTGCCGAATGAGGAAGCCCACCGAGACGAGAGGTGCCGACCGGCCCGGGACGGTCTGGGGAGTCTCTAAGACGTTCTCAACTTGGCTCTAGCAGCCCAGAGGCACTGACGGCAACTTTACTTAATTTACTTATTCTCCCTTGGATTGTTACTTATCTAATTCTCTAATTACACAAGAAAATAGGTTTGGTTTGATACTAACGGTAATTCTACTTGCAGGCGAAGAACGAAGAAACGCGCATTTGCTCCTACGCCGAAGACCTCGACGCCGGGGTTTTTATTTCTAATTTTGTAAAATAACTTGTAATGAAAATAATGAAATTTTGCCATTGTAAATGCAATGCTACAATGCAATCCAGTTTGTAATCTTAATTGTAACAATGGTTGATGAAATGCAATAATTAATTTAATTACCCGCTAATTACTTACTTAGCTAGGGTATTAGATTTAGGGTTCTTTCAGTGTCGTTCTGGAGAAGACCACTGTGGATTTGTCATCTCCGGTTCCATACGAGCGAAAGGCAAATCCAAATATATTTTGTTATGGACTTTAATTTGTTGTGAATTTTCTTCTTAGGTTGCATGCGAGCTTCTTTCTTGGTGCAGGCATGTGATGTTTCGTCTATTTGGCCAATCTAACAGCGAACGATTGAGGTTTCTGGTGTGTAGTATCGGTATAAACAATAAGGGGTAAATGATGTCTTTAAATTTAACAATCTAATCATCATTCTAATAACTATAAGAAGCTATAAAGATCAAGAAACAAAAAAATCCAAAAACTCTCGTTGCTAATTTTAGCCCCATAAACAATGAAAACCAACATTATTTCAAATCTAACAATCTATGAAACTTTTGATCCGCAGATTCAACAGACTTGAAACTTTAACTAAGACTAGATCATGACTTAAGAATCTATCCCAAACAAAATTTTTGAAAGAACTTAAGAGAATTGGGATCTTTTGGTTCATGAAGCTCTGCTGCACCAAAACTAAGCCAAAACCTAAAATTGAATTAACTCTCAAACCAAAACTTCAAATCACTTAAAATTTGATATACACCTTCTCTGGGATGTTATAAACTTATTCCAATCAACGACCAAGAAAATCGTTACCAAAATTCTGACCTTTTTTCATTTGAAAGAAGGTTGCACAAAATCGGTCAAAAACAAAAAAACGGTGAATATAACTTGATTGTGGGTGAATGATGGCTAGATTTAGATGTATTCCTACATATCATAATAAACTAGAACACCAAAGAAATTGAGGTAAAAACAACTGGATCAAGAAATCAGTCGGAGAGGCCAAAAAGAGCAAATATCAGGTTCTTTATGAACTTACCAACCAAGTGTCTAGATAAGTAGAGATTGATTTCCATCATCTCTATCTTTTATATGTCTTTTGCACAATAAGATCAAGAAAGGAAGAGAGAAGTGAAAAAACCAACCAAATCAAGAGCAAATTAATCAACACAAGATGAATCTATTGAAGATGAGCAAAGATTAATATATGCTACTTAAGGATGAAAATTTTAAAGTCACTCTACCTGGAGGATAAGAGAGTACATCACATCATTCAACTTCTCTCAAACTCTAACCCTAGAACACCTAGTCTCAATGAGAGGATGGTTAATTTCAAGTCTTCATCCTAATCCATTAAATAAATGGACTAGTCAGTCCCACTAACCCTTACTAGATACTATTCACTTAGTATAATGGGAAAATCTGATAACCACACACACAGGCTTTAACTCACACATTACTCTTATACACGCTTTTCAAAGTGTATAATCCCATATCCACTAAGTTCTTAGTTTTGATCCATCTTGATCTTCTCAGCTTCTTCTTGATCTAAACTGCTATCCCAAGTGGCGGTCAAACTATCAAAATATTCTTTCTTGACCTGGTCCTCTCCTTCTATTATAAGAAATCATCATGCTTGTTATGTGCAGATGCACCACTGACTTGCATGTGTTAGCAAGTCTCTCACGTTTCGGTTTCACTAGACTATATCTCACTTGGATTGATTAAACCACATGGTGCAACCCAGCACTCGAACTTTTTTTCAATATTTTTCACCTTTCTTGTGCCATGCTTGAGCACAGCCATACCACCTCTGCATCCTTGACCATTTATACGCGGCGGCTTCTCTATGAGCGTAGCCCCGATCCTCGTGGTTGACTTCAAATGACCCTGCACATCTAAGACAAAGACATCGTTTTCGAGCATAAATTCTTCACAACTTGACCCACATTAACTGTAACATGTAACACATAAACCCTAACCTAGTTCACTCAAACTAATCTCGCTACTCAAAATCCCCAAATACAAAAACTTGGTTGAGACACGCTGTCCAGCCAATCTGACCGCAGAGTCTGGAGGCCGGTTCCAAAATTCGATAAATTGTAAGGCTTAATTTTTAACCTTCCCAAATTACAATGATTTATTACAACATAATTCTAGACCCTCTCACATGATCCTTCATAGTGTCTTGCTACCAAGTGCGGATTGTATAGTCTTTGTTAGCAAGAAAGAAATGAAAACTTCCAGTGATAAAAGAGGAACATTAGGACGTTCATGTAGCGTACAGTTTATACTTATATCTTATACTCCCTCCACTTTATGAAAAACATGTCATTTTAGAATACATACAGTCAAACTTTTAAAACTTTAACTATCGATATCTTTTTAAATATTTATATTAGATACATGAAAATCAAATATGTAAATTCGTCTCAAAAAATACTTTCATAATATTATAATTTTATTAGATTTTATAAATATATTATATAAAATTAACGGTTAAAATTATGTTTTGAGACACGTCAATGTTCAAAATGATTTTTTTAACTGGAGAGAGTAGTAGTAGACTAGTTACAAACACCATTTCTTTTGGCCTATAAATTGGGCCATTTGTCCTATAATATAATAATCTATTTATTAAGATTGTCTTTAAGAACTCTAACTCATCTAGAGACAACATTAGCGACACATCTCCGACATTTTGCCTCTGAAATCATACCTCTAGCCATTTTCTATTATTTTACCATAACTTTTTCTCTCACACTCCATCATCATTTGTTGGTTTGTATGTCCATATTACACCTTGCATAAAAACACAATATATCCTCTCTCCTATAGCTATTATAGGGCCTATTCTTTTTGGCTAAGGCTTATGGTTTTTAGCTGCGGCTTGCGACTTTTGGACTGTTCATACGAAGAAATTACAGAGTAACAGAAATCCACGTGTGATTTTTGCTAATATAAATAAAGTTAGTACAGTATGTATTATAATTAACTCGTAGATTCCATCTTGAAAAAAATATTTTATTTAAAATTAATTACAATAGAAAATCCAAGAGCTGAAAAAGAGCAGGGCCATAGGATTTTCGGTCACGTAGCGTGTAAGAGACGTCTGAGATGGTCACTGTTTGTGATGTCTTGCAATTGATAGTGTGTTGAAAATGGGCGCCTATATTGCAGGAGTAAGGTCACTGTTGGTGATGTCTCGATGGTGTGTTGAAATGGGCGCCTATATTGCGGTACTCCTGCAATATCATCTAGCTCGAATTTCAGGGACAAGAAGAAAATCTAGGCAGGTATGGGTTGCATTATCAAGATTTCAACATGCCATTGAGTATCAACCAAAAGGAAAGGTTGATGAGATAAGCCATGCTTAGATTTGCCTCTCTTTTTATCCTTTGGATGCTCGAGTACTCAATTTCCTTAGCTTATTTCATGTACAAGTACAGTAATTTAATGTAGTCTCACTTGGAATGCTCGTATTTTCTCTGCGTGCGTCATAATTTGTATAGTTCTTCACGGCTTGTTGTTCCTTTTTTTTCATATGGGCATGTTCTTTAATAGCTTTTAAAAACGGTTTTTAATTTTTGCTATAATTTTTAATTTTAAACGGAGTATTTTCTCAAGGCGGGGTCTATAAGTTAATTGTAGTACACGTTAAAAGCCCAACATCTATATCAACCAAAATCGCAAGTGAGTACCTCTCTTTGTAATCTCTGTCGCAACAGCTAAAATTCAAAATTTCAGCCAAAAACCATAAGCTACAGCTATATCAAACGGGCCTAGAGAGTGACCTTGCCCTTCCTCAAGCTGCTACTAGCCGGCGACATGTCCACAACCCTCACACCAGAACCGCCGTATGTCCTCTTATCGGCGCATGCCCCTCCAACAACGGATTCGGTTCCTCTGACGTCAACTGCACCGTGACGTCGTCACTGACGCGTGGGCCCTCCCGCTCACGGACCCACCTGTCAGTGACGACGTCACGTTGCAGTTGACGCCAGAGGATCTCAATTCTCCAACAACGTGGCTTTCTCCATCCTAGCATGCGTGTGAGGCAGCGGCGCTTGTTTTCTACTACATTAGGATATGCATAATACAAAATATTTATACATAAATGCTTAAAGAGTGAATATAGCCACTCATCGAGCACCCTTTGTAAAAAGGATTTATTCATCATATACCCTCTTCATAGATGGAAATTCAGGATTTACCCTCCTGACCCACGTGTCAGTGACTTATGATGACCCCACATGTCATTGAGGTGGGAGGGTAAATCCTGAAATCCCCAATTCAAGGGAGGGTATATGATGAAGATCCCCTTGTAAAAATTATTTTCTCTAATACAAACATCTCTTCTGTCGGTGTTTAGATATTATATTATCTATTAACTAGATATAGTTATATACATGAACATATGATAAGCACTGATGCTTATTTAAACATCGATGCTTTAAAATAAGCAACTTGTCTATCTATGTGGTAAAAGAAACCAATTTTTCATTGCTAAACGCCTCTGAACACCTATATTATACATGCTATTAATGAAGCGGCTTGTTCCTTTTTGTTGTACGAATGAAAGCTGCATGTTGTGGTGCTAGATTAGTGAAAGCTATATGTTGCTGATGCTTTCTCAGGTCGCAGCACGGATTCGCTTGCGGTGCTTGCTGTTTTTTGTTTGTTCTTGTGTTCAATGAAGTAATTCTGAGACTCAACGAAGAGTTCAATCTGGCCCCCATTTTTTTTTGTTCTAGATTGTTTTTTTCTTGAGGTGTTATGTTTGTGTGCAAAGGTTGTGCTCCAATTTTTTTCTTCCTTTGCCGCCTCTTGTGAAGTTGCTCCCCGCCGCCGCCTTGCCGATCTTGCCTCTTCCCCGGTGCACCAATTCCGGCGAACACAACCTGCTACAGCAAAGAGCGTGATGCGGATGGGCGGCGCAGCGGCACGGCGACCGGATGGGCCAAGCATAACTGTAACGCCCCCATTTCCAGGGGCGCGTACGGACACGGCATTCCGCAACTATTCACGTATGAAACAGTTATGGATGGTCGCGCAAGAGTATACCATTGCATGCTTACAACAAAGTCCAGCATATATTCACATAAGGATTACTATCTAGGTTTTTGACAGCGGGGCGTGCAAGCCCAAAGTATAATTACATTACAAAAGACTTCCAGAATCCGCTTCGAGCGCGGCGAAGACCTAAAGCCACGGGTCCTCGTCAACGAAGAAATCCTCAGGGACGTCCTCGACGGGGAGACCTTCACCAGAGTCTTGATCCTCTAAAGAATGAATTAAGCAAGCCGTGAGCCAAACAACCGGCTCAGCAAGTCCCAAAGGGACTCTATCTTACGACATGCACGGAACATCAAAGGAAGGAAGTATACTTGGTTTATTAACTTCCCTTTGGAGTACTAGGGCTACTGACGTGAAGTTGGCTGTGCCTGCTAGAGATTGGGGTCCGGCTGCCTTAATCTGCAGATAGCCTCCCTTTGGAGTACTAGGGCTAGCTTGTGTCTTTGTTTCTTGTTGTTGCTGGTTTTGGACTTGCAATTTCGCAGCATCTGATGGCATGCTCTTCCTGGGGCAGTGATCTCTGAAGTGCCCAATTTCTCCACAATGGAAGCAAGCATTGGATCTTCGTGGACAGCGCTGGCAAGATGGTTTCCACCACAAGTGGGGCATTTGATCGCCAAGGGTGTAGGAGAGTTGTACTGTTGAGATTGTCCGACTGGTTCTTTGGCAGCATCACATACTGTCGGGAGATTGGGATCGGAATGAGGAGGATCCCGAAGTCTTGCTTCGTTGAGCGTTGTATGAAGATGATTGTGACTTATGTGCGGCCTTGCGCTTTCTGAATCTTCCATCTCACCTCGAGCCTCTTCTGAGATGATCAACTGTCCACCATCTCATGTAGTCCTTGAATTTATGGCGGAAATATGGAATTTTAAGGATTGTTGCAATCCTGCGCGGAACTTGCTCATTTTCTTATCTTCGCTGTCGACATCCTCGGGGGCATATCGAGAAAGGTGGTTGAACTGATGTAAGTATTCCATAACAGTGCGTCCGCTTGCTTAAGCGCTAGGAATTCTCGGCGCTTAGCCTCCATGATGCCATCTGGTATGTGTGCCTTGCGAAAGGCCTTTGAGAATTCATCCCAAGTCACTTCCTGTTTTGAAGTGTGCGCTGATAGTTGATCCACCACGTTGCTGCAGCGCCCTGCAACTGGTGGGATGCATATAGCACCTTCTCTTTGTCATCACACTGTGCTGTCTGAAGCTTCCTTTCCACGTCCACTAGCCAATCCTCAGCTATCATAGGGTCAGCTGGTGGAGAAGACTGGTGGACGTGTCTTCAAAAAGTCTGCCCATCGGGTGGAAATGGTGAACCATCCCGAGGGGCATTACTTCCACCTTGGAATACCTGGAGATCTGGTTGCAATCTGTTCAAGTAGACGGGCCTGCTGATCTAACACTCGTAAGATGTTCTGCTCTCCCTGGTAACGATTTTGCTCCAACATTGCTATCACACTGGCGAGCGTGGCTTGATCTGTGGCAGGTGCACCCTGCCCGCTGGTCTGACCACTCTGCTGGTTTGGGTCCATCTGCCAATTGGGAACTTGAGATTAGCTTTGCAGCGGCTTTGACAAGCAAGATTAGATAAGTAAGACACCGAATTACAAGGTAAGTACAGGGCGAACAAGATAAGTACGAGAGCGAAAGGGGACAGGAGAACACTTTGAACACAGAGAGAACATACTGATAATTAGGCAAGCAACATAAAGGATTAATGAACATAAATTTACAAAAGGCAAGTGGTACACAGACCACTTAGGGTTCATGGCTACACTTGCATTACATACAAAAGTACTGCTATTACAAAAGGGTCAGACTAACTAGCGAACAGCATCTACTCCTCCATATCCCCCGGTGCTGGAAGGGCAAGAGGGGCTGCGGGGCGGAACCTGGCACGGTACTGCGCCGCAGTCATCCTGCGCCTACGCCTGGACTGCACCGTAGAACAAGAGGACTGGACGCTGGGCGACTCTCCGCAGTCCGAGGCCTCGCCTGCCTCAAGGGCCTCGTAGCGGAGGAGGGACTCCCGGAGGTGCTGCACCTGCTCGCGGGTGTCCCAAAGCGTCTCTGCAGAGCCCTGGACTCTGCAACTGCTCGGTCGTAGCGCTCCACCTGCTCAGCCATGAGGGTGGCGATGCCCCCAAGCGGGGATCGTCATCCTCGCCAAACCTCGGAACTGCCAAAGCATCCTGAAGCTGCTGCGGGATCAGGTCGAAGGGTGAGCCTGCGAGCTCCTGGTCGTAGTAGTCCCTCAGGTAAAGTGCAGCCTTCTGGGCTGCGTCCTGGACTGCATCATCTCTGCTGATCCTCCTGGCGATGAATCTGTGCTCGAGGTCCTGGGCGGACAGGCAAGGGGTGAGGGTCACCCACGCCTTCCACTCGTACCGCTGTCCTCCACGGAAGCGGCCCACAGCGTGGAACACCGGGCTGTGGTACTCCGTGGCTCCGAGGTAACGCTGCATTTCCCACAGCTTGTGGGGCCAACCATCCATGCGATCCGGGCGCGAGAACACGTAGTGCACCATCTGCCGAAACGAAATTTTGAAGTTAGACAAGGAGAACAGTAAACATTTGCAAAAGTAAAACTTAAGCAGAATAAATTTAAGACAGGTAAGGTAGCAACAAGAGAGGAAAAAGACAGCAATAAACCTTATATTTTTCGTAAACCCTTTTTATGGCTTAAATTAAGTTTTGCGATAAAATCGCTTCCTAGTTTGCCTTAGGTCTCAACCTACGGTCAAAGAGCCTGCTCTGATACCACTTCTTGTAACGCCCCCGTTTCCAGGGGCGCGTACGGACACGGCATTCCGCAACTATTCACGCATGAACAGTTATGGAGTGTCGCGCAAGAGTATACCATTGCATGCTTACAACAAAAGTCCAGCATATATTTCACATAAGGATTACTATCCAGGTTTTTGACAGCGGGGCGTGCAAGCCCAAAGTATAATTACATTACAAAAGACTTCCAGAATCGCTTCGAGCGCGGCGAAGACCTAAAGCCACGGGTCCTCGTCGACGAAGAAATCCTCAGGGACGTCCTCGACGGGGAGACCTTCACCAGAGTCTTGATCCTCTAAAGATGAATTAAGCAAGCCGTGAGCCAAACAACCGGCTCAGCAAGTCCCAAAGGGACTCTATCTTACTACATGCACGGAACATCAAAGGAAGGGAGTATACTTGGTTTATTAACTTTGAGTGGATGCAGTTTTATTTGCAAACATTTTAGTAAGACGGACTCAAAACTACTTCTTAAGATCTCAGGGGTTTTCATAAGAGTTAATTACCAACCTACACAAGTTAAACATTTACAAAACTACTTAAGCTTCGCTGCTGGAATCACCCAAGTGACACAGCTCCATTAACCGGGAGCACGGCGTATTCGAATACCATTTATTTGACTCTGCAGAGTTTGCTCAGCTTTACCCACACGATCCCTTAACTCCCGCTAAAGAGTTAAGAAAGCCAGGTCGTTTCACTGCTCAATTCTTTATATAGGCTCTACCCGGTAGAATCCACTCGGGTCTGGCTCACACACACACACCCACAAAACAACGTCCGCTTCGAGTGAACTCTACCGTTGTTTAGGCATCCGCAGCACGGACTACCTAACCTCACTGCTTAACCTCCTCCACCGCCACACCTGTAGAGTTTCAATCGAGTTGAGCAGCTACTAGACCAGTGTTGACAAGTCACTCCTGTGGTTGAGCGATCACTGTGACATTTGCTCAGCGTAAGGGTTTCAGTCCTTATATTTTCACATGGTCCGCAACCTCGCCAGGCCCGCGACCCAACCTAAGGTAAGCGGTGGGCGTAGACCGTCTCGCGGTTTCCCACTCACCCTTACCCTACCTTGTGCACGTCGGCACTCTCCGCTCTAAGGACGGTGTCCCATACCACCCTACCTTAGAGTCGGGTTTTCAAATCCTATTGGCCCACAGCCACAACCTTAACAGTGTAAGACTTTTGCTTGATAATAATAATTATAGTTATCTAGATTAACAAGTAATTATTTCTAGGGTTTCAATGGCATGGCTACAAATCAAACATGGCATTTATCGGTGGTAGGTCTAGCTATATCACATGTCATTCTAAACATTTTATTTTACTTTAAACTAACATTTCACAATTAGCATAATGCAAATAGCATATTAATATAATTAAATCACATGGGTTGCAACATGATCAAAGATTTGGGACTTGCCGTCAATCCGGACGATTTCAGTTAGCTCGAACGATGTAACTCCTGGATCCTGCTTGCTCTTGAACTTCTTGAATCTCTGACACTAGCGCAAAACACATAAAATAATTAAATCCAGCTTGCAACTAATCAAGCGAGGAAAAATTAAACTAATTAAAAAGGAGTAAAATGCATAAATCCTTCAAACGGAATTTAGGAATTTATCTGGGATGATTCTGTGGAAGTGGAGGCCAAAAATGGGTCCATGATATTATTTGGAGCAAAGTGGTGAAATTTGGGAATTTTTGGGATTTTCTGTGATTTTCTAGGATTTTTGGATTTTCTGGGATTTTAAAAATTGGAAAAGTCTCTGAAAATCGGTGAACAGTGCTTGGGCCAGCCCAGTGCTACAGCGCGGCTGGCACTGTGCGGCCCGCCAGCACGCGCGCGCTCGGGCGACGGGGCAGGCCGGCTCGGCCCACGCCCGCGCGCGCCACGCGGCTCGGATGAGCGACGCGTGGCTCGGGTGGACGGCGAGGATGGGGGCGGAGTGGACGGGCGGGATGAGCTGCGGGGTGGAACGGACGGCGATGAAGAGGGGAAGGCGGGCGAAACGGTACGGCGGAGATGGACGGCTGGGATTATATGGCGATGGGGGCGATGGACGGAGGGGAAACGGCCACGTCGTCGTCTTCCTCCGGACGGGCGCGCGCCACAGAGAGGCAGAGGTGGCGGCGTCCTCGTTCTCCGGCGACGTCAGAGGCTCCCGATGGTCGGGAGGGCTCCACTGGCTAGAGTTAGAGCTGGGGAACCCATTTTGGGCGGTTGGAAGACGAGGAGATCAACGGAGAGGAGGGAGGTAGAAGGGTAGGTTCGGGTTTTGCGGTGGCGCGGGAGGTCACCGGCGGCGGGAGAGTTCAATCGGCCGCGGCTACACGGGAAGGAGGCCAGGGGGCTCACATTGGCGACGGCAGTGGGTGCTAGGGAGCTCCGGAGCGGTCTGGCCACGGGGAGGTGGTTGCGGCCGGCGGTGAGCAACGGGGCTAGAGATGGCAAACGGGTATTGCCATTCCATACCCGTACCCGCTAGGTGTAAATTTACCCGTCGGGTTACCCGTATCCGCACGCGGGTAGGAAAATTTACCCATACCCGTACCCGCGCGGGTATTACTACCCGACGGGTAACCCGTACCCGCAAGCATACCCGGTTCAACACATAATAATATCATCAATTTAGACATTCATTAATCATACATGCCAAGCACAAAAGCGTCTAATGATCAAAATTAATACATCACATAAACATACTTGACATGACCATATCAACATATGACAAACAAATAAACAATCAACAACAAGTAGATAATAAATTAACATTTGAGTGAGATGTCTAGTTGTCTAATGCGGGTATTCACTACCCGGGTAGGCGGGTATGGGTAGTATAATACCCACACCGCCTACCCGGCGAGTAGAGGATTTCGCCCAATAACGTACCCATGGGTACATAAAATTTTCCATACCCGTCTCTTTATCGGTAAAACCCGTCGGGTATTCGGGTATCGGGTACCCATTGCCATCTCTAAACGGGCTGGAGCTCCTCGGGCAGGCACCTGTCCAATCAAGCCCACCAACATGATCAATACACCGAGGAGGTGCTTTGGCCGAATGCAATCGAAGAAAGAAGGAGGGGAGGGGGAGATTGACTCCCGAAGGCCACCGGCGCAGGGGACGGCGAAGGCGGAGCTACGGGCGGGGGGCTCCAATTGGCGGCTCCGGGAGAGGCTCTGGAGCGATGGGAGGCAAATGGGAGGGGTGGAGAGCTGGGAACCAAGAAAGCGAGCGGGGAGAGGGGGAGGGGGTTTTATACCCGAGCGGAGGGGGAGCGAGGCGTGGAGAGGAAGGCAAGGGCTCGGGCTCCGGGGCGACAGGGAGTGATGGGAGTGGGTGGGCGTCTCCTCCGCAGGATGGGCGGTGACCGGGGGTTGACGCGCGGCGCTGTAGCGGCGTAATGGCGAGAAGACGGGAGCAGGGGCGGAGGAGGCGCGTCCGCGCGCGGGAGGGGGAGGCGCAACGACTGCCAGGCGGGGCCGGGCTGAGGTGTGGGCGACGTGGCGCGAGGACGTCCACCCCTTTCGAACAGCGGCGGTCGGGGCGGCGGAGGCTGTCCGAGGCCGGGGCGCAGCCGCGGGCCAGGCGCGGCACGGGCGCAGCTCACGCGCGTGCGCGGGGAGAAAGCGGGGAGGGAGTGGGGCGCCAGCGAGAGAAGGGGAGCGGGGCGGCGCTGCAGAGAGGAGAAGGCGGGAGCGAGCGGGAGGCGGGGCAGGGAGGCGCTAGCGGGGAGGGGCGCGAGCGCCGGGGAAAGAGGATGGCGGAAAACGGCGGGGCGCCAACGGAGAGGGGAGGTGCCCTGCCGAAAAGGGAAAGCGGCGGCGGGGAAAACTTTCCCGAAGGGAAAGTTTCCGAAAACACTCAAAAATACAGCAAAAATTCACAAAAATTTTGGTTTGAATTTTTAGGGGCTTTTCACTAACCCAGCGGAGGAGAAGGGAACGCGTTGGGGGGCTTTCCGGAAAATTATCTGAGCGTGTGGGGAGTAAAATGGAAAAGTCGTACGTGG